>CAIGQQ010038113.1:5282267-5312743 GCA_903798035.1 Danio albolineatus
TTTTTAATTTTTGGTTTGAATTTGAAAAAACGATTGAACGAATGATACACGGATTATGAATCACATTGAATTTATGAACTGGATTTGTGGATTTATTAATCGTATTTTGAATTTACAAATTGGATCAGTGAATTTATGAATCGTATTTTAAATTTACGAATTGGATTTGTGTATTTTTAAATCATGTTTTGAATTTACGAATTGGATTAGTTTTTTTCAAATCACGTTTTGAATTTATGAATTGCATTTGCGTATTTATGAATCGTGTTTTGAATTTACGAATTGGATTTGTGTATTTTTAAATCGTGTTTTGAGTTTACGAATTAGATTTGCGTATTTTTAAATCGTGTTTCGATTTTACGAATTGGATTTGTATATTTTTGAATTGTATTTGGAATTTACAAATTGGATTTGTGTATTTATGAATCACATTGAATTTATGAATTAGATTTGTGGATTTATGAATCGTATTTTGAATTTACGAATTAGATTTGTGGATTTCTGAATCACATTTTGAGTCAAATTTTTGATGGAAAATCTCTGTAACTTAATTGTTTGTTTAAAAATGGCAGCATCAACCTTGCAGCAGCATCTAAATCCAATCATTCTCTTCAACTGTGATATTGCATAATTTTTCTGAATTTGAAATATGTAGCCATACTAGCATGTCCCAAATCCATTTCATTACTGAAAGACGAGCTCGTAAGTCACAATGTAGGCATCGCTGAAAGCATAGAGCAAATGATCTCTAGGGTCATAGTTTAGAAACTGAATATTAGTCTGCATCTTCTTAATGTGAATTTTCAAATCAAAGCGCTCTTTGTTGGTTTTGGTGTCGTAAGAGTAAAAGATCTCTTCTGTTTCTTTATCCAGGTATCGAGTCGCATAAAGCACACCGCACACCATGAAAGTGTTTGTGGCGGTCCTTTTATGAAGAGAGGTGGACCAAGTTTGGCCCAAAACAGGCGGGTTACTAGTCTCAACTTTACTGATCACCACATTCCCAAAGTTGCTTGTGGTTGCGTATATAACATAGACGCCTGATTCATCTGTGACAAAATCCATATCTGTATAACCATATGTATGGCCAAGGTGTGCGAATGGAAACTTGCTGCTATAACCTGTGTCACTGGGTAAAGCCACAGTCTTGACAGATTTAGTTGTCAGGTTGAACTGACACAGAGCGTATGAGTTGTAGCAGTTATAGTAGAGCGCGTTAGCATACATGACCATGTTTGGACCCTGAATTGTATATGTTGTAGGATTGGAGCTTGCTATGTAAGTATCTATAGGATCTATACTTAATAAAAGGGTACTCAAGGTACTGTACTGGCGGATGAAGTTGCTGTATACATTACTAGTGTACAGCACCACCAGCCAGTATTTGTTCTCGTCTCCAGGAGCAGGGTTTACATCTCGACCCCAAGCACCATAAGTGTACGAGGTGCTGTATACCGTGAGCGAATACGTTCTTGGTCCCGCCACTCTCACCAAACGACCCAGACCGCAGCGGCCTACAAAAATAACAAGAAATCCAAGATTGAAGTATTTCCTTTGTAGGAGCTTTCATTTAGGGACTCTCGAGGTTTTTGACGTACCTGGAAGAACTGTAGGAGGTGGTAACGTGGCCTCGAGCTCATCTTTGCACTGTTCCAGTTGTTTCTTATAGCGCTGGTTCTCTCGATCTTTCTTTACTACCTGCATGCTGTCAAACTTTTCCAGGTCTTCCATTGTGTCCTTCATATCTTCAAGCTTAAAGGAAAAAGTACAATTGGTAATGTAATGTGTATTTATACAGCACATTTATTGTGTATGGCCATACACCCAAAGTGCTTCACAATCATGAGGGGGGTCTCTCCACACCACCACCAGTGTGCAGCATCCACTTCGATGATGTGATGGCAGCAACGGTGCCAGTGCGCTCACGACACACCAGCTATTGGTGGAGTGGAGAGACAGTGATAGCCAATTCGGTGGATGGGGTTGACAGGGAGGCCATGATCTGCGAGGGCCGATGGAGGAAATTTGGTCAGGACACCAGGGATACAACCCTACTCTTTAGAGAAGTGCTATGGAATTTTTAATGACCACAGAGAGTCAGGACCTTGGTTTAACATCTCATCTGACAGGCTGACAGTATAGTGTCCCCTTCACTTTACTGGGGCATTAGGACTCACACAGACCACAGGTTGAGCACCCCCTGCTGGCCTCCCTAATACCTTTCAATTTCTGTGCCTATGTTGTGTTATTTCAACTGTTTTTAATCTTTAGTCTCACATTGTCAGGCATTCGGACTAATGGCAAAAGAAGAATGTTATATTTAGCTCTGCCCTGGATGATCCATGACTGTTTTATGGTTTATTTTCATCATAAATCCTGTTTGACCTTTTTGTTCTCGGAAATTAATGCATTACACTTAAAAATCAGGAGGGGTGTAAACTTTCACATAAGAAAAATCTGGGGGTGTAAACTTTTGCACAAAATAAATGCCTCCACACTTTCCAAGTGCAAAAGTTAACAACCCCAAATTTTCCTTGGGTAGGTAAAACGGGGGGTTGGGTAGGTATAATGTTTTTTTTTTTTTTACTAATCAAACAGTATAATTCTTTATCATTATCACTAGAAGTGGTGACGACTCTTATCAGGCAGTTCAGAGTTGTTTCTTATTGCAGACAGTAAAACCACTTTGATCCAATATTTATATAACATTCAAAAAAACACAATGTGTCACACTTTATAATTGCAATTCTTTATAATTAATGCTTTCTCTTAACATATTTTTCATTTTGTTTTATAAGTGTACAATATATTATGGTATGTGTCTGCCATGCAATAAATTACAGTGTGAAATGTAAATTGGAACCTTTCAAATCCCAGTTTATATCTCACAAGTATCTGAGAACTGCAAGCTGTAATTAGAAAATTCCCATTACATGATGAAGGCCAAAATAATCAAATACAGAAGCTATAAATCTATGAAAAAAACATCAGATTTTGGCATATATTACAAATGTATTAGGGCTGTCCAAAAATTAATCGTGATTAATCACATCCAAAATAAAAGTTTGTTTTGACATAATATGTGTGTGTGTTATATATATTTATTATGTATATGTGATAAACACATTCATAGAAGCCAAAACTATATATAAAAAAGTTACATCAAATTAGTTACATCATATTCAAATGTAAAGTTTGTATCATACACATATAATTTTATATGTCTAAATATAAACCAACATTTTATCAAGTATATGCATATGTGTATTTATATCTTCATAATAAAATATACACAGTACACACACAAATATTATGTTAAACTTTTATTTTGGATGTGATTAATCACGATTAATTCTTGGACAGCCCTAAAATGTATTCAATGGTAGATACAACACTTTGTAGTACATTTGTACTGGTGATAAAAAAAAAAAATCTAGCAACTAAATAAACATTATAAAATTATTAAATGACAGCATTACAGTCGAAAAAGGACTTTTGCTCCTTATTCAGACTATTAATTAAAAGGAGGTCAAACAACACAATTCTTAAAGGGCACCTATTTTACTCATTTTTCTAGATTTAAGTACAAGTCTTTTTATGTCTCCAGAATGGGTCTGTAAAGTTTCAGCTCAAAATACCCATCAGATTATTTATTATACCTTTCAGAAGTTAGTAATATTAAGCTCTGACCATGTTGTAGCTGTTTTTGTTGCCTGTGCCTTTAATGCAAATGAGTTAGTTCTCCCTGCCCACCTGTTCCCACATGCCTGTCAGAGTGTGCCTCAATCTCCTGCTGCGTCAGATAAACAGCACAGTGACAGACATGAGGGAAGCAGATCTCACGTAACGTTTGTGAGAAATACCACAGTAAGAACTTTCCCAATGATTATTTGTTGTATTTGTTGTGCAGTTAATTCAAGCTGTTCCGCAACAACGAGTCACACGCACATCACATGTGTTAAACTTTGCACTGTTTTTGCACGCCAACTGTCAACGGATAATGTCCACAAACCGGGATTGAAGAGTCTTCTTTTATAATTGTACTGAAGCGGCTGTGGTGAGAAATTACCATTACGGTTTTATCATCTTTAACTTACTTTATTACAAACATACACTGTTTTAAAAACTTGTTAAACTTGTGAAACTCATTCTTGATCATATTTGATGATGATTGATGATCACAGCGAGCTCAACAGATCTTTTATTCCCAGTTGCTTTGCACACGTCCTGTCTTGTTGATATGATTATACGGGTAACTTGGGAGACATGTTAATACGCGGCTGTCAATCAATTCGGTGGGCGGGGAAACTGCACTCATATGTCACGTTGCGGTGGGTCTCAATATAGAAGGGATTTAGATCCTATTTTAACATCAGGACATTTACAAAAAAGAGACTTATTGACTTTATATCACCCCAATATGACTGTGGAGACACTATACCTACTTATTTTCATCACAGGTGCCCTTTAAGTTTTTTTGTGACAACTTAATTGTTTTATTTTCTACTTAAATTTGTAAAAACTATTAAGTTAACTTAATTTATGTTGTGCCAACATGAGGGAATAGTGTGGAACCTAGCGTTTATTACAGTGTAATTTGCACAAAGTCACCTGATTTGCAGTCTGTATGCTGAGATGATTGTATTCCTTGGTGGTGGCGTTGAGTTTGTCGAGGAGATTCTGAATTTCGGCAATCTCTAAATCAATGATCCGCATAGACACAGCCCCGTACAGCTTGCTGCTGTCCTCCTTTTCCAGCTTGGCCATATTTTCATCTAGTTGTGTGATGCGTTGTTGTAGACCCAAAACAAGTATGTCCATTTCCATCATCTGAAGATACATTAACGTTACTGATTTTCAATTTCACTTCATTTTATTATTTTACAATATATTTGACTAGCAGTTGCGATGTGAGAAATATAGTACTACATCTGTATACTATTTTGACAATCAAAGTCCACATGGGTCTGATATTTAACTTAAAGAGATGAATGAACAAAAATGAAAATGTACTCTCTATTTATTCACCCTCAAGTGGTTCCAAACCTTTATTAGTTTTTTATTCTGTTGAACATAAAAGAAGATATTTTGAGAAAGCTGAAATCCTGTAACTATTGACTTTTATAATAGAAAAAGAAAAAAATGCTATGGAAGCCGATGGTTACAGGATTCCAGCTTTCTTCAAAATGTACTCTTGTGTTCAGCAGAAGACACTCATAAAGGTGTGGAACAAGTGAAGGTTAAGTAAATGATGACAGAATAAAAAAATAAATAAATACGTCAAAGCAACTTCTCACTAATGTGTGAATAAAAAACTGTTTAAAATGTTTATTTCAATGAATTTACGTAAAATTTAGGTCAATTTCTTTGAAATGACATGACTGAGACCAAAAGGTACTGTATGGTAGAAATACTGTATGTGTACAGTATTATTTCAACACTGAAACATTTTTTACACTGAATTTCTCATTGTATGAATTATAAGAACATATAATCTGAGAATTACCAGTATTTGCCTCATTAAATTGCTTTGTATTTATGTAAAACGTCCACATTATGAGACTTTAAAATCAAAGTTACATAAAAGCAACATTAATATTTATTTATTTATTTTTGTTTTTGAACAAAATAGATTCATTTTGCTTGAACATGCATACAGTACATTATTGATTGAACGTTTGGGGTCTTTTTTTCTTTTCTTTTTTTAAGAAAATTATTCTTTTCATCAAGGCAGCATTTATTAATGTAAAGTTTTTTTTATGAAAACATTAAATAACTGCTTTCTTATTGTATGTAGTTTCAAATGAATTATTACTCCAGTCATTATTGCTTTTATTACTATTACCATTAATATTAATATGAATAATTCATATTAAAGTGATTTCTGAAGGATCATGTGGCTAAAAATTCATCTTTAAAATCACTGGAATAAATGATTAAACTAAATGATAAACTACTTTTGAACAGTTATTTCATACTGCAATAGCATTTCACAATTTCACAATTTGTACTTTATTTTTGATGAAATAATGCAGCATCTGTGAGCAGGAGGAGCTTGTTTTAAAACATTTAAAAATCCTACCGACCCCAAACTTTTAGGAGTGTAAGACTTTATATGAGAAAAAAAAAATTAGTGCTGTTTCTCAAGAGCTGTATACTGTAAAGACAAAAAATTCCCCAAAATGTGTGAAATAAATACAAATATATTAACTCTTTGATACTGATATTGCTTCATAGATAACTTCATGTTAGTATTAAGTATTGAGTGCTAAAGGTACCTAAAACATACCCAGTTCAAAATTACCTAAACGCAAAACAAATAACAGTATTTTAATGTACCTTTCCAAATAACAATTGCAAAAATTCTAGCAAAAAAAAAAAGCAAAACAAAACAGAAAATTCAGTAAATAACTATTTTGGGGCACCTTAAAGCATTGCAGAGTTACATTTTCTAACTAAACTATGCTTAAAAAAAAACTTTTAACATAGCTTCTTTTATGATACAAAATGTATTAAAATGTGCCAGTACCTTTTCTGAAGTGATAGTCCTGATGCATTGTCTGGCAGTGGCCTCTACTTTGGTTAGTTTGTGATCAGGAAAAGCAGGATCTGAGTTTTTCAGATCACACACACAGTCTTTCCCCTTCACTGACTGTGATGACAAAATCAAAGCAAAATAAATAACATGAAATGTGAATTTTTTTTTGCTGGGGATCATTTTTGTACATCAGTATCGGAATTCAAAATGTTTAAAAAATGTATGAAGTGTTTTTCCTCACCTGAAAGAAAGCTGGAGGAATGACGATCAACAGAATAAACATCTGATCTGGACTCATGTCTGACGGCAGAAAGGAGCTCTTCTAACCTTAGAATAATCTTTGCATGGCAGCAGCAGTGTTTTAAAGCCATATCATTCTGGTGAAATCAACACTTCTTCATTTCATCGGGTGAAGCAGAGGTAAAATCTGTTGTAATCATCTTATCTCTGTGGACACCTTAACAAAAATAACAAAAAAGTTTTGTATAATTATGAATTTGCATTTTGTCTCGCAATCATTGTGATCATATCTTTCGTTCCACAATGAGACTGCAGAAATGGTGTGAAATGGAATTATTGTGTGTTTTCTGAAGTTGCTTTGTAATTCTTTAGGTGGTGTTTGCAACATCCAAATGTTTCTCTCTTGTTTAAAGCAGAGCCTTTGGTATTTTTGGGGTCATTTCAGCATTCATCATGCTGTCGTTCCTGCTGCTCCTCACAGTCACAGTAAGTCCCATCTTTTTCAATCATATCTTAAACTGGAAGTTGTTTTTTTAAAATGAAATAAATATGAGCACATAAATCTGGACTTAAATGCGCTGTATATGACTGCATATATTTACTGTATGTTTATTTGTATGCAGAATAACAAGTGATGTATTGTCACGTTTTATAGTTTGTAAGAAGATATTGTTAAATAATAATGTATGTATGATTTATTTTATGAATTTATTTCTCATGGGGTTTAATGTAATGCAATATATTAAGAGTAATATTATATTACATTACATTTACATAATATTTTTGTTATTGATTATTTATATTTTGTTATATAATAAATCTCATTAGACTCACTATCACCAATAATAATAATAATAATAATAATAATAATAATAATAATACATTTAATTTTGGTTTGAAACAATATTTAATTCAGTTCATGTTTATTTATATAGTGCTTTTACAATGTAGACAATGTAGCTTTACATAGATGTTTAAGTACATTGAAACTGTGCTGCGTTGGGCATGACCATTTCTCCTCTGGCCAAATATACAATATATTGTTATGTTATAATTTGTAATAGATTTTATGGCGTTTAATATAATACAGTGTTTAATAATAATATATTATAATTGTATAATTTGCTAATATTCATTTATTCATTCATTCATTCATTCATTCATTCATACATTCATTTTCTTTTTCTGCTTAGTCACTTTCTTATTCTGGGTTCGCCACAGTGGAATGAACCGCCAACTTTTCCAGCATTTGTTTTACACAGCGGATGCCCTTCCAGCCACAACCCATCTCTGGGAAACATTCATACACACTCATTCACACACATACACTATGGACAATTTTTAGCTTACCCAATTCACCTGTACCACATGTCTTTGGACTTGTGGGGGAAACCGGAGCACCCAGGGGAAACCCACGTGAAAATGGGGAGAACATGCACACTCCACACAGAAATGCCAACTGACACAGCCGAGGCTCGAACCAGCGACCTTCTTGCTGTGAGGCGACAGCACTACCTACTGCGCCACCGTGTCGCCCATAATTTGCTAATATAGTTAGCAAAAAAATTAATGATCACATTAATAACCCTGAAATAATAAGGTTATTGTACATTCATCATATCCAATTTATTAAAAGGTTAACAACAAAACGTAACTTGTGCATTAAATTTTGTCGTATAATTGTTCAACTATAATGCTGCTGGACAATATTATTATTTTATGTGTATTACTGTAGTAATAACTTATTTGCTTCTTTATTATTGCTTACTTTGTATATTTATTACATTTACGTTACTTATCTTTATATAATATGGCCATATAATAAATCTCATTAGATTCACTGGCACAAAAAAGTAAATAAATAAAAAATATGACTCATTGGCATTTTTTTTTGTAGCTTGAAGCAATATATTCATTCATTCATTTTTTTCGGCTTAGTCTCATTATTAAAATGGGGTTGCCACAGTGGAATGAACCGCCAACTTAATCAGCATATGTTTTACGCAGCAGATGCCCTTCCGACTGCAAAACATCACTAGGAAATACCCATACACACTCATTCACACACGTACACTACGGACAATTTAGCCAATTCACCCTCACATACCAATACACACTTATTCACACACATAAACTACGGACAATTTAGGCAATTCACCCTCACATACCCATACACACTCATTCACACACATACCCTATTGACAATTTAGCCAATTCACTCTCACATATCCATACACACTCATGCACACACATACCCTATGGACAGTTTAGCCAATTCACCCTCACATACCCATACACACTCATTCACATACATACACTATGGACAATTTACCCAATTCACTTATAGCGCATGTCTTTGGACTGTGGGGGAAACCGGAGAACCCGGAGGAAACCCATGTGAACACGGGGAGAACATGCAAACTCCACACAGAAATGCCAACTGACCCAGCCAAGGCTTGAACCAGCGACCTTCTTGCTGTGAGGTGATTGTGCTACCCACTTCGCCACAGTGATGCCAAGCAATATATTGTTATGTAAAATAATGTGTAATATTTTATAGATTTATTTCTGAGAGTTTAATATAATACAATGTTTTAACAATAATAATATTTATGCATAACCGTATTAAATAATCCCAAATTAGCATAACTGTATTAAACAATCCTAAACCCTACATGCACACTGCAAAAACCCATTGCTTTTAAAACGACAAGTTGACTTTACTTAAAAATAGTAGGTAAACTGGTTAAAACTCAAAACTGTTCAGTTGATTTCAGTTTAGCCACAGTGGCGTAGTGAGTAGCACGTTCGCCTCACAGCAAGAAGGTCGCTGGTTCGAGCCTGGGCTGGGTCAGTTGGCATTTCTGTGTGGAGTTTGCATGTTCTCCCCATGGTTGTGTGGGTTTCCTCCTGGTGCTCCGGCTCAAAGACATGTGGTATGTGAAGTGCATAGGCTAAATTGTCTGTAGTGTATGAGTGTGAATGAGTGTGTATGGATGTTTCCCAGAGATGATTGCAGCTGGAAGGGCAATCATCAACAAATGCTGGATAAGTTGGCGGTTCATTTCGCTGTGACGACCCCGGATTAATAAAGGGACTAAGCCGACAAGAAAATAAATAAATGATTTCAGTTCAGTTGAATTTTTATAAGTACAGTATGCACAGTTCATTTACTTTCTCATTGTAAGACACTGGGTTTACTCACTTTTAAAGTAAAGTCAGCTAATCGTTTATTACAGTGTAACAAAACAGCGTAAAATAACATGTAACGTAAAAACAAAGAGCGTGTGAATAGCCTGGTGTGTTTATGTCTGCACAGTTGTCTGTGGATTCTCAAAGGATTCCAGGTGAACAGAAGAATGATTCCTGCATGTGTAAGTTAAGCAGCTCCATCTGGGCTTTTCCTGCTGTGAGGTTTGAGAAAGTGGCGAAACAACTCCAGACCTGCGAGGAAAACCTTACAGAGTTCCAGAAAAGAGTGAGACCCTTTCAATTCCCTTTCTGTGAATCCCTGAAGCAGAATAATGTTAATAAGTTTGCCGTGTACTTTGCAGATCAAAAATGTGGAGCTGCCAAAGATGAAGCTGACTCTGAAGAACATTAAAGGTCGGCAGAAACGCTCTGATTTTGCGAACAGGAGTGACCTGTACAACAGCCTTCACCTGCAGGAGCTGATACAGGAGCTCGAGGAGATCTACAACGCTGCCAGTGAAGTGCACAAGAAAAACCCCAGCAAAACCACTAGCGACCTTCTCAAGGAGGTACAGGAGATCTTTATCAAATTAGTGACATCTTAAGGCTAAAAATAGCTCATAACTTAATGAATTAGGAGAATATCTTACAAACAATGGGCATGTTAGGACTAATCTTGGGACTCCTAAATTTTTGCTCCCTCATGCTGTGTTTACACAGACACGCCATGTGCGAATAAATCGCGCTATTCGAGCTTAAATAGATACGTGAACATTTTGAGGTTACTCGCCTCATCCGCGTGTCAAATTTGCTTCACGTGTGAAATTTACTTCTTAAAAGATGTGGATTCGCGTCATAGGCAGGGCATCTGTCTGCCCGGTGACTCTAGTTTCGTTGCTAAATGACTAACACTATTTTATTGAGACTAGCTGTGCTTTAGGAAGGCTGATAAACACAAAAAGGCTGCAAAACAAAAACGTGCCCCAGTAAAAATCATATGTGGCCCAGTAAGCTTTGAGATATGTTTTACTTTATGCAAGTGTATTAATCCCAAGAGTGGTAATGCCAGAATAAAGACGCTAGTGGCCATTCACAGTTGCCGTCTTTTGCATGCACAAGTTTGTTATTCTCTGGTGAAACAACGCTGGTGAAAGCAAACTGACACATTCGCACAGAGAACCATTCCCGCGTGCCTCCTGGTGTGAATCACGGTCGATTACATGCACACCAATAAAAGTCTAAGATGAACAGATAATTCTATGATACATATATTTTTTGTATTTTATAGAATTGTCAAAATTAATTGTTTTCCATTTCCATACAGGATTGATTTCTGTTATTTATTTATAATAACAATTGTATGATAATAATAATAATAATTATTATTATTATTATTTTATTTTATTTATAATAACTCTAAATATTTTTAAGAATTCCAATTCTGGTTTTGTCCATATTTTATTAAACAACCAACAATTTTAGAACGTAGGCTACATGTATAATGGTCAATTTTTATATTAACTAGATGTAACCTTCTAGAACCATAATGTACTAACCATACTCTATCTATAAACTTGAGGGAGAGGGGTGGGGGGTGGGCGGTGGGTGTGTAGATGGGGTGGTTCGCCCAGGGTGCCATTCAAGCTAGCACCGCCACTGATTAGACCACAAGGAGCTTTTAACAAGTTATTGCCTTAACCGTTAAGATATTACAGAAAAAAAATTGTGAAAAACAAAAAAAACCAAACAAACAAACAAAAAAAACACACATGCAAAAACAGCCAAAATTAATAACTAAATAGCTAAATTAATAAAATTAATAAACTACGTCAATTGAAATCTATAATTGCTTAATGTCTAAAGATTAAAAGCAAGGAACTGTATAAAATGCACTGCTAAAATACTGAAAGCCTGTTTTGTTTTACAGATCATTTAAAAGTCATTTAATTTAAAAGCATTGAAGTTTAACTTCTTCATCTAATGTTCTATTCTTTTTTTTGTACATTTTAGTCATGATGTTTTGTGCTTTTTTTGTGTTTTTTTTTTTTTTTGCTTTTTCTATTTTAGTCATTTAATTTTTAGACTTACGTAACACACATTGGTACTTGCTGTGGAAATGCTTCTAATTTAAAGGTCCTGTGAAGTGCTTTGAAATGTGCATTTTTTATTTGATGTGTGATGTAATCTCGACTGACATAATGTAGCTCCTCCCCTTTTTATAAAACAGCCAGTAGCGTTTTGCTTTGTCACTGCTCTGCCAATGCGAGTGGATGAGGTTCAAGCACATCAAATGTGAAGCATTTTGAAGGAGCAGGGCATGTCAGATACTAGATTGCATTTGATAGGTCAGGATTTGATGAGAAACTGAAGTATGAGGTGGCGTGCAAAAAAACATTGATCCATTTAGACAGAAGTGACAAACTACAAGCCTTACATGTTTATATCAGTTTTACATCTTCTAAACATGAATTTTGTCATTGTTCTGATGCACACTAGCTAATAGATATCCTAAAAACTAACAATACTTATTTAGACTAACATCTATACTATATAGCATCTATATACTAGCTAATAATATACTAGCTAATAATATACTAGCTAATAACTAAACTGACATTTTCAGTTTACTATAACCTTCTATGTGAAGCTGCTTTGACACAATCCACATTGTAAAAGCGCTATACAAATAAAGGTGAATTGAATTGAATTGAATCTAAAAGACCTCATTATATTTTCATGGGATATTTTCATGCTCATATTTTAATTTGGGGACCAATATACTCATAACTTTCAGGTTTACCTTATTTAATCATCTAATCTGCTACTTATTAACAGTATGGGTCAATTTAGGCCCTATCCCAATTATATTTTTCTACCCCTACCCCTTTCCCTTGGCTCTTGAAACAGAGTGTGGAGCGGGAAGGGCTTCAGAAGTTACCCCTAATAAATGGGACAGTACAACAACCCCTACCCCTTCATGTGAAAGCGCAACTGAGGGTTAAGGGCTAAGGGTTAAAATTTTAGGCCCAATTCCAATTCTATTTTTGTACCCCTACCCCTTCCCCTTCCCCTTGGCCCTTACAACCGAGGGTTAAGGGGAAGGGCTTCAAAACTTACCCTAAGAATTGGGACAGCACTTCAACACCTGCACACGTCATCATATGTCATCGCGATCTCTTGCTTCATATGAGATCAGACGATCACGACTGCTATAGTTATTCCAGTTGTGTTGTTTTTTTGTTATTTATCTTCAAGGAAATCACTGAATGCATATATCATCATGTTATCATAACGATCTAATGTGGTAATAAGATCGGAACTGTACTGTGCATTTACACAGTGGCCATACTCATCTATGTAAACACACGAAAACAACATTAACATTACAGCAGACACTGTAAAAAGCTCATTCCCAGACACTAGACATTACTGACAGGGTATTCGAGTGTCATCGTCGGTCAGAATGTTGTGCCACTGCTGTACATGAGTTATGATTATGGATTATAGATTGTGAAATTTATTAATTAATAATTCTTTACATTTATATAGCGCTTTTCTGGGCACTCAAAGCGCTTTACACAATGAAGGGGATCTCCTCAGCCACCACCAGTGTGCAGCATCCACCTGGATGACGCGACGGCAGCCATTTTGTGCCAGACCTCACACCACACACCAGCTGATTGGTGGAGAGGAGACAGAGTGATAAAGCCAATTATGATATGGGGACGGTTAGGAGACCATGATGGACAGAGGCCAATGGGCAGATCTGGCCAGGATGCCGGGGTTAAACCCCTACTCTTTTTCGAAGAACATCCTGGGAAATTTAGCGTTTTTTTTTGTTTTGTTTTTTGCGTTTTTTTTTTAAAGCATGAGGGTAAAACACGAACGCGGTTATGAATATACTAAAACATATGTTTGTTTGTCGTAAAAATTCGTAATAATGACAAAAAATACAAATTTGTGGATGTCCTTACTTCCGGGTTCAGTTGTGGCTGATGTATTCTGGGAAATTTCCTTACCTCTTCGTTTTAAGTGTGGTCCTGAAAAATCTTCGTTCGAGGGGGTGTATACCCCTTGCCCTTAGCCCTACCCCTTCAAGCTAAAGAGAATTGGGACACCACTACCCCTTGACGTAATCGCGCAAAACGAGGGGTAGGGGTAAGGGGAAGGGCTAAGGGGTAGAATTGAGATTGTGCCTTGATTGGGCGATTCAGTGTCAATCGATTCATCGCAAATTGCCCAAATTAATATAAAGTTTCCGATTTTGTTAGGAAAATATAAACTAGGTAGGGATTAATAAAAGAGCTTTTTTTGTTTTATTTTGAAGTGAAAATGGATGACAATTATTGCAATTTTGTGCAAGAAACAGTGAAATTTAAGTCAATATTTATTAAAACCGCTGTTCTACAAAGCCCACGTTTAGTAAGCATTAGCATCCAAAAATCCAAAAGTGGCAGAAAACATCTTATGATAACGGTTTACCCGTCATTAAGATTCAATAAAGATTTGCCTCTAAAAATCAATTCATATACTACAAGATTCAAAGACCTCCTGATTTTTATATCATCTACTGTATGTTCCTTTCAGCTGACCAAGGCACAGAAGGACGTCCAGATCATGTACAGAAGCAATGTCTTCAATCTCGAGACGATGCAAAAGAGGCTACGAGACCTCAACAACAGAGTGCAGAGCTGTAAAACTATCCCCGAAGATTTCAGAAGTAAGTACATCTAGACTCTAGTAAGTCGTCCCATTAGATTGGATTGTTTTTTTTGTTTTGTTTTTTTACCATAAAATGAAATGTGTTTACCTTGAACATCCACTTGCAGGTACTTGTCATCAGCGTATCATGTCCAGAATAAGTTCTCCAGTTGTCACCAAGCTCAATTCCCTCAGCAAGTCGTATACGTCTGGTGCCTGGGGTAGAGATGCCAAACCCAACAGTCAGGAGCGTTATTGGGAACACTGTTTAGTTAGTGGACACAAGTATGGAAACACAATCAGAATGTACAACTCATATGAAGACTTCATGGGCAGCAAGAACTACAAAGATGAGTATATTGCGTCATCTTACAGTCATACAAATGCTGTTCAGGGTCCTGGCACTATTCTGTATGACAATACTGTATTTTACCAATGCTATGGCAAAGCTGAAATCTGCAGCTTCAATATTACAACAAAAGCAACCAAGCGTATGAAACTGGATGGTGCTGGAATCGAAAACAAGTTCCCGTTCTGCTACTACAGCTGTCGAGATTGGACCGACATCGACCTGGAGGCTGACAGAGACGCCGTGTGGGTGATTTATGCCACCATGGAGAATCATGGGAACATCGTTTTGAGTCGTTTAGATCCCATGGAGCTCAATATCACACATACATTTAAGACGCATCTCTTTAAGAGGTCAGTCAGCAGCACATTTATGGTGTGTGGGGTCCTCTATGCAACACGTTATGTTAATACTTATCAAGAGGAAGTGTTTTATGCTTTCGATACGACCACTGGTCAAGAGATAAACTCTCTTTCTTTGCCCTTTGAGAAGGTTTCTGCTGGAATAGCCAATCTGAACTACAATCCTGTTGACAGGAGGCTTTACATGTATAACGATGGCTATCTGCTAGCATATAACACCTTCAACTGAGGGTCTTTCATACATACGCAGCTAAGGGGAAAATATGCATTGCCATATAGTTTATAGTTAGTTATGTCAGTTTGAATTGCATAGCATGCAGAAAATTCCCAAACGTGCACAGTGGTTAAAAAAATGCTTTATGTCATTATGTGACCATGTCTGAGTGAGATGAATAACTTTGTCATTTTCCCTTACAATAAATCTGCAGAGAACACTTGTGTGAATGTCATCATCTTTTTTATCTCAAATTCTCTATAACAAATTTGGTCACACTTTATTTTGACGGTCCGTTGGTTGATTTTAAGTTACAGTGCATCTACATGGCAACGAATTCTCATTAGATTATAAGTAGACTGTTGAGGTTGGGGTTAGTGTTAGTGTAAGTTGACATGTACTTGCAAAGTTTCTTATAGTCAGTTAAATGTCTGTTGAAGGACTGTTAAATGTCTGTATCAACAGATATTAAGCAGACATTCTACTAATACTCAAATAGACCATTAAAATAAAGTTTTACCACAAATTCTTCACTTACTGTACTTAAGAACTCTTTCAAATCTTAGCACAGTTAACCATGGTTAATAAGGTGTAATTTTTTTTAAGATTGATTGCCATTTGTTTTATTTCGAATGGTTAAACTGTGATTAGTATAATAATCCCATGTTTAATTTATGGTTACCAAGGTTTACCTTCAAAACCAAAAACTGTTTTTGTTTTTAATTGCAGTAAAAAAATTGTACATTTTTCATATATGTAACTAGATGTACAGTATTAACATTTCATGTATGTTAATACCTTAAATATGGACATATGCTTACTCCTGCTGTTAAAAAAAAACATCTTAAACCATCCTAAGCTGGTTGGCTGGTTTTAGCATGTCGTCCAACCTGGTTTTAGAGGGGTTTTTGTCCATTTCCAGGCTGGTCATGCTGGAGAAAGAACAGCTAAAACCAGCTTGACCAACCTGGTTTAAGCTGGACATAGCTGGTTTTACCTGGTCTGCCAGCCTGGCTCAGCTAGTTATCTCCTGAAAATATCACCTGGAATTGGCCAAACCCCTCTAAAACCAGGCTAGATGATCAGCTTTGGACCAATGTGACATTACACTAAATAACTTCTAATTTGCTTGTCAACACATTGCCTGTTTATTTGGTTTATTTTAGAACTTGTGTTGTTGTAGATTAATCCTATGTTTAAAACACTTACCGCCATGTCAAACGAATAGTTGAATCCAGAGCGAGCAGCTGTGCACATGCACTTTCACAAAAGAAGAAAATTGCTTCACGTAAAAAGAAAAAAATGCTGTTATATAATTATTTACGGTAGGTTATTGTTTAAAACGATGTTATTTAGTTGTCTACGTACATGTCAGATTTAGAGAATAAATTGCTTATGCAAGGTTTACGGTGCGAGGTGTACGTTTTTGGTAACGTTAATCTGAGACATAATTATGAGGCATAAAAAGAGATAATCATACCAACACTGGATCATCAAAACACTGGACAGTGTAACATATTTTACTTATTCTGGCTATGTTACCTTACTGGTGAGACATGACCAATATTGAAGATTTATTTCTCACTTTGCTATTTATCACTTAGGTGTACAAAACAATTAAATTAGTCATGTTATAATAAACAGTAAAATTATACAGCAAATGGACATTTGGAAATGAAAAATGATTCTGAAATGATAAAGAGATCTTTTTTGTGCTTTATTTGTATACTTTAACAGTCTTATTCGGCAGTACTTTTATATTAAACTCAGTGTTCAAAAGTTCAATGCTTAATGTAAAATCAATGTGAAAAAATACAAGCGAAATGTTTTATCTCCTTGGACACATTTGGTTGGTGCATGAGTTGTTAAATAATATCTGATAAGCGTTGCGTAATAATCAAATGACAAATGTTTTATCACACAATCCCACCGCAAAGTTGCTTCATGAAATCTTTTGTAACAATTGTGTGCAGGTTTAAAGTAAGATTAGGACTTTTCAAGCTTTTATAATTGTTCGTCCTCACAGTTGTCTTGGATTCATTTACTGTCTAAACACATTTTAATCCAGCTTGTTTTTAAATTTGGAAATGTAGGACAGCCTAAACTAAAAGGTTTTAAAAGCAAATTTTTGCAATGGCTTGGGAATATTTTAAAAGCATTTAACCATCTTCTCGGGTAAGATTTTGTTTAATTAAGTTGAATGAACTACAAAAGAAAAAAAAACAGTTTTATAAATATTAGCACTGATATTTTTACCATCATAGTGGTTTATTTTGAAATGTTTCATACAGTACATAATGATATTCACTTTGCAACAAACATTTTAGCAGCTAACATGTCTAATCATCATGTTTAATGGTTTTATGTAAAGTATGTTCAGTACAGTTCCCCAAACTTGGTTCCATAAGTCACAATGTAGGCGTCATTGAAGACGTACAGCAAATGATCCCTGGGGTCATAATTTATAGACTTAATGTTAGTCTGCATCTTCTTAATGTGAATTCTCAAATCATAGCGCTCTTTGTTGGTTTTGGTGTCATAAGCGTAAAAGATCTCTTCTGTTTCTTGATCCAGGTATCGAGTCGCATAAAGCACACCGCAAACCATGAAAGTGTTTGTGATGGTCTTTTTGTGAAGAGAGGTGGACCAAGTTTGGCCCAAAACAGGCGGGTTACTAGTCTCAACTTTACTGATCACCACATTCCCAAAGTTGCTTGTGGTTGCGTATATAACATAGACGCCTGATTCGTCGGTGACAAAATCCATATCTGTATAACCGTATGTTGTGCCAAGATGTGCGAATGGAAACTTGTTGTTATAACCTGCATCATTGGGTAAAGCCACTGTACTGACAGATTGAGTAGTCAGGTTGAACTGACAGACAGAGTATGTGTTGTAGCAGTTATAGTAGAGCGCATTGGCATACATGACCATGTTTGGACCCTGAATTGTGTTTGTTGTAGGATTTGAGCTTGATATATACGTATCTGTTGGGTCTATCCCTAAAATAATAGTACTCAAACTATTGTATTGCCTGATAAAGTTTCCATATACGTTACTACTTGACAGCACCACCAGCCAGTATTTGTTCTCGTCTCCTAGAGCAGGATTTACATCTCGACCCCAAGCACCAAAAGTGTAGGACGTTCCATACACTGTGAGAGAGTATGTTTTAGGTCCTGATACACCGATCAAATGACCCAGACCACAGTGACCTACAAGGAAAGATTCAATAAGTAACTCTATAGATATGGAAGTCTAACAATAAACAAGTACAGTATACATACCTGGCAAAAGTGTGGGTGGTGGCATTGTACTATTAAGCACATTTTGGCACCAAACCAGTTCCTTCTTAATTAGCTCATTCTCACGTTGTTTCACCATCGCCTGTGTGTGATCCGACATCTCCAGCTCTTCCATCGTTTCTTGCATATTTTGAAGCTGTTGGAATGAGGAGTTCAATTGGAATTAGCTATAAGTGCACAAAATATGAATCATTCATTCATTTTCCTTAAGCTTAGTCCCATTATTAATCTGGGGTCGCCACAGCGGAATGAACTACCAACTTATCCAGCATATGTTTTATGCAGAGGATGCCCTTCACACACATACACTCTTGCATTCACACACATTCACGATGGCAATTTAGCTTATTCAATTCACCTATAGCGCATGTCTTTGGACTGTGGGGGAAACTGGAGTACCCAGAGCAAACTCAGGGACTCAAACCAGTGATCTTCTTGCTGTGAGGCAACCGTGCTAATCACTGATCCACTGCGCTGCCCAAAATAAGAAACAAATGAAACTAAAATCAAAGAAATAATAATCAAATTAAAAATAATTTTCTGAATGACATTTACAGATACATTTAATAAAAACTCTCATGTTTTATTCAGATTCATATTTATTTTTGTTAATTGTCATTTCTTTAAGTGTAGTTTATTGGTGCTCTGCATCATCAAACATGACTATTTGTTGGTTTGTATTATTTTTGTGTGTCTATGTATTGTGATATCTGTCCTATGCTGCCTGTCTTGACCAGGATTCCCTGGTAAAAGAGATACTGTATCTCAGTGTGACTTTCCTGGTTAAGTAAATAAGTAATTATCAAAAACATTTAGGATGTTTTGATCCATGACTGAAAATTATCAGTAAGTAATTTAATAATTACACAAATAAAAAATGTGTTGTGTAGTATATAAATTCACCTCTTCAGCAGCCTGTATACCGAGTTGCTGGTAAGTGCTGGTTGTTTGATTGAGTTCATCCAGAAGGTCTTGAATCTCGGCTAACTCTAATTCAATAATGCGTAGAGATACTGCTGCGTACAGATTTCCGTTGTCTTCTTTTTCCAGTATAGACACGCTGTCCACAAGCTGCCAGATGCGGTGTTGTAGACCCAACACAAGCCTGTCAATCTCTGTTATCTAAACATAAAAAGCATTTTAACTAAAACGATGAATTAAGTTGAACAATATTTTAAAAAGTTTTTTGGATTTATTCAGAATTATGCAGAAAACTGTACACATTATTATTATGCTTGCCTGCCTAAATATCACTCCAATGACTTTGTTTGTACCTTCTCTGAAGTGATGTTTCCAGTGCATTGTGAAGCTGTGAGCTCAACGTTGTCGAGTTTATATTCAGGGAAGTCAGGATCTGAGTTTTCTAGCTCACACACACAGTCCTTCCCTATCGCTGACTGTAAAAATGAAAAAAGCAGGAGTCAGGACTTCAGTAAAACAAGCTAAATTACACCTCTTTTTGATGAACATTGATTTGAAACATACCATCACACTGTAAAAAGTAATAAGTTGAATTTAATTAGAAAAAGTGTGGAAACTGATTGCCTCAAATTTCTTAAGAAAATGTATTCATAATTCTTGAGTTAAAAAAGCTCACTTTATAGTGCAGAACATTTTTTTTTAGTTCGATTGATTTAACATTCTTTTGAAGAAAAAACATTCTAAAACCAACCACTTAAAGGTACAGTTCACCCAAAAATAAAATTACAAACACCATTTACTCAAGTGGTTTCAAGTCTTTTGGAGTTTCTTCCTCCTGTTGACCACAAAGATATTTTGAAGAATGTTGGGAGCCGGTAAACTGGTGGGAAGCACTGACATCCACAGAAGAGAAATATATATATATATATATATATATATATATATATATATTCATTTTCTTTTCGGCTTAGTCCCTTTATTAATCCGGGGTCGCCACAGCGGAATGAACCGCCAACTTATCCAGCATTTGTTTTACGCAGCAGATGCCCTTCCAGCCACAACCCATCTCTGGGAAACACATCCATTAATTCTCATTCACACACATACACTACGGACAATTTAGCTTACCCAATTCAACTATACCACATGTCTTTGGACTGTGGGGGAAACCGGAGCACCCGGAGGAAACCCACGCAACCACGGGGAGAACATGCAAACTCCACACAGAAATGCCAACTGGCCCAGCCGGGAATCGAACCAGTGACCTTCTTGCTGTGAGGCGAACGTGCTAACCACTCGGCCACCGTGGCGCATATATATATATATATATTCATATTCTTTTTATCTTTCATTTTTTGTGCCATTTGTTTGTGCCAGAGAGCACCATGAGGGTGTCCAGGCCTTTAGTCCAATATACTAGTTTATCATAAGTACTATTTACTCAAGATGTTTAGTTTAGGCACTAAATACTCCTAAAAGTTAACTTAGCACAGAATAGTCAAGTACAATCTACTATTTAAATAAATCAGTAAAGTTTACAAGCTTTTCTTGAGTAGATTCAGTGATTACTTTTTACAGTGCACCTTGGAATTATAAGGTTCTATCTGCGTTCTGAATGATTTTAAGATTTTGAGCTTCAAAGTTTTTGCATTCCATAGCAAACAGTACGTGTGTAACATTTGTTTTTTCAATAAAAAGTCTTAAAATGTAAACAACTTATAAAAAAACCCACCCCATAATGTCAATAAGTTGTCAATTAATAAGAATGTCAATAACTCCATTTTGACAAAAATGTCAGATAGAACCTCTAATTCTAAGGTGACGATACATTAATGAAAGTAATGTATCATATGAATAATGTTATTTAAAGAGCAGTTCAATTTTACCTGTATGAAAATCAGAAGAAAGACGACCATCAAAATTAATCTTGTTGAGTGACTCATATTTGAGGTCAGCATCCTGTAGTCTTGAGAATAACGAACAGCGTTGCATGACAGAGGCAGACATTTAAAGCCCAAAATCCAGGAGTGGTCTATGGCTGCTTCTGCTGATGTTAGAAAATCATTGAGGAAGTTAATCTTCCTGATTCTGCTGATAATTTTAATGGAATTTATGTTTAAAATTGTCACCATATCCTTTACAATAAGGTCACAGTGAATCTTTTTTTAATAATAATTTTTTCAGGGTTTTCACCTTTATTGGATAGGACAGTAGAGAGAATTGACAGGAAAGCATGGGGAGCAAAGAGAGGGGAAGGATCGGCATAGGACCGTGAGTTAGAATCGCACTCAGGTCGCGGGAGCACCGGAGTGCATGTGCCGACGCACTAACCACTGCACCACTGGCGCCGACGAATTAGTTCATTTTAATGAGTGTTCTAACTTGAAAAAACAATGAACAATACATTACAGTATTTATTAATCTTGTTAACTCAAAGTGCGTTAACTATAGTTAATACGCATGGTACTGTGTCCTAACTCCATGTGACGTAACACTGCAATTCAATCCAATTCAATTCAAGTTTATTTGTATAGCACTTTTCACAATAATTATTGTTTCAAAGCAGCTCTACAAAAGGTGCAAACTATTGCGTTACTATCAAATTCGGAGAAGTTAAGGTTATTAGTTACCATAACTTTATTAGTTACTTATAACTTTAATTGGGGCGCCACGGTGGCCTAGTGGTTAGCACGTTCGCCTCATAGCAAGAAGGTCGCTAGTTCGATCCCCGGCTGGGCCAGTTGGCATTTCTGTGTGGAGTTTGCATGTTCTCCCCGTGGTTGCGTGGGTTTCCTCCGGGTGCTCCGGTTTCCCCCACAGTCTAAAGACATGCGGTACAGGTGAATTGGGTAAGCTAAATTGGCCATAGTGTATGTGTGTGAATGAGAATGTATGGATGTGTTTCCCAGAGATGGGTTGTGGCTGGAAGGGCATCCGCTGCGTAAAACAAATGCTGGATAAGTTGGCGGTTCATTCCGCTGTGGCGACCCCGGATAAATAAAGGGACTAAGCCGAAAAGAAAATGAATGAATGAATGAATAACTTTAATTGACTAGTAACTAATATCTTTTACCAGTTAAAGATATATAAACGTAGTTAACTTGCAGTTAAATAACATATATGTGATGTCCATATTTAATGAAGTGTATCTTTCAGTGTTAAGTTTTTGACAGCATCGTCGACGTTTAACTTTTAGAAACAGTTTAATTTAAGCAGCGTTGCAGCAGAACAACAGCATAAACTTCTATGACAATAATCACCTCAGATTCAGATTATGTGCTTTATTCAGTGTTAGATGCTACCAATGGGAGTTTATAAACCCTTTTACTTGACATCTGTTACCATATTGATACCAGCAGCATATAGTTTACCTCAGATCCTCACAATATAATAACTAGCAGACGGTTTGAAAATTAAGTCAGGTTAGTGCAAACCAACAACGTCAGTCAGTCAGTAGCCTATAATAATGTTAAAAAAGGTTTAGTGTGTACTATTTGATTAAAAGCTTTATACAGTACCATTTTGTTTGGAATGCATTGGCTGGTATGGTTACGTTTGGTGCAGACAGTTGTTGTTAGATACATTAACTAAAAGTAAAGTGTGACCATTTATATTTATATATTATTTATATTATTATATATTTATATATAAACTCATCAGGCACATTATTTGGTACACTTTGCTAATAACGAGATGGGCCATCAGAACGACATATGTTCAGCTATGTGCTGCAAGTATTCCTGAGAGATTATGATATTCACATGATCACACAATGTAGAGATCTGGTGAATTTTTTTTGTTTTAAAAACATCAGATAGTGCTTTAGGCTAGTTTTTAATCATACTGTACACTCAAAGCACTTAGCGTTGCATTCGAGTCATGAAAGTTGGCTTTTATCTTATAAGGTTATTGTAAACAGCTCACAATGAATACTCGTGCAATTCGCTTAAACCTTTCCTAACTTTATTAATGATTATTTTAGGTTCAAATGGAATTTATATGGAATTTCGATGCAGTTCTGAAGCTTTGATTCCATTCAAGAGAGAATAGCGATGAATTTTGAGTTTCTATATCTTTTTTTTTTTTTGCCACAGCTCTACATGTAGTTGCTACAGATTTGTCGGTTTCACATACGTCATGCGAATCCTAGTTCTTTCTAGAACTTCCTGCAAAAATTTGCCACTGTGGTAATAAAGGGATTGACATGGTCAGCAATAATCCTCAGGTCAGCTGTGGCATTTAAACAGTGCTTAGTTGGTACTTCTGGCCTCAGATTTTACCAAAAAAAAAAAAATCTCCCCCACACAATTACATGACCAGCAGCCAGAACCGTAGATACAAGACAGGATAGATCAATGCTTTTATGTTGTACTGATCCTACCATCTGCATATTGTAGCTGAAATCAAGTCTCAGGTCATCTTTTTCCAGTCTTATTTTGAGCAATTTGGGTGAGTCTGTGTGAGTTGTGATCTCAGGTTGTTCTTTTGCTGTTGTGTAGCTCATCTGCTACAAGGTTAGACGTGTTCACTGATGCTCTGTTGCAGACCTCAGTTCTAACGAGTGTTTAGCTGAGGTAAAGCAAACGTTCTATTACCTCTATTATCTGGTCTTTCTGTGGTTTGAGTTTGAGCTTGCGAAATTCTGTCGTATGATGCTGCAAAAATTGCAGGATTAAATAAGATGATTAGACTTTTAAAAAGCAAGTTATTGCTCCATATAAAAAATTTCTGCCCAGAGAGGTCATGTTTTGAGCCTTGATTGGTCTCAGTCATATGATGCGGTTTTGCAGGTTAGAGCTCAACAAGCTTGAACTTTCCAATGCAGTGAACTGCGAAACTTGCTGCATGACCTTACGTTTCCGGTCTGACGCATTGGAGTGTGTATGAATGGAAGTCTATGGGGAAAAGAGTGCAGTATGACCGCGGCTTAACGCGTGTTACGTAATATATCACTTTTCCAAAGTAACAAGTAAAAGTAACGCACTACTTTTAAAAATAATTAATATTATTTGAGTTACTTTTAGGGCGCCACGGTGGCGTAGTGAGTAGCACGTTCGCCTCACAGCAAGAAGGTCGCTGGTTCGATCCCCGGCTAGGCCAGTTGGCATTTCTGTGTGGAGTTTGCATGTTCTCCCCGTGGTTGCGTGGGTTTCCTCCGGGTGCTCCGGTTTCCCCCACTGTCCAAAGACATGCGGTACAGGTGAATTGGGTAAGCTAAATTGTCCATAGTGTATGTGTGTGAATGAGAATGTATGAATGTGTTTCCCAGAGATGGGTTGTGGCTGGAAGGGCATCCGCTGCGTAAAACAAATGCTGGATAAGTTGGCGGTTCAATCCGCTGTGGCGACCCCGGATTAATAAAGGGACTAAGCCGAAAAGAAAATGAATGAATGAATGCGTTACTTTTAAAAAATGTAACATGAGTTACTTTTTACCTTGCCTAACTGGATTATACAAATATATTGCGGAATAAAAATAACCGTAGTCAGGTTGAATCACACACTCAATGAGAAAGCGTGCTGCGAGGTAACAGTCGGCTCGCTCTCATCATCATCATCATCATCATCAGGTCTCCTTTTTCACAGCAGATGAGTCAGTACTGAATAACTCAGAATATTGGTTTATTTCGAGTCATACCGGTATCTGGTATGTTGGTACTGAAGACAAACCATTTCATGACAACTCAATTCAGTTCAATTTAATAAACTAGTTCAACCGGTTCACTTAAAAGTTCTGGTTAAAAACAAATGATTCATTGGCGAATCTCCCATCATCACTACAGACAATCAGAAACAGAGACAATGGCAGGCCGGAGACTTACATATTTGCAACAGATTCTTGTTATTTTGAACTCATCAAAGAAAAGAAATGGATTGTTGTTGTGTAGATTATGTGCAAGTAAAACTGTTGACAACTGCAAGAAACACAACATCGAAAAAACTAAACAAAACTGGATGCAAAGCACTACACCTGCACCCCACCTTCAGCTAAACGATCACATTCTCCAGGTATGGTCATTGCTTTTATTGTTGTGGAGATGCAGCCACTGTCTATGTAGTAATTTTTTAATGTAGTAAGATTTGTTAATAATAATAACAATAATAATAATAATAATAATAATTCCTTACATTTATATAGTGTATTTCTGGGCACTCAAATCGCTTTACACAATGGGGGGGATCTCCTCATCCAACACCAGTGTGCAGCATCCACCTGGATGACGCAACACCAGCCATTTTGCGCCAGACCACACACCACACACCAGCTGATTGGTGGAGAGGAGATAAAATGATGAAGCCAATTATGATATGATGGTTAGGAGGCCATGATAGACAGAGACCAGTGGGCAGATTTGGCCAGGATGCCGGGGTTAAACCCCTACTCTTTTTCGAAGGACACCCTGGGATTTTTAACGACCACAGAGAGTCAGGACCTCGGTTTAACGTCTCATCCGAAAGATGGCACTCACTGAGCAGTATAGAGTCCCCATCACTATACTGGGGCATTAGGACCCATACAAACCGCAGGTTGGTCGCCCCCTGCTGGTCTCACTAGTACCACTTCCGGCAGCAACTCAGCTTTCCCATGTGGTCTCCCATTCAGGTACTGCTTAGCTTCAGTGGGCGACAATGTGAGAGTTGCAAAGAGCTAGCTGCCGTGAAGGCCACGTGAAGCCATTTATTCAATGTATAAAGCTCAAATATTTATTTTGATTTGGGGATGTTTTATTTCAATGGACATTGAATTTACTTGATTAAAAACACAAAACATACAAAACTGGCAAACATTACTTTACATGCTTTCATTAATCTGTATATACAGCATGTATAGGTCTGGGCGCAGAAAGTTTCCAAAATATTATTTTATCCTACTTGGGGGAGTAACCCAATATTGTAATGCATGCCTTTCAAAAGTAACTTTCCCGTAACACTGTCAATGTGTGTGCGTGTGTGTGTGTGTGTGTGTGTGTATGTAATTCTATGGACTTTACAGTACAAGATCCACTGATGAAGGTGTCCTGTGGGATCTTACACCACTTTAAGAGCGTTTTTAAGTTACATCCTGCCAAAAGAAAAACTTTTTGATTGTGATTCAGCATTTAATTAATTAAATTACATATACAGTACATTTAGGGCTACAGTTATTAATGCAGTTAGTTAAAATGCAGTTGTCTGCATAAATTTTAAGATGGTAAAACATTTTGGGACAACTTGTGGTTTTAATTTCCTTGCATTTCTCAACTAAATTTCTTCCTGAATTTATGAATGTAGCCGTATGTGCTATTTTCACATCCTCTTCCAAAAACCCATAAAACTACAAATTTAAATATCTAAAAAAAATTATGCTAGTCACTGTGATAAAAGTGCGAACGTCTGAGTAAAATTTACAATAGACTGGGGATGTAAAACTTTTAGGCGGAACTTTTGGTTGAATTTTCCGACTCATCTCACGAAAAATTCCTTCCCGAATATCTGAAATTAATGATATGTGCAGTTTTCACATCCTTTTCACCAGACCCCCAAAACGGTACATTTAAATATCTGAAATTGCGACATCTCAGTGTTTGTGTGGTGATTTAAAGCAGACCTCTTGTCTTTCTGCTCATTCGGTCATCATGTTCGTCTACCTGCTGCTCCTCACAGTCATCGTAAGTTTCTTCCGTTCTGACATCCTCTCTGAAAAACACTGATAAGAGAACATGAATGAACTTAAGTACTGCATGAATTATACTCAAACAATAATCATATTGTTTTGTACATAAGGTGACTGTCGTGGCTCAGAGAGTTCCAGGTCTACAGAAGACTGATTCGTGTTTGTGTAAAATAAACAGCTCAATCTGGACCTTCCCTGCTGTTCAGTTCATGGAAGTCACAAGACAAGTGCAGGTCTGTGAAGAGATCTTGGATGAGTTTGAGGAGAAGGTAAGAAATCTGATTAGCATCTCACGCCAGTTGTAACTTCTGTAAATAGACAATAATGTTTAAATGTTATTGTATGTAATACAGTTGAGCCGAATTCTAAGAAGGCGACACAAGTTAATATTCTGCCATGACTTCCAGGTGATAAACACAAATGCAGAACTACCGATGATGGAAGCCACTCTTCAGAACATCACAGCACGTCTGAAACCATTTGATTACCTCTATAAAAGTGGACTCTACAGCGCTCTTTACCTACGCCAGTTGAACCAGGAGCTTCACGAAATCCATCAATCCGTCAGTGAAACACACATGCAGAACCCCAAAAAAGAGACGCGCACCCTGCTCAGAGAGGTACAGTAGAAAATATTTATGTAAACTCTTTTCTCTCTTTTTTTGGATCAGTCTATCAAAGCAATCCCAAATTCAAGGTGCTGTCAGACAATATCAAAGTGAACAGTTTAATGATAACACCAACTGTATGTCGTCCTCAGTTAAATAAAGCAAAAAAAGATGCCCAGAAAATGTACAAAGATGATTTCTTCAACCTGGAGAGCATGAAGGACAGGTTGCGTGACCTCAACAACCGTGCACAGACCTCCAAGACCATACCGGCTGATTTCAGAAGTAAGTAAATAATTGGCTGTTTACACTTGGCCACTTGTAAATATCTGATCGTGAATAGGCAAAGGCCAATTGAACTGCATTTGAGGTGGATTTAAATCTGATCACTCAAACCACATCAGGAGGTGGTCTGGGATGCATTCCGGATTAAACTGGACAGATCTAAATGCATCTGGTTCACTGTAAAAAATAAAAAGTTGAGTTAACTTAAAAATTTAAAGCAACCGGCTGCAAAGAAATTTTGAGTTTATTGAACTTCAGTGGTTGAAGTTGAGCCAAATTATTTTTTTTAAGTTGACTGAAAAGGCTGGTTTAAGTCAATTATACTTTTTTAAATATAATAATTTTTGGGTTTTTTTTTACCTTTAATGGACAGGACAGTATAGAGTATTGACAGGAAAGCATGGGGAGCAGAGAGCGGGGAAGGATCAGCATAGTACCACGAGGCAGGAATCGAACTCGGGTCGCAGTGAACACCGGAGTACATGTGTCGACACACTAACCTCTACACCACTGGCGCAGACAAGTCAATTATACATTACGGAATAATTTGGCACAACTTCAAACACTGAAGCTTAATAAACTCAAAATTTCTTTGCAGCCGGTTGCTTTAAAATTTAAGTTTACTCAACTTTTTATTTTTTGAAGATATGGAGAAATCAAAATTTAAAGTGTCCTCAACTTATTTTTTTACTTTCGTTGAACAGTTCCAAACATGCAGTTGAATAATTTTTATGAGTAAATTCAACTCTGAGCTCAAAAATATGTCCACCTAACTTACAATTTTAAACTGAGTTAACAATTTGTAAGTTGGATTTTTTACAGTAAGACCACTTACTGTATGTAAATGTTACACCTCTCAACCATGTGTTTCTCAACCATGTTCCTGGAGGACCACCAGCTCTGCACATTTACCATGTCTCTTAAACCAAACACACCTGATTCAGGTCATCAGCTCATTAGCAGAGACTGAAAGAGCTGTAATGGTTGTCACAGACAAAGGAGACATCTAAAACATGCAGTGCTGGTGCTCCTCCAGGAACGGGGTTGAGACACATTGGGCTATATGACATAATCAGATATAGCATCACTAAAGCAAAACACAACAGTTTGGGATGTTTGTTTTGCTTTATTTTTTTGTTTTATTCTATTTTTGACAGATCATTAATTATTAAATAGTAAAATTAGAATGGTAAATTAATATCAAATGGCAGCATTTACAACACAAACGCATTACAAACCTGTAGTAGCCTATGTGAATGAAGGGGAAGAATACGTTATACATAAATTA
Organism: Danio albolineatus; assembly: GCA_903798035.1. Taxonomy (NCBI): domain Eukaryota; kingdom Metazoa; phylum Chordata; class Actinopteri; order Cypriniformes; family Danionidae; genus Danio; species Danio albolineatus. The sequence continues at coordinate 5,311,924 of CAIGQQ010038113.1, forward strand.
ATGTAAACCCTCCAATAGTATCTGGACGCAGCCTTGATTATGCAAGCTGAGACTGCAAGTCTCAGAATGCAGTGTCAGACACAATGCACTCAATGGAGCTAGGGATGTCACTGTGAGGGGTGGGGTTAGGTGTGCACATTAAAAAGCACTGCAAGCAGCTCAACCTCTCAAACCCTTTACAGGTTTGAATGTATTGCATGTATCTGTGCGACAAAACTGGGTAACACTTTATAACTACACGCTATGATTTATCTATTAAGCATTAGCAAATAGTGAATTCATTATTTGTTAAGCATTAACTCTACATTAATAGACGTTAGTAAGTAGTTTATACCTGCAGCTACAAATGCTCAATTCTTGACTTATCGGTACATTTATAATTAATAATTGTACTTTCATTATTTGTTATTGATTAATTTTTCATGACCAAATTAAGTATCACATTATTTACAAACCATTTGTATTTCGGAGTAGTTGGTGGTTTTTAAGATCATTCAGAATGAGTTAGTAAATGATTTGTAAACTATTAAAATCAACATTTATATATTGTATTATTCAGGCATATAGTAATGGTCACTATGTATGTTAATAAATGCTTTATTAACTCAACTTCATCCTGTTTTGTGACCTAATCTAAAGTGAGGACTATTCATGCTTTATAAATTCCTTATAAATGATTATTAAAGGTATCAAGTGAACAATAATCTTTGCAATTCTATGTAAATAATAAAGTGACTGTAAAGTTTAAACATTGCTGAATAACAGGAGTGTCAATATATATATATATATATATATATATATATATATATATATATATATA
>CAIGQQ010038113.1:5312753-5330050 GCA_903798035.1 Danio albolineatus
ATATATATATATATATATATATATATATATATATATATATATATATATATATATATAAAATTTAACAATATAATATAATACAACATTTTAAAGTTATTTTGCGATGTTTAAACTGTACAGTCATTTTATTTTAGATAAGGTTGCAAAGATTTATTTTTCATTCGATACAGTTTCATTGTGTACAGTTGAAGTCAGAATTATTAGCCCCCAATTATTATTATTTCCCAAATGATGTTTAACAGAGCAAGGAAATTTTCACAGTACAGTAGGTACTACTTAAACATGGACATTACCGCCGCGGCTTGTACCGCAGCCGCGGGAGAAAGTGTTTTAAGGTATGACTGCAGTTTGCGACTTTGCTGCCAGGGGGCACAAGGGGACGGGATGCGAATGGGCAGAAATATACAGTAGCTGTAAATACCCTGCTACTTATGAAGATAAAATAATAGAACAAAACATTATAATTACTTCATTAATCATTAAAAACTTGTTAACAGCTTTATTCTTATTGTAAATGTGTTAAATGAAATGAAGATTCATTTTGGAAAAAGTAAAATTAAAGAAATAAAAGACCACTAAAATAAACGACAGCTAAAATGAAAGTAGGTACAAACACACATACAAATAGGCCTAAATAAATAAATATATAAAGCAGTGTTTTAGCTTAAAAATAGAGAGATACAGTGTTTGATATTTTAAAGTGACTAAGACAGTTACCCAATAAGCTTTTTCATTTACGTTTTCATTTACATTTTCGTTGTACTTTACTATCTAATTGTATATCTGAATTGTTGTCCATAAATATTAATTGAATAATTAAATAGGCCTAAATGTTTATTTACCTAAAAGACATTACCAGTGAAACATGGAGAAACGTCCGGCGCATGGTCTAAAGAGCTTGTATGCTACTTCATTAAAAGCATAAAAATAAACGGACCTCTACTGTACCTCAAGCAGATCACTAAAATTATGATAAAAGTAATATTGCGGTAATATTTTTTCTTCTGGAGAAAGTTATTTGTTTTATTTCAGCTAGAATAAAAGCTGTTTTTAATTTTTTTTAAACAGTTTTAAGGTCAAAATTATTAGCCCCTTCAAGCTATATATTTTTCCAATAATCTACAGAACAAACCATCATTATACAATAACTTGCCTAATTACCCTAATTCTGACTTCAAATGTATATTCAAATTTATAAAGTTGTTTATGTTTAGTTTATCCTGTTTAGAATATAACTGAGCCTTTAATTGTCATTTATAAGAGAGTTATAAAGCAAAAATAGTCCTCACTTCAGATTAGGTCACAAAACTGGATGAAGTTGAGTTAATAAAGCATTTGTTAACATACAAATTAATTATAGGTATATCTGAATAATAAGAATTAAAAATGTTGATTTAAATAGTTTATTAATCATTTACTCACTCATTCTGAATGATCTTAAAAAACTATTCTTAAATAACTGGTTTGTAAATAATGCAATACTTAATTCAGTCATGAAAAATGAATCCTTAACAAAGTATGAAAACACAATTATTAAGCACATTATAAATGTACTTATAAGTAGGGCCAGGCGGAATCTGCGGACATTTTTTGCCATTTCTGCGGAGTATTTTGTTAAAAATCTGCGGATTCATGCAGGATGATTTTGAGAGTATGATAACTAAAACCTTAATATATGAAATAAAAAGTAATCCCTTTTTAACATTTATTTAATGTTTACAATGTGAATCTAATTAGATCCACTTTATTTGGTAAACAAAGCAAGTCTCTCATATAAAATATCTACTAAAAGACAGAAAATAGTACTTTACAAACTGTATTGTAAATTAATCACATGAATATTTTCATATTAATCAATATTATTACTGAAATAATTTTAAAACTGATTATATATAAATTTACACACATTTACACAAGTAAATAAACAGAATCAATGATGGGCTAAAAATCTGTAAAAATCTGCGGAATTCTGCGCTCTCAGATTCCGTGTGGCAAGTCAAGTCAAGTCAAGTCAAGAATAGAGCATTTGTAGCAGCAGGTACTGTATAAACTGCTTACTGACGTCTATTAATGTAGAGTTAAGGCTTAACAGATAATGAATTCACTATTTGCTCATGCTTAACAAATTATTAGCTAAGTTACATAATAAATTATGTAGTTATTATAAAGTGTTACCCAAAACTGTATAGATGAACTGTATGTTTCATATATATGTTTTAGCTAGGCCCACACGAAATCTGCCTATGCAGAAATCTGCAGATTTTTAACCCATCATTTAGTCTATGTATTTACTTGTGTCAATGAGTGTACATTTATATTTATTCAGTTTTTAAATTAATTTCACTAAGATTATTGTGATATATTAGTAATAATATTAAAATGTTCACGTGATTTATTTGGAATAGTTTGTAAAGTAATATTTTCTGTCTTTTAGTAGATATAATATATGAGAGACCTGATTTGTTTACCAAATAAGTGGATCTAACTGGATTTGCAGGGTAAACATTAAATAAAAGTTAAAAATGTATGTATGTAATTTATGTAATTGTATGTAATTTCATTTATTAAGTTTTTAGTCATGATACTCTTAAAAGCATTCCCTTATTAATCCGCAGATTGGTAACACTTTATTTTCATGGTCCGTTTGTTGAATTGAGGTTACATTGCATCTACATGCCAACTAATTCTCATGAGATTATAAGTCGACTGTTAGGTTGGGGTTACGGGTAGGGTTACTGTAAATTGAAATGTACTTGCAAAGTTTCTTATAGTCAGTTAAATGTCTGTTGAATGTCTGTATCAACAGATATTAAGCAGACAGTCTACTAATACTCAAATGGACCACCAAAATAAAGTGTGACCTGCAAATTTTTTAACAAAATTCTCAGCAGAAATAGCAAAAAATGTCCGCAGATTCTGTCTGGCTCTAGATTTAGCCTATCGTGCAGCCTGCCTTGTGTAATGAGGTTTTACTGGAACAAGAGTGAAGTGCAAATCCTGTAGCTTACATAAAATATCATTTTTATGTAGAATAATATATATAGCTTGCATTTCTGTAAAAGTAATAATTGAAAGAGCATCAGATACACTGTATTTTAAGTTGACAAAGTTACATTTGCATATAGCCTGGGAATCGAATATGTAAATGATAAATGAAAGTGGAACCGTTTTCACAAATCAGACAGCTATCCAATCAGACAAAATGCATGAAGGGTTTTACTCAATTTATTTAAGGTAAGTGGTTGTAAATAAGTTATTTGGGCTGAATTTAAACAAACAAATTAAGTTGAACATCACTGAATTTAATTTGTTTGTCTAGATTTAACACATATACATTTTGCAGACATCTTTTTTTGTGTGTATACTTGCCATTTTCAGAATTATGAAAGTCCAGAATGATTTTAAGTCAATTTTTTTTTTGCAGGTACTTGTCATCAGCGCATCATGACCAAAATAAGTTCCCCAGTTGTCACCAAGCTCAATTCCATCAGCAAGTCCTACATTTCTGGTGCCTGGGGCCGCGATGCTCTACTAACTGATAAACAGCGTTATTGGGAACACTGTCTAGTTAGTGGACACAAGGATGGCCACACTATTAGAATGTACAACTCATATGAAGACTTCATGGCTAACAGGAACTACAAGGATGAACAGATTGCACCGTCTTACAGCAGCGAAAATGCTGTTCGGGGTTCTGGCACTATATTGTACAACAATACTGTATTTTACCAATGCTATGGCAAAGCTGAAATCTGCAGCTTCAATATTACAAGTCAGGCAACCAAGCGTATGAAACTGGATGGTGCTGGAATCGACAACAAGTTCCCGTTCTGCTACTACAGCTGTCGAGATTGGACAGACATCGACCTGGAGGCTGACAAAGATGCCGTGTGGGTGATTTACGCCACAGAGGAGAATCATGGGAACATTGTTTTGAGTCGCTTAGACCCCGTGGAGCTCAATATCACACATACATTTAAGACGCATCTCTTTAAAAAATCAGTCAGCAGCACATTTATGGTGTGTGGAGTCCTTTATGCAACACGTTATGTTAACACTTATCAAGAGGAAGTGTTCTATGCTTTCGATACGACCACTGGTCAAGAGTTAAACTCTCTTTCTTTGCCCTTTGAGAAGGTTTCTGCTGGAATAGCCAATCTGAACTACAATCCTGTTGACAGGAGGCTTTACATGTATAACGATGGCTATCTGCTAGCATATGACACGTTCAACTGAGGGCCTTTCTTATGCAGCTACAAAAAATTAAGTACGTAGTGCTGTAAAGTTTATAGTTTGTCGCAGGGGCGGACTGGGACAAAAATTCGGCCCTGGCACTAAAGCCACACCAGCCTACATTACTACACCACCACAGCCCCAACCACGGCACACGCACTTTCACAACTTATATTAGTAGCATGAATGGTGTAAATTACTTAGTATATTTTAGTATAATGACTTATATTTTCTGTATATTTTCTGTTTTTTTCTTCTTACCTCCTCTAATGTCCTCCGATGCAGCTGCCGATTTGAAACCTTTTGAGAATATTTCAGTTAATTTTATGCATTTGGCTGCGTCTGATTTTAGAGCCCTTTTTTACTTTCTCTGAGCTTTTCGTCACCGCTTTTCCTTTTATTTTTACGGTCCATCTCTGACAATTAGCTCGTGTTGCACTTATTGTTTGTTTGACATTCTTGCCAGATTTTCATTTATGTCTGCGTAAACCTCTGATTAGGTTGGCCCCTCTCACAACCAGCAGCCCGTCGCCGGGCCAAATGCTTAACGTTTATTATTATCATTATTACTATCATCATCATCATCATAATATTCACATCTTGCAAGAGATAAAAGCTGTTTGCATGTAAAAACAATATATATTAATAATAAAAAAAAAAAAACTCACCGGCCCACATTTAAAAAATGGTTTGCCAGAATTGAAAGATGGCCAATCCGCCCCTGGTTTGTCGGCCCAAAGTGCAGCACATGTGGAAAATCGAAAAAAAAAAAAAAAATAGCGTTAAACAAAATCTCTATATTGTGACTCTGAAGTGTTGAGTCAGATTAACTTTTTTGTCTATTTTTGTCATTAAAGTAAATGCTAATACAGCACTTATGTGAGTGTCTTTTATCAACTTAATATTAAAAAAAAAAATTCTAACTACTGTACCAGATACTGGCAAAAGACAAAATCCAATCTCATCAGTCATGACATTGTTGCAAATAAATGTATCAATTTGCTACAGTACATCAGAATATTACAAGAAATGAATAAAAGAAAGGGTCGCACTTTATTTTGATGGTCCGTTTGTTGAATTTAAGTTACATTGCAACTAATTCTCATTAGAGGTTAGGGTTAGTGTTGACATGTACTTGCAAAGTTTCTAATAGTCAGTTAAATGTCTGTTGACTGTCAGTATCAACAGATATTAAGTAGTCTACTAATACTCAAATGGACCATCGAAATAAAGCGTTACCAAAGAAAGATTGCAAGAAATAAAATTAAGCACAAAATCAATATTATTGAATATTGAGTAATAATAATCATTACTAATGCTTACTATCCTTCAGTTTTGTACCTGATTTATTGCCACAGAGGAATAAACTGCCAATCACTGCAGCGGATGTCTCATTACTACAGAAGAATAAACGGTAACACTATTTCGATGGTCCATTTGAGTATTAGTAGACTGTCTACTTAATATCTGTTGATACAGACATTCAACAGACATTTAACTTACTATAAGAAACTTTGCAAGTACATGTCAATTTACACTAACCCTACCCGTAACCTCAACCTAACAGTCTACATATAATCTAATGAGAATTAGTTGCAATGTAACTTAAATTCAACAAACGGACCATCAAAATAAAGTGTGACAGAATAAACTGCCAATTACTGAAGTGCATCCCTCATTAATAATAATTTTGTCCGAGTGTCAGCAACACCTTTTAAAGTTTTACATAAATTACAGCACTGCCCAACAGAGGGCAGCATCAGCCCGCAATACATTACAAAGAAAACCTACTGGTACATTTTGAGTTTGAATCACTCGTCTGGTGAACAGCAATGCTGTTTCAGATTATCAGCTGCAATAATGTTGGCTTTTAGGTTTAAACCATTTTCTCTTTGTACCTTATGCTGACAAACTGACATTTTATTTTTCAAGTTCAATTATCACCTTGTGTTATTTAGCATTTTTATAAAGGGCAATTCATTCATATTGACAGTACAAAATGAACATGAAGATCGCTGTAAATTTACAATTCCTCTTTTGCTCTTTGTACTTTTTAGGCAATTTATAGTAGTACTGTAGTTCTACTTCATGAGTAATACCTCTGTAGACACCTAATAGTGTAAATGAGTAATGCACACGTCAACCAGTTGTGGAAATCTGTTATAATAAATTAGTAAATGGTTTGCCTCGTAATCCCACCATGATTTGTGCAATTTATGTGGATTTAAAGCAGTCCTGCTCATGCGGTCATACAGATTAGCTGTCACAGTCATCATATAGTGTCAAGACGTAGAACAAAAAACAAGACCTAGACCATGGATGTTACAAAAAGTGTGTTAGGTTTATTGGAAAATCATCAAGAAGCACAAACAGAAGGTGAGTGAAGTTTCAATTAAGAATAGTTACAATGATGACTTGAATATTAAAGTGTTGTTTTGTCTTACAGGTTATGCAGACCACACGTAGAGAAGAACCAGTAAGACTGTCAAGACAAGTAGAGGATCAATTGGAGCAAGAAATACCAAAGAAGTTATGTTTCCTATGCTTTATATGTTGATCATGAGCATTGGACAATGGCAAGTGTGCATTTTAGAACCCCTGATATAAAGCAACCCTCTGGTCCGTAATCCTCCCAGTCAAGGGCATACTCAATATGACTCCTACAGTGATGGGAACCCAGGATCTCCTTAGACAGGCAAGTTCTCAGAGGATCTGCAGAGAGGGAGGGTCTGTCAAGGGACCAGGCTCTGAGTGGTGGGCCTTAAACAGTGTTGCATGAAATGTGTGGTGAATATGGTCGTATTAAGGGAGTTGGTGTTTATACATCCATGGGTTAACCTGTTTCAGAATGCTAAAGGGATCAAGATTCTTACAGGGCAGAGGTATCTTGATGTCTAGGGTTAAGAGACACATTTTCTGTCGGAGCTGGAAAAAGGGAGCTGGAAATCATTGTATCCTTTTAATGGCACAGGACCTGCCATGACCAGACCTTCACGCTTTCATTAAACAGTAAATGACTTCGGAAACTTTATATGGCTTCCCAATCCAGGGGAAGAATAATAAAGCCAGGCAGTATGCATTAAAAAAGCTGGTAAATTAATATCTGGTGGACAGAAGGAGTTTCAGGGAGTACTCAGAGGGAGTACTCAGCCTGTACAAGAAACTGGTGGCTTTCTGGTAGCAGTGGCAGAAAGTTCATAGGAAACAGCTTCTTAGCTAGTTTTTTTTCCCCTCTTTGTCTGACCTTTGATTTGAGGATGTAATCTGAAGAGAGGCTGACGGCTAAACATACCTGTACAGTAGGAGCAAGAATGCTTCTCATTTTTTCAAGATGAGCTGGGGACCACAATCTGAACCTGTCCTCTGGGAGGCAAAAGTGCCACAAGACATAGTTGAAAGCAATTACCTGTGTATCCATGAAAGTATGAAGACCCTTGGGGGAAATCAGAAGCAGAATCTACGACAAGGGGAACAACTGGGAATAGGAGTTTGCCTGCCACATGTTGGCAAGGTGTTGTGGATTGCTGACATTCCTTTTATTCATTCTAGGCCACTAAAATCATTCCTGCAGGAAGGATAGGGGGTTGATTTCTGCCTACAGTAGATGACAAGTGTCAACACTGTCTGTTTCTATAAGTGGAATAAGTGGAATGGTTGGACCATAAATGTCTATGGGTAGACAATCCTGCTGAGCTGGCTCATTGTTTGTAGCATGTCATAATACGCTCATCCAGGGTTTATATGAGACTGACAAAATTGAGTTGAAAAGGAAAGATAGATTTCCGATTGCCTAAGGTTTCTTCAGGAAAGTCAAGAGATCTGCTCAACATCTGCTTAATGGTAACTTTTGGTCATGGAGGTTGATTTGCATTCTCCAATCAGTGGAGAGGGGTCTGGATGCAGACCTGGTGCAGTGCAATCTGAGCTGCATCCAATGCTTTTTAATGTGCTCACCTAACCACACCCCTAACCCTAACCGTCACAGTGACGTCACTCACTCCATTGAGTGTATTGTGTCTGACATTGCATCGCTGTGTGATGCATTGAATCAGTGTCTTCACTCTTCTAGAGCCAATTTAGTTTCTAGAACTTTTCTGTTACCGATGTTGTGCTGTAGTTGTTTCAGCAGAGGGAAGTAGATGAAGTTTGCTAATCTGAGGAAATATCTGAGGTATTTCATTAAAGGTTGATCCAAGACTTGACTGTGTTGAGCTTATCCTCATCCACGAACCCCTCATCCATCAGTGAACCCCCTCATGATACCTCATTCATTCATTTTCCTTCGGTTTAGTCCCTGATTTATCAGAAGTAACCATAGCGGAATGAACCGACAACTATTCTGGTATATGTCATAGACAGCAGGTGCCCCCATACTAGGAAACACCCATACATTCTGTAGACACCACTCTTTCATTCACACAAGCACTTTTACTTTACGGCTAATTTTAGTGAATACAATTCACTTACAGCACATTTTTGGAGTGTGGGGGAAACTGGAGCACCCGCAGGAAACCCACGTGAACACGAGGAAAACATGCAAACTCCACACAAAAATGCCAACTGGCCCAGCCAGGACTCGAACCAGTGACCCTCTTCCTGTGAGGCGATATTGCTAACCACTGAGCCACTATGCCGCCCAGCACTGATGATATATCTGAGAAACTGCAAAGAGGAGTGGTGAATCGAACATTTTTCAGCTTTGATATAGAAGTGATGAACACTGCCTGGCCAGGATGAGCTCCAGATGGTGGCGGTGTTCAGCCTTTCTCTGGGAGTCCACTAGGATGTATTGGAGCTCTGATGAGTTGCAGCATGGTTCATGACACATGGTAAGTCTTTTTTAATAATATGTTATGTTATATAAATGTTGGGAAATATCCCTTTATCACTTTCACAAGTAAAACAAGTGGAATTACACAACCAGCAGAGGGCAGCATCAGCATGCAATGAGTTACTACATCCCATTCATTAATATTTAAAACCATCATATTGCAAGCATGCAGATGTGTCAGTGTGTATTATTTGTTTTATGTTGTAAATCCAGCACTAATATTTTCACTTTCTCTTTATTCAAAGGACCAAATTGTGTGATACATATCAAAAAGATTTTCCATTTACAAAACATAGAGACCAAATATGTAAAATTATTACATAACAAATACATGGTGAATAAAAGACAGGATGTTGTTAATCTTAAACCCGCTCAAACTTGGTTTCATAAGTCACAATGTAGGCGTCATTGAAAACATACAGCAAATGATCTCTAGGGTCATAGTTTAGAAACTTAATATTGGCCTGCATCTTCTTAATGTTAATTCTCAAATCATAGCGCTCTTTGTTGGTTTTGGTATCGTAAGCGTAAAAGATCTCTTCTGTAACTTGATCCAGGTATCGAGTCGCATAAAGCACACCGCACACCATGAAAGTGTTTGTGATGGTCTTTTTATGAAGAGAAGTGGACCAAGTTTGGCCCAAAACAGGCGGGTTACTAGTCTCAACTTTACTGATCACCACATTCCCAAAGTTGCTTGTGGTTGCGTATATAACATAGACGCCTGATTCATCTGTGACAAAATCCATATCTGTGTAGCCGTATGTTGTGCCAAGATGTGCGAATGGAAACTTGTTGTTATAACCTGCATCATTGGGTAAAGCCACTGTACTGACAGTTTTAGTTGTCAGGTTGAACTGACAGACAGAGTATATGTTGTAGCAGTTATAGTAGAGCGCATTGCCATACATGACCATGTTTGGACCCTGAATCGTATTTGTGGTGGGATTTGAACTTGATATATACGTATCTGTTGGTACTATACCTAATATAAAAGTGCTGAGACTACTATACTGGCGAATGAAGTTCCCAAATACATTACTACTTGACAGCACCACCAGCCAGTATTTGTTCTCGTCTCCCGGAGCAGGATTTGCATCTCGACCCCAAGCACCAAAAGTGTAGGACGTTCCATACACTGTGAGCGAGTACGTTTTAGGTCCAGATACATTCACCAAGTGACCCCGACCACAGTGACCTACAAAGAAAGAAAAATATATATAAGAAGGACAGTGTGGCTGTGGAAGTCTAATAATGATAAATGAGTATAAATATACATACCTGGGGAAAATGTAGGAGGTGGTGATGTACTGTTAAGCACATCTTTGCATCGTTCTAGATCTCTCCTAATACGCTGGTTCTCACGCTGTTTCACCATTACTTGTGTGTGGTCAAACTTTTCCAGTTCCTCCATAGTTTCCTCCATATCCTGAAGCTGTAGGAATAATGGATTAAATAGTAATTAGCAAAGTACATATAATTTACAAAAAGGTGTACATTTTTTGTAGTATGATGACATACATGAACATTTGTACCTATAGAAAAGTACTACATAAAAGAATACAAAAAATTTAATCAGATAAAATTTTCCATCACAGGCTTCTGGAGACCGCACATTACGTGGTCAGAGGTATGTAAGGCTGCGTTTCATTTTTTTAAACAAACGTTACAGGGCAGATGACGCCGTTCTTTTTTTGTGCTCACCAGCCGACCGTTTGCCTCTGCGTGGACGACTTTCCCCCTGCAACAAGTTTGCTTGTTAGATCGACGTGTTCGCAGAGAGGAGTTGACCACAATGACGGGGTTCGAGTCCGGTGAGGAGCGGTTCCAGAAAGCAGGTAAATCAAAAACAGAATCCAAAAAATAAAATAAACCAGCAAATAACAGGATGAGAACGTGGTAAAGTCTGAAAACGTGGTAAAAATGAGACGAGGGCTTTAATTTTTTTCTGGACTGCTTTTTTTGAAAGTTGTTGGTTGGGTTTAGGGAAGTGTGTGGGTGGGTCAGTCGATAAAATTTTGGTTGGGTTTAGAGAAGGAGGAGGGTGGGTCAGTCGATTGGTCGGTCAGTCAGTCAGTCAGCCAGTCAGCCAAACAGTCAGCCGACAGCGGCCTCTGGTGGGTTTACGCGAGAACATCGGGCGCGACCGGCACTTGCGAGAGACATTTGAGATCTCAAAAAGCGTACGCAGCGGCCTCTCGTGGATTCGCGAAAACCAAAAGTGCAAAAAGACATACCTCCGGTGACATATTCCGCGGCCTCCAGAAACGTACTTCTCAGAATGAGCCTGGGTTGAAATTTTCAGTTGAATATTCAAAATATTACACTATATATATATTTATTCCATGGTCTGCTTAAATTCTTGATTCTGATTGGCTGGAGGGTGTGCATTATTTTCGTTGAAACGCACAGGTAGTTCCAGTCAGTTTGGATCACAGTTCGAAATAAATGTGCTTCTCCCAAACATTTACAGTTACCATAGCAACTCGCTGCACATGAAACCGATGAGGGCTGTTAATGGCAGACGGGAAATCTGCAAAATTAAGAAAATACTCATAAACTATGCCACAAAATCAAGTTTTAAGAGTTTTTCAAGCGAGTAATTGCGGAAATTCTGCTGTACTGTAGGTAGGCCAGCTTTCGCAGTATTAAAGGTAATGTTAAGGGAAAAAAAGCTATTATACAGATCCTCCCTCGTCAGAGAAGCAGTAGAAAGTAGACAAAAGAAACATGTGACTGAGAATGTGACTGGAAACACACTCCAGGTGTGACTGGGAATGTCTTATTTGTCCACCTGTGATCAGACTGATGAAATCGCATCTTAATATTAGCAGGTAAAAACAGCACGCAGATGCTCTCTTTCTCTCTGTCTGCCTGTCAGCCTGTCACAGCTGATTCAGTGGAGGGACTAGAAAATCTAACATGTAGAAACATGAAATTCGGATAAATATTGCGCTGCAAAGAGCAAAAACTTAGGCCTACCTTGGCAAATGACCATGGAATAAACGGGATAATCAACAGCTTGCCGTGCATTAAAGGAATTTGCCTCCACGTTGTGCATTAAAATCCTTTAACGGACGGCAAGCCGTTGATTATCCTTTACGTATATTACATATACATAAACAATCTGATGATTCTTACCATTTTACAATAAAATAAATATTTTTAATTGTGTATATAGGCATAATTGTTACACAAGCAGAAAACTGCTATGCTGTGCATAAATTCACCTCTGCTGCAGTCTCTATACTAAGCTGCTTGTAGTTGTTGGTTGTTTTGTTGAGTTTGTCCAGAAGGTCTTGAATCTCGGCTAACTCTAATTCAATAATGCGCAGAGATACAGCTGCGTACAGATTTCCGTTGTCTTCTTTTTCCAGCATGGACACATTGTCCACAAGCTGCCAGATGCGGTGTTGCAGACCCAACACAAGCCTGTCAATCTCTGTCATCTGCACACATTTGAAAAGGAAACAATTTGTTTTATTTACAGTAAAACCAAAACTAAGAAAAGTCACATTTTATCATACAAGCATGATTTCGATTCATACACAGAACAACACTAGGACTATTGTTTGTACCTTTTCTGAAGTGATGTTTCCAGTGCACTGTGAAGCAGTGAGCTCAATGTTGTCGAGTTTATTCTCAGGGAAATCAGGATCTGAATACTGTAGGTCACACACACAGTCCTTTCCTCTCACTGACTGGGAAGATGAAAAAAACAAACAAACAATTAAATAAATCCAGCGAACATGGAAAATAACGGCAAAATATTATGCAAATGTCAAAAACATAAAAATTCTATTCATAAATGATAAGTAAATTTTACCTGTGATAAAATGACAGGAATGCAGACCAGCAAAATGAAGATGTTTGACTGACTCATGTTTGAGATGAGAATGATTTGGATCCTGTAGTCTTGAAAGTAAAGATCAGGTTTGCGTGACGGAAGCAGAGCTTTAAAGCAAAAGCCCCAGAATTGGTCAACAAAAGTTTCTGCTGACATGAGTAGAATTACGAAATGGGGAAGGTGATCGCCTGATCATACAATTCTCTAAATGAGATTGCAAAAATGTTTTGCTCAGCTAAGATTTTCATGTAGATCGATATGTACTGTAGATATTGATATAATGTGGAATAGTTTTGAGGACGTGAGTTTGGTGACAAATATGTTTTCCATCTGACCCAAAGAAGTAAACTTGCTTTCATTGAGAACAAACCCATTCTATGTGTGTTTTCCATGTGAAAGAACTGTTAATGTAAATACGTACTTGGGCATTTACTTTGACAGTTCTTTTACACAGAAAACATTTTTGTTTGTTCTTGTTAACACCAGAGACTGTATTTTTATGGAGGTCACGTCTCTTTGTAGTTAACAAGAAGCTTTATGTTTTTTAAAAAGCTGTTCTTGAAAGCATTGTCAGGAATCACAGTGTGTTTTGGCAACCCATCTGTATTTGTAGATTTAAGTTGATGAGTCTCTTAAAGACAGGATTGAAAATTGTTGGGCACGATGAATATTTTAATCCTCAAGTTTTATTTGGGAATTATGCCCTTAATCAGGTGGAAAGGATTCTGAATGATCCAATTCAATTTTTGTTTCCACATTATGAACTGATTCCCTCTGGTAGGAGAAATAGAGTCCCTTAGTGTAGGTTGAACCGACATAAGAAAACCTTTGTACCCGTTTCAGTGGGTTTATTCAACAAGAGTTTATCTTAATTATCATTATAATGTAACTACTGTATTTTGTAATTGTTTTTATTGTTTGTTTATACAGTATGTCGGCAGCAATATGGTTAAGCCCATAACAAATTTCTTGTCAAGGACAATAAAGTTTACTACAACTACTACTTCACTGCTAAAGTGAACAAATTTTTTTCAGTTCTCTGTTCACACAACCTGCATCGTAGTATACCGATGTATACCCCACAGTTCACAGTTTCCTCTGTTTGAAACCAAGCACAGGTGCATGTGATGTATACGGTACGTCAGCAATGCAACCGAGTGGGAGATGCATAAACTGACCTATACTGACACTGAGGAGAAGAAAACGTAATCTGAATTGATGTTAATCATGTTGTTATGGACAATGAGGGTGGTCTCAGATTTCATTTGAAGTATATTAATTTGTCTTCCAAAGATGATCTAAGGACTCTGGGGTTTGCAATGAAGTGATGGTGAATAAGTAATAACATAGCTTTAATTTGTGGTTGATCTAACCTTTTAAGAAAATAACCACTAAGTGCCAGATTAACATCAAGTGAGGAATCTGAAAGTGTTCTCTAATTTAGATCAGCCCTCTAGTGCATTACAATATTGAGTTACTCCCAAAAAAGTAACTTGCATTACTCAGTTATTTTTTTATGGTAAGTAATGCGTTACATTACTTTTGAGTTACTTTTTCATTACTTTTTCAAACCAGGCTAAGGCTTGATTTCTTCCAGAACTTGTAGGGGTTTTATTTTCTAAATAGAGATGCTCTGCAATTAACAATGCAGAGCTATACATGCTGTAAAAAAAATAATGTAAGTTTTGAGAAATATGTTTACTTCCTTTATACTTATATATTTTTGTCTTATTAGATCACTGTCCATAGAGACAATCGCCTTTTCCTGTTCTTTGATGCTTTCAAAATAACGGGAATGCTTCAATCACAGAAATGTAAAGCTCTAGCCTACCATTTTAATTTCTGTCTGTTCCCTTTAGGGAGCGTGTTCTCTCATTGTGTACGTGATTTAGTGTAACTACATTAATTTTAATTCAGCAATTTATTTGTTAAAAATCAAATGAATTAAACTAAAAAAGTAACTCAAATATTCATTCATTTGTTTTCCTTCGGCTAAGTTCCTGATTTATCAGAGGTCTCCACAGCGTAATGAACCACCAACTACTTCGGCATATGTTTTAAGCAGCCGATACCCTTCTAGCCGCAACCCAGTACTGGGAAAAACACCCATACACTCTTGTGTTCACACTAATACAATATGGCTAATTTATTTCATCCAGTTCATTTATACAGCATGTCTTTGGACTATAGGTGAAACCAGAGCACCCGAAGGAAACCCAAGCCAACACAGAAATGCTAACTGGTCAAGCTGGGACTCAAATCAGCAACCGTCTTGTTGTGAGGTGACAGCACTAACCATGGAGCCACTGTGCTGCCGAACTCAAATATTATTACTTAATTTTCTTTTAAGTAATGCATTAATTTACTGGTTATTTAAAGTAATTTTAGGTAACTCACATTA
The DNA here is from genome assembly GCA_903798035.1 of Danio albolineatus. Lineage (NCBI taxonomy): Eukaryota > Metazoa > Chordata > Actinopteri > Cypriniformes > Danionidae > Danio > Danio albolineatus. The sequence goes on from CAIGQQ010038113.1 coordinate 5,328,066, forward strand.
CTTTTAATGCGTTACCCCCAACATCTCATTTAAGTTTTAAGTTTTGTTCTTCAGAATATATAAACTGCTTTTTTACTTACTCAAATTAGACTATGCTATGACTTCCAAATCGTAGTTTTTTTTCTAAGATGCATGTTCTATGGCTTGTTTATGTAATGGAAGTGCAGATGTCAGCACGAACCTCATGCTGAACTGGGGTTATACAATTTTCGGGGGGAACTTGTGGTTGAATTTTTCCCATGTTTCTCAACTAAATTTCTTCCTGCATTTCTGAAATGAGCAATAAGTGCAATTTTCACATCCTTTTCAATAGCCTCTGGAAAATTCATATTTGCATAACTAAAATTGCGACATCTCAGTGTTTGTGTGGAGATTTAAAGCTGATCACTAGTCTGCCAACACATTTGGTCATCATGTTCGTCTACCTGCTGCTCCTCACAGTCATCGTAAGTTTTCTTTTTGTCTTCAATCAGCTCACAAGTGTCTGCCAGTTTGATAGCATGTCTAAAAAAAAATACTTAACTATGAGACAACTAATGCATGATACAATAATGAGATGTTTTGATTTCTACATAAGGTGACTGTCAAGGCTGAGAGAGTTCCAGGTCTACAGAAGACTGACTCATGTTTGTGTAAAATAAACAGCTCAATGTGGACTTTTCCTGCTGTTCAGTTCATGGAAGTCACAAGACAAGTGCAGGTCTGTGAAGAGATCTTGGATGAGTTTGAGGAGAAGGTAAGAAATCTGATTAGCGTCTTATGGCAGTTTCATTCAGTACAATTAAGAAGGTGACATCAGTTAACTCTCTTCCAGATAAGAAGCACAAATGTAGAACTACCGATGATGGAAGCCACTCTTCAGAACATCACAGCACGTCTGAAAGCATTTGATTACCTCTATAAAAGTGGACTCTACAGCGCTCTTCACCTACGCCAGCTGAACCAGGAGCTTGAAGAAATCCATCAATCCGTCAGTGAAACACACATGCAGAACCCCAACAAAGAGACGCATGACCTGCTCAGTGAGGTAGATATTACAAACAAATTTAAGTCTTTGACAAAACTTCCTAAAATTAATATATAAATATATATAATGTTAGCCATAGACTTCATTTATAGTATTACTTACCTGCTATGGATGTCAATAGTTAGCGGGTACCAACCTTTTCCAAAATATCAAAGAAAGAATCTCAACAAAGTCTTTGCATTCATTGTGATTAAATGCATTTTTGGGTGAACTGTCACTTTCATATAAATAACAGTAAAGGCGACAACAGTTTAACTAGAGCACCTGTTGTTTTTAGTTAAATAAGACAAAACATGATGTCCAGAAGATGTACAAAGATGATTTCTTCAACCTGGAGACCATGAAGAAGAGGTTACGTGACCTCAACAATCGCGCACAGACTTCTAAGACCATACCAAATGATTTCAGAAGTAAGTACAGTACTGACTCTTTCTTAAAGTAGTCAATATTAGGTCATCTAAACTCTAGGTAAACAAAATCACTGCTCATACCGTATTTCACAAGTAATTAACATTTAATCATTATTAAATATATTGATACGCTAATGTTCACACGTTTTGTAACTTCACTTGTAAATAAATTACAACTGTAAACATTCCTGCAGGGTTTAGTGTAACACTTTTCACACTGCACATGGGTTGTTGTCATTCTAAACCTTACTTTTAGCCAGGGGCGATTTCATTTTAGGGGGGCACAGCTCCTTATGAGGAAAAATAAATAAAAAAATACATGGAAAGAAACATGGAAACAAAAATTGTACTTCAACATATAAAGTGGCTTTTACTACAGTAAACAGGTTTGTTGAGCCTATTTGGCTCATTCAGAATGTGGAATACTGCTTTTTAGCATACAAACCTACCATATTAGTCAAACATTGTTAAGTGTATTGCTATTAAATTAATACTTACAAATACATTAGGGTTTTATTTATATATATATATATATATTTGTTGAGCCT
>CAIGQQ010038113.1:5330450-5369045 GCA_903798035.1 Danio albolineatus
ACATATTTCACAAACTGAATCATAATATTAAAATAGGAAATATTTTTAATACAAGACAACACATGATGTTTCTATCTCTGTCAGTGACTCTGACAGTTGAGTACATTCACTAAGTGACTAAGTGTCACTGTGTTTAATCCTTTCTGTGCATGACTGTGGTATAGATAATGCCACATGCACTGTGATGTGTTTTATAATGGCAGGTAATAATGGTATAATAGTAAAATGTTCATTAAGAGTTACATTTTCGCTGGAGGAAACAGCTGTGATTATGAGGTGAGCACTGAGGAAATAGTATATTGTAAACCCAATTGCTCCTGTATGACATTGGGGTACAAGTGACACATGTATCCATGGCAAAAAACTGCAAATAAGCATATTTTCTAACAATTTATAGATAAACACACACACCTTGTTCTCTCGCTCTGCACAGCTGTGGTTTACTGATCAAATGAAAAACGAAAGTCTGGGAGGAGCTGAATTCTGCCGCTGTCTTCATATCAAATTTAAAGGGGACAGAGATGATAATGTGGTCTACAGTTTATGAGCTAACTGGAAAAGTTTTAGGGGGGCTGAGTAGAAATAGAGGGGATACAGCCCCCCTAAAACAGGCCAAGCGACGCCCATGCTTTTAGCCATAGGTAAAAGATTGTTTAACAAACTGTTTTCAGGCCATCGAAAATATTCAGCATTTGAGGGGGAAAATTACAAATATTGACCAAGCCAGTTGGAGAGAATTAAGACTACTTCATCCTAACTTTTATAATTCAGGAAGGCAACTTCTTGGCTTTCTTTAGCCTTCATGTTGATAGGTTTTGAAACATATCAGTTATGTTAAAATGTGTTGCTAAAATTGCTTGCAGGTACTTGTCATCAGCGCATCATGACCAGAATAAGTTCTCCAGTTGTCACCAAGCTCAATTCCATCAGCAAGTCCTACATTTCTGGTGCCTGGGGCCGCGATGCTCTACTAACTGATAAACAGCGTTATTGGGAACACTGTCTAGTTAGTGGACACAAGCATGGCCACACTATTAGAATGTACAACTCATATGAAGACTTTATGGGTAACAAGAACTACAAGGATGAACCGATTGCACCATCTTACAGTGACAAGAATGCTGTTCAGGGTTCTGGCACTATACTGTATGACAATACTGTATTTTACCAATGCTACAGCACCGCGGAAATCTGCAGCTTCAATATTACAACAAAAGCAACCAAGCGTATGAAACTGGATGGTGCTGGAATTGACAACAAGTTCCCTTTCTGCTACTACAGCTGTCGAGATTGGACCGACATCGACCTGGAGGCTGACAGAGACGCCGTTTGGGTGATTTACACCACTGTTGAGAATCATGGGAACATCGTTTTGAGTCGCTTAGACCCTGTGGAGTTCAATATCACACATACATTTAAGACGCATCTCTTTAAAAAATCAGTCAGCAGCACATTTATGGTGTGTGGGGTCCTCTATGCAACACGTTATGTTAACACTTATCAAGAGGAAGTATTTTATGCTTTCGATACGACCACTGGTCAAGAGATAAACTCTCTTTCTTTGCCTTTCGAGAAGGTTTCTGCTGGAATAGCCAATCTGAACTACAATCCTGTCGATGACAGATTGTACTTGTACAATGATGCCTATCTGTTAGCATACGATACCTTCTTCTGAGAATGTTTCATGTGCAGCTTCTCAATAAAATGTGTGTGATGTGTTTCAAATTCAAAACTGGTCCTTTGTGTTTTTCAAAGCTGGTCCAGAGACGTTTACTACAGGAAACCACTCATCTTACTCTCACATGACATTCAAAAACTGAGACAGAGTTAATAATAAACATAGAAACAAAAGCAAAAATCTAAGAATGAATATCAACCAATAAACAGTTGTCCTCCTAAAGCCTGCAATAAAAGGTACAAAAATTACAGTGAACACAATACATCAGACAAGCCTAAAAGTCGGATTAAAATAAACAGAAAGTAGCAGTTTCCTCAACAACCTTCAGCGCCATCTGGTGTTTGGATGAACGGTTGTTTGGACTGTCCTGTCTCTTGCTCTTGTGTTTCTGGATTTAAATGTTCCTGGTCATCTGGAAAAATACAAAAACAGTCCTATGTAATAACCACACTTTATGATGCACGCCTGTTGCATACCTGTCAACCCTCCCGTTTTTGCAAGGATTCTCCAGTATTTTACCATTCTATCCCGCTATTATCCCGTTTAAGTATTTTTTCTGTATTTTTGATCTTTATATGAAAGGTGAAAGTAGCATCAAAGAGCTGATCTCGATATAATTGGCAAGAGCTGTTCAAGAGAATTATGTTTTCGCTTTATACTGGCTTGAAAGCACAATGAAATGAATATTAAAACGGCCGCATTTACTTCATTTCCATTAAAGCTATGCCTTTTCCGTCACCCGTCCTATGCAACCACTGAATGTCAATTCATGTAATGGTGCTGACTGACAGACGTTCACAATTGTGATAAAGAAATGCTGTTGCCAGATCAGATTGTACACGCTATTTAAAGATGAGCGAATGTGGAAACTTTGGGATTTGGGTGTGTTTTTAAAAAGACAAACAGGGGCGACGCTAAGGGGGGGAAAGTTAGGACGATTCTAAGGGCCCATGCACTCTAGGGGCCCACAGAGATCTGCTTTATAATTAATAACAGTACTATAATGTAATATAAATCATGAATATATCTCTAAATTACAAATAAATCAATGTATTAGAAATAAAAAATAAAAATACGGCTTATACTGTATCTGCCCCTGGTGTCTGTCACTGTCATATTGCACCCCCCCTCCTTTCACTGTATGGTTCAGTCAGTCAGTAGCGGGAAGAGAGTTGATGCTTTAAGTGCGATCGTCAGGTAAACAGTCAAAGCAGCGATGTCCTCGAGGTTAACATCAGCTGCGTCCCAAATCGCATACTTATGCACTATTCTACACCATTTTGTAGTATAAATAGTGTAAGTAGTGCGTTCACACTGAAACTCCACAAATAATAAGTGCACTTTAATTACCCGGATGTTGCACTCAGCATCATTTAAGGGTCTCGGCTTATTTATGGGTCTCATTGTAATATAATTTAGTGTCTTATTGATTTTGGTCACTGTTCCAGTGTATTGCACATTGTATGAGACACTATTCCAGTAGAGTTATTTAAATAATTACACACTGGTGTTTTGTGTGTTTAGAAATGTTAAATTTTCAGTAAATATTTGATTACTGTTTCTTTTTTTTCACTACATTTACATTTGAACAATAAATCATCTATTATAAATCATCCGTTCTCTTACTAAATACTGATAAGTAGTGGACAAAATCAATAATAAGATGCATAGGTCAGTAAAACTACATTGCAGACAAAGAGTTTGGATAGCTAGCTTGGTAGTATAGGGGCCCATCCTCATATTTGTTCATGGGGCCCAAAATTGCTAGCGGCGCCCCTGAAGACAAATACACTTAATAGGCAAACATGTCCGTCCTGGCGTCTTTTATTTTAAAAACAATTTTGTCTTAAATGAGCATAAACCATTATCAAAGTAATCAGATGCTTTCATTATAGATCTACTGTATGGATTCTTAAAGCGACACCTCTGTTATCAAACATAACAGTGGATCAAAATGAGAGATTCGCAGCTCTTCACTAAACAAATAGTAGCCTAATTTTAATCAATATTTAAATACAATCAATAAAAAGTGAACAAAATTTTATAACTTTTAATAGGCTAAACCTTTTATTTTATTTTCAATATTCTCTGTTTGCTACGTATTCTATCATTTGAAGCTAATTCAGGGTTATATACACAATTAAACTGCTCTGAATGAACAGATTACGGAGTCTGGAGTCGTTTTGGGTTGGTGGAAGTTGTTTTTGTTTGTTTTGGGGGGTGACTGCAGGCATTGGTCATTTTAAAAACCTACAATCACGATAATACATTGCATTAAACTGTGTGTACTTTCCCTTTATGTTGTACCCCTTACTTCAATAAATGTCTTTTTAGTTTTACCGGAGTGACTGGCCATGTGGACCTCTTTATACAGTGAATTTAGTGCACTCATTATTGTGCCGCTTTTGCTCTGTTTTATAGACTGGATCGATTTTATAGGTTTTTCTTCATTCCTCATGGTTGAGGCTGTACAGCTTTATGACTCATTATGATGCTGCTCTATGAGTCACAGGCTAGAAATCAACTGGCTCTTATAATTGGAGGTACAAGCAGAAGTCAGTCTGAGCTTGTTATTGGTCAGGTGCTTCCAAAGGATATCATGACTGTCACAGTTCATACAGTATGTGTATTTTGCAGCACTGAAATGAAATGTGAATAGCCATTGTTAGATTGAATAAACGCACTCACCTAAGTCTGAGGCAGTATTGTCCAACAGCTTCTGCGCATTCTTCAGCCTGTACATTAAAAACCTCTTTTCTGCAGTCAAATAATCATTCATTTATTAGTGGTTTACATTATTTTTTGTATCTTTAATGCAAAGACTATGTAAAAAATGCAAATAAGAAATTGTATAAACTAGAAATGTACAAATACTAATGGTAGTAAATAGAATAAGCACACTAAAACATAATTAAGAAAAAAAGAAACTGGACAATGGAAAGGATGATGCCCAATAATTAATAATATTAAATAACAAATGCTTAGTTTTTTCGTGTAAAACTTGCTGACAGATATAGACTAATGGATTTGCACCTATAGGAACATACCCACGTCATGTCGTTTTCGTTTTTCGTGTTCCAGTCTGAGGTTAAGACAATCCGCTTCTTCACGTAGTGATTCAACCTAAAAAGCCATGAAAGTGCAATAGTACACAAACACACACACACAGGATACATAAACAACTAAACATAGAAACAGTGACTATCTATAATATACAAGACCAAACTGACAGCTATTAATTAGCACAATTAAATCTCTTATACTACAGGGATGTTGAATGCTTGATAATGACTGGCTGATGAGTACCTAAAGAGTGCCATTTTTTTCTTTTAAATAAATGCACAGTTAAAGTAGTTCCTGCCAGGTTTTGACTGAATTACAGTTTCATATCACTACACGGAATGATTTCAGCAATTTTTTACAGCCTACAACCGTTAAAAATCAAATCAAAATAAAACAGAAGCTTTTGGATGACATAGCTGTGTCTCATTTCACAGGCTGCATCCTCTGAAGGAAGCAGATATCAAGGGTGAGTCCTTCGAAGTCCACACAGGCTGAACAAAGCATTTTGAAATAAGACAGTCTAGCCTACAGAGGACAGATTTCGTCACAAGGCAACCGTAACAGCTTCCATTATTAAAAGGTAATAAAATTAGTGGTTTTAAAACTTCTTTTAAGAGATGCGAGGACAAAACAAGCTTACAAAAGCTGGAAATATATTTCTTTTGATCCATACACATAAAAATGTAAACTGTCTGTAAAATCACTATTTAGTAAAACCTGTCATACTCTTTTTGTTTTTTAATGTGTTTAGTTATCCAAGTAGAATAAATCTAATTTATTAAAAATACATTCAATACATTTAATCCAGATTTTTCTTTTAAAAACGTCCCGCCGTTATCAGCGCGCATTGAATCTTGGGTTGTTCGAGGCCATGAAGTACCGGTTGTACAGTATACTTCATTACCTGGGAAACGAAGGATGCATTTTAAGGCTGCATTTGAACGAGCCTTCGAATTTCTTTGAAATGAGACAGTCTTCGCCGTGCCACGACGACTCAGTGCACTTCGAATACATGATTTGGAGGATGCAGCCTCTGAAATGAGACACAGCTTTGTATAAGAAACTAGTATTAGACATAAGCTATGTCTCGTTTCAGAGGCTGCATCCTCTAAATGCATTCAAAGGACGCTGTGTGAAGACTATCATTTCAAAAAAAATTTAAGGCTCCTTCAAATGCAGCCTCCACATGCGTCCTTTGTTTCTCAGGTAATGAAGGATACAACTGGTGGATCCTTTGCGCCCTCCAACATCTCAAGATTCATTGCGCGCTGATAACGGCAGGATGCTTTTAAAAGAAAACTCTGGATTACAGTTTTAAATGAATGAGTTAGCTGTTATCTTACTTGAATATGGATCAAAGGAGAAAAACCTTGTTTTGCCTTCAGATTGCTTACAATATGTTATAAAACCATTTTGAGAAAAAAAACCATTACAAATTAACAGCAGCTATTACGGTTGCAAATTGATAAAAATCCGTCTTCTTCATTTCAAAATGCTCCGTTTGGCCTGTGTGGACTTCGAAGCACTCATCTTGGAAGTCTACATTCTTCAGAGGATGCAGCCTCTGAAATAAGACACAGCTATAGAAGCTATTTGGGGACATCTGAACAATGACTGTAGGTGTGGTAACCATACTGTAGTATAAGGCTGAATATTTGACTCCGGTATATTCATTAATTCATTGAGATGTAACATTGCCATCTTGGGTGTACATTAATTTTCGAATAATTCAACAACTCATCATCAGTTGTTTCTTACACATGACAATGCAATATCACCTGTTGGCGTAGGATCTTGACCTCTTTGAGAAGCCTGGTCACGCACACCATCTGTTGCTGATACGCACAGAGAGCCTGTGACCTCCTAATAAACAGAAACGGCATTAAACGTACAATCAGAAGTCATCTAATACATTTTAGATTACTAGTTGTTCTCAATAACAGCATTAGTCCGGTTTATTGTTGGGATGAACAGAGCAATAGCCCAGAACACCCTCGCAACCAAATAACAACCATTTAGAGACATGGAACTCACGCAGTTTTCAACTCTATCTCCACCTCTTGTAAACTCAGGGAGAAATCTGGATCTCTCATCGTGAGGTCTAATAAAGGGAAATGTGTGGAGTTAAAACAGGAGGTTATAGTGTGTGTTAATGAGCATGTGTGTGTGTATACTGTAGGTCTCACCTGTGGTAAAGGGTGGCAGGTAACTCATTATAATACTGTTGGTCCATTCATCTTTCAGCTCTCTGTATTGTTTGCCCAAACAAAATGGTAATAGTTTGTGAAAAAGCATATTATACAGTAAATTGTGAAAAAGCATATTATACAGTAAATTATTTTGTTATCAGTGTTATTTTTAGATTTATTATGGATTAATTTTAGATTATTATTATCCTATTAGTATGTGTTTATACATTGAAGCAGTAGTTTTCATTAACACTTTAGTAATTGTCATGTTTATAAGTTGTTTTTAAATATTTCTATTTAAATTTAGCTTATATTAGGACTTAATACTTAATTATTTATGATTTGTATATTTCCTTTTTCGTTTATGTCTTACATCAACTTTTACATATATTACATCATCAATTTTGCATCATTACCAAAAACATTTTTACATTCATTCATTTTATTACATACATTTATAACATACATTCAACCCATCTCTGGGAAACATTCATACACACTCATTCACACTCATACACTACGGACAATTTAGCCAACCCAATTCACCGGTACCACATGTCTTTGGACTTGTGGGGGAAACCGGAGCACCCGGAGGAAACCTACGCAACCACGGGGAGAACATGCAAACTCCACACAGAAATGCCAACTGACCCAGCCGGGGCTCGAACCAGCGACCTTCTAGCTGTGAGGCGAATGTGCTACTCACTACGCCACCGTGGCACCCAACATTTTTACAATACTGTATAATTATTGCATTATTGCTGTTTAAGTAATTATAACTGGAATACATTTCGATAGTTCTGTAAAATCTTTTGTTGTTTATTGCATGATGAAATATTTTCTTTTAATTATTTATGAACATGTATATACACTCATTGGCCACTTTATTAAGCACCCTGTCCAACTGCTCATTAACGCTCATTCTAATCAGCCAATCACATGGCGACATTAGGATTGTAGGGTCAGAATTTGGCATCAACAACATGAAAGCATGGATCTATCCTGCCTTGTATCAGCGGTTTCGGCTGCTGGTGGTGGTGTATTGGTGTGGGGAATGTTTTCTTGGCACACTTTGGGTCCATTAGTACCAATTGAGCATTGTGTCAACGCCACAACCTACCTGAGTACTGTTGCCATGTCCAACCCTTTATGACCACAGTGTACCCATTTACTGATGGCTACTTCCAGCAGGATAACGTGCCATGTCATAAAACATGAATCACCTCAGACAGGATTCTTGAAAATTACAATGAGTTCACTGTACTCAAATGGCCTCCACAGTCACCAAATCTCATTCCAATAGAGCCTCTTTGGGATGTGGTGAACAGGAGATTTGCATCATGGATGTGCAGCCAACAAATCTGCCGCAACTGCGTGATGCTATCATGTCAATACGGACCAAAATCTCTGAGGAATATTTCTAGTACCTTGTTGAATCTATGCCATGAAGGATTAAGGCAGTTCTAAAGGCAAAAGGGGGTCCAACCATGTACTAGTACCTAATACCTAAGTATATGTTTAATAAAGTGGCCGGTGAGTGTATATGTAAAATATAAACTTTAAAGCAAAGAGTCATGTCTAAGACATTGTGATTTGTATATCAAGACAATAAATTGATTGTGATTTTATCACTTACATTTAAATTCCAACATATGTGTAACTGCACAACATGCATTATGGCAGTGGTTCTCAAGCTTTTTTCAAGTACCACCTCAGAAAAAAATAGTCTCTCTAAGTACCACCATAATAACCGGTATTGAAGTACAATAGCATAGTAGGCCTAATTAAGCAGCTACAGCACTGCACAGTTCACAGTGCACAGTGATTAATTCTTCTAATTAAGAATATTTATTATTGTCAGCCATTTAACTAAAAGGTTTAGCCTATTAAAATCAATTTACTGATCACATCAGTGTTATCGTACGCTCAAAGGGTTAAAAGTGTGTTCATTTTTTTTACTTTAATTATTCCACGCGGTCCACTAGAAGGAAGCTTGTGTACCACTAGTGGTACACGTATCACAGTTTGAGAACCACTGCACTATGGGATGGCATTGTCAGTACTTGAACATGTCGTTGAGCATGAGGTCGTCAGAGAACCCGTTGCTTTTGAAGAATGCTGTTGTATCGGTGTCAGAGTGGGCAACAAGTGTGTCATACTGTCCTACTACAGACTGAGACTTCAGAAGCTGAAATAAAGTGGATGAAACAAAAACAGTCAAACTAAAGTATTGAGTTATACAGTATATAGAAAAAGAAATAGCAGTATTAGGTGCAAACAGTAGAGAGCAGTGCACATGAAAAAATGCATATTACCATGTTGCTTTCATGAATATGCACCTTAAAGGCACTGTTCACCCAAAAAAATGAAAATTCTGTCGTTTACTCATCCTCTACTTGTTTCAAACCTGTTTGAGACTCCAATGAACACAAAAGACTTGTAAATGAATGTTGGAAACTGGTAAACATTGACATCCATAGACATAAAATGGAAGTCAGTGGTTACCAGTTTCCAACATTTTGGAAATATTGTCCTTTGTGTTCTCATAAGGGTTTATAACCAGGGAAAGTGAATTGTGAATACATTTTTATTTTTGGTGAACTGTCCCTTTGAGTAATTTGTAAAGTCTGTGAAGCAGTGACTGTGTCATTCTATTACAGGAGTTTGAGAAGGTTAAAAAAAGTAATTTTTATTTACCTCTACGATGTAGCTGCCAATCCCCCGGTGCCGGTAGTTTTTCCTTACAGCCAAAAGAGACAGCTGTAGCACTTTGTTTCCTGTAAACCTTCAATATCATAAACAGAAACACAAGACTCCATATCACTGTCTTCATTAGATCAGCATATTGCTTGCTTAAATTCACATTACATTAGAGATGCACAATATTGGATTTATTGCTGAAATCCAATAAGGTGATTTTTCTTTTCAATAATTTCAGCTGAATTATTAATTTTTTTATTTAATCCAAAAACTGTTTGCTATTTTCATTCCCCATAAGCTGATTCTTCTTACCATTGAATCAAATCAGACCTCTGCATTTCCGACACTATATACTTAATTCCTAAGCAGATCTAACTTAATTTTAAAGTTTTACTTTAAAACTTAATACTGTCAATTCATTTATTACTATTGTTAAACCTGTTTTATTAGCGCCTGAGCAAATTTCTTAGTGTTCAGGCACCATGCGGAAACTGCTTGGGAATGATACTGTAAAGAAAAATGATAAACAGAGCAGATACTGAATGTAGCTGTGTTTGACTGGTGGCAGAAACCATTGCGTATCATGTCCTTCAAATATTGTCCTGCGGTCTTTGCTCTGGTTTCTGTCTCTTGTCATTCCAGATCGGCATCCTCTGACTACAATTATAACAGCCGTAAGGGAGAATGGTTTCATAAATACGTTCCATTTATCTGTTTATTTATTTATTTATTTATTTGCTCATTTTAAATATTTAATTCTAATTGCAAGTTCAAGGAGCAGTTTTTGAGATTTTAGGATTCCCCATTTATTTAGACAGGAATTGGTATAAGATGAACAGGCTGCAGTTTCAAGTTGCCAATTTCAAAACTGTAATTTAAATTGCAATAGAGTGAAATATTCACTTCACAAATGAGCAGATTGCTGATCTTACAGCTAGCACACTGTGCAGGCAATCAGGTTATTGCAGGCTCATAATAAACACATCTTCTTAAGCTTGGTATACACCACAAGACCATAGGTCTGATTCTGAGCTGGTTTCCTCAGTGTCAGTATAGGGGGCATATTCTATTGGGCTCTGTGCTCTTTATGCTCTTCTTCTGATGCGCCTGTGCTCTATTTTAAACAAAGGAATTCCGCACAGGGGTATAAATCAGTGTATAGTGCTCATAAACAAGCACCTCATACTGAGAAGTAGAAAATCTTGAATAAAGTTATTGTTTTTGTTTTATGTGGGCACAAAATTCTTACATTGTCCATTCTTATAGCTTAATAATATTGTCATTGAACCACTGAAGGCATACAATACCTGACAATAGTCTTGTCGCCTATCCATATATGAAATAATGGAATATTCCCATGAGCTTGGATGACTGCATCCATATATCTCTTCAATGACTCAAATAACTTATCTGGAATGGCAAAGAAAGAGCTCTTGCAGGACTCCCAGAGTTCATCAAGATTCTTTAGATTCATCTTTAGTGCCTCCTCCTTCATCTTACCCCAGACATGCTCAATAATGTTCATATCTGGTGACTGAGCTGGCCAATCCTGGAGCACTTTGGCCTTCTTTGCTTTCAGGAACTTTGATGTGGAGGCTGAAGTATGAGAAGGAGCGCTATCCTGCTGAAGAATTTGCCCTTACCTGTGGTTTGTTATATAATGGGCAGCACAGATGTCTTGATACCTCAGGCTGTTGATGTTGCCATCCACTCTGCAGATCTATCGCACGCCCCATACTGAATGTAACTCCAAACCATAAATTTTTCACCTTCACCAAACTTGACTGATTTCTGTGAGAGTCTTGTGCATGCAGGTTCCAATAGGTCTTCGTAAGTATTTGTGATAATTGGGATGCAGTTCAAAAGATGATTAATCTAAAAAATCTTTTCCAAATAATCAACTAAAAGATTTGTTGCTCTTACAACTGGAGTTGACGACAAGACTTTTGTCAAGTAATGTACACTAAAGTCTTTTCGGAGTATTTTTAAATGAATAAGTTGGGACCATTTCTGTCTGGAGGATGAGAGAGCTCTCAGATCTCATCTAAAATATCTTATTTTCTGTCCAAAGATAAACAAAAGTTTGAGGGATTTGGAACAACAAAAGGTGGAGTAATAATAACAAAATGTAAATTTTTGGATGAACAACCCCTTTAACAGTGAATGACTCTGCATGGCAGAATGTCAGAGTAGCCACAGCACACTAAAGACAATAGGAACAAAATGGTTAAATGTAGTATTTCATTATCCTCGTGTTTATTGTGTCTCTCATTTTGAAGATCGTTATGAAGTATTATCAGTATGATTTTCCATATTGTGCTGATGTTTACATTTCAAACAGTTGTGTTTTTTTCAATAACATTGTGGATCTCTACAAAGCATTTTTAAAATACATCCAGAATGAGTCTTCAGTAAGTGTGTGTGTGGCAGACATATGAGGTTAAACTAAACCACGGGCCATGTGGAAGCCATTGGCACAAATACAGAGTGCAGAAGAGGGAAAGGAGAAGCAGAGGAAGCCACAGTCTCTCATTGAGGGGTAATAACAGCCCACAGCCAGCAGGGCAGGGCAGGTTTCACCGCTCCTCAGCCCCTCTGGCCTGGAAATAGACTCAGGGTGGAGCGACGCCATTCAGTGGGATCTTATAATGACAAGGCTTGTTTCAGTTTGATGATATAAATAAAGTCTTTTTGGAAATCCTGGAAGGAATCCACTCGTAAAGGGCTGAAATGCTGACTGAGGCTACAGGGGAAGGACAGTCAGGCGCTTGTTCTTGTTTGACTTGTGGATTGTAGGTGGAAGACGAGTTTGCATGGAAATATACTAATAGATTCCTTTTAATGGAAAAGGCTGGGGGAAAGTAAAAAGACTGTCTCAAGATATTTGGAAAACTGATGCATTTCATCACAACCAAGGGCTTTCATTTTAAATAAAATGTATTAAAATATATATAATTATTACATGCTTTAATGATATATAAAATTACAGTTAGAATGTCTTGTTTATTGTGGAAATAAGTAACTTTGTTATATATAAAAATAAATTAAATTAAATTCCGTTTTATATTCAAAAATGTATTTATTGTATTTTTGATAATATTTTACTTGTACAAATAATAATTTTATGTAAAAATAAACCCCAACTTTAATTGAAAATAATAAAACATTTAATTAATAATTATGTAATTACATACAATTCTAAATTAATATTCTAAAATGTATTTATATTAAGCTCTGTTCTATTAAATTTACATTTAATTGTTATGAAATTCAAATATATCAATAAAGTCCTTCATTATACTTAAAAATAATAAAATATTAAGAATGATATGAGCTACCAACAGCATATTAAATACACTATATTGAATTATTAATCCCAAAGTGTCATTATGAAAATAAATTACTTTTCAACCTCTAAATGTTGACATTCCCTGTAGAAAACAACAACCAAGAAAGTTAGTTAAACATACATTTTGTGTATTATCCATTGTCTTCGAAACTTCCTCTTTATTGGAAAAAATAGATTATAAATGCAACTGACAAAGACTTATGCCCTATGAAGTTACAAGATACAGAAGTAAAGTATCTTATTTGAAAGCATTAGTGTTTTCTTTCACAGAATATTATTATATAGCTTTTTCACAGCTGTTTGATTGAATAAGTGCTTGTTCTTTGCTTACAGTGTCTTGAGTTCGTAGCAAGCAGCAGCAACGATCAGAGATTCCACTCCAACAGCTGATGGTGGGATCTTTCCATCTTCTCCACGTATTTCTCTTCTTTCTTTTCTATTCCTCGCTCCGTCCACGAGCTCCTGCAGGCCTTCTTTAAATTGCTCCCAAGTCCACCTAAAAAGAGAACAGGTTCGTACATACTTTGCATGCACTTTTGCTTTTTTGTTTTTTAATTATTGGAACAGTTACTAGAAGAATTGACTAAATCGGGGCAACAATTAAATACAGTTTTTAAAAGAATGTTCTGTCAAACCATGCACAAACATTGTCATACTAATTAACCATAATAGGATATGTTTGTCCCTGAAATGGATGTATTGGCATGGAATAATGCTTATATGATTATAAAATTGGGCGTCATGGTGGCACAGTGGGTAGCATGATTGCCTCACAGCAAGAAGGTTGCTGGTTAAGGCCCCGGTTGGGTCAGTTGGCATTTTTGTGTGGAGTTTGCATGTTCTCCCCGTGTTCGCTGGGTTTCCTCCGGGTGCTCTGGTTTCTCCCAGTCCCAAAGACATGCAATATAGGTGAATTGAATAAACTAAATTGGCATTAGTGCAAATAAAATAATATGCACGATATTGGAAAATTTTATATTGCGATACTTTATTTTTCTGTGATATATATTACAATGCAAATATTTTCACCGGTTTATTATTATTATTTTTTGGGTTTGAATAGCTTTATTTGACAGTATTTGACAGTAAGTACAGAAATTGAATAATCAAACTGCAAATGCTTTTCTAATGCATTTTGTCTCATTTCTAGACCAAATATCTAAATTCATTCATTCATTCATTTTCTTTTCAGCTTAGTCCCTTTATTAATCCGGGGTCGCCACAGCGGAATGAACCACCAACTTATCCAGCATTTGTTTTACGCAGCGGATGCCCTTCCAGCCACAACCCATCTCTGGGAAACACATCCATACATTCTCATTCACACACATACACTATGGACAATTTAGCTTACCCAATTCACCTGTACCGCATGTCTTTGGACTGTGGGGGAAACCGGAGCACCCGGAGGAAACCCACGCAACCACGGGGAGAACATGCAAACTCCACACAGAAATGCCAACTGGCCTAGCCGGGGATCGAACCAGGGACCTTCTTGCTGTGAGGCGAACGTGCTACTCACGCGCCACCGTGGCGCCCAAATATCTAAATATAAATAAATTTAATAATAAATTAAATCAAGTAAAACTATTGTTTTTACTTTCAAAAGTCAAAATTAAATGAGTTTTTTCCTTAAACAAGCGAAATAATTTGCCAAATGGGGAAGTCAAATAATCTTGACAAAAATTCTAAGAAAGAAATGTGTTTTTTGTGTGTGTGTGTAATTTTTGCAATTTCTTGTGCCCAAAGGTGTCCAAAGTCGGTCCTAGAGGGCCGGTGGCCTGCATAGTTTAGTTCCAGCTTCCTTCAACACACCTACCGGGAAGTTTCTAGTATACCTAGAAAGAGCTTGGTTAGCTGGTAAGGGTGTGTTTTGGAACTAAAATATGCAGGACACCAGTCACCCAGGAACAAGTTTGGACATCCCTGTTTAAAACTCACTTGAAATGCTAACAATCATAGGCCTTAAAAACACATGAAAAGTGATTAACTTTAACTCTGTTGTGGTTAAGACTCAACATTGCAGATACAACAATGTGACTATTGTGGATGTGCACATTGCGATAACATTGCTAAAATGATATATTGTGCGGCCCTAAATTACGTAATAAAATAAACTACATACAGTATTAGTTTCAATCCATAGAGAAAACACGTTACTATGATAAAATGTTTTTATCTAAAATATTAGATTAAATACACAATTTAAATATAAGGTAGAACAGATTTAAATGGATTCATATTTATATGACTGGATTTTGTCAATGAAAATTCATGTTTTCTGCAGATGTGGCCACACTTTTCAAGCCCAAGGCATTCTTCAGTTTTTATGCATTCACAAGGTATGTGTGCTGTGGTTATGTTGCAAATGTCAACACCAGAATAGTTTGCACATACTGTATGCTCACAATCTGACTTTTTGCAACCTCAATGCTTCTTTTTGTATGTTATATTATTTTATTATGAGACAAAACAACCACAACATACTACTGAAGACAACAAAAATCATCGATGAGTGCATGTGTGAGACAATTAAAAGATATGTTATTTTGTTTCATAACTTAAAAGAGATAAATCTTTCTAGTGCACACAAGCCATCAAATGTAGTATACATGTTGTGTGCTCAAACACAAAAGGTATAGTAGTATATGCATACTTGAAGTAAACTTTAGACTTTAGAGTTAGTCTTTAGAAAACTGACCTGCTTGTTCCCTCAGCTAACATCTCTTCTGAACTTTCCTCCTCAGAACTTTCCTCAGAGTCACTGTATAGTTCAGTAAGCAGCTTGTGTGTGGGATCAACACTGTTAGATGTTTTACAGGACACTGGGCTCAATGTTGCCCCCGTTTTTCTGAATGGTCTTCCATTATATTCCACTAAAGCATCTGTAAAGAGAAGCCAGAATAAAGGAGCCTGATCAAGTCACGTTGGATTTTCTATCTCTGGCATATTTTATGCTCTTTTGCCCAAACAAGGTGAATTACATACCATCATGGTCTCGTGTCAAAATAATAGTATACACCCCAGGGTAATGCACTGTTGCGTGAATATCTTTAGGGCCGACATCAGGCAAGGACATGTCCAATAGAGCCACCACAGCACGAGCAACATCCTCGTTCTTTATCTGAAAGAACCAGAGAGATCTCTGAGCACACGTAATTAAACAAATGACATGAGATCAAAATTACAGAACCTACAATTTCCTTAATGTCTAGATCACAGTTTAGTCCTATTTGAAGGTAGGTTAACGGGAGTAAAACAGCAGTTTCTAAGCATATTTAACGAGTTAACTGTATTCCGAAGCACTATATTACATGAACTAAATGATGTATGTGACCCTGCACCACAAAAACAATCATAAGCGTCATTATCTTTAGATAGGGTATGGTTTGTTATGGAGAATAGGACAATATTTGTCTGAGACACAACTATTTGTGGAAAAAAATGCCTTTAAAGTTGTACAAATTAGTGAATTAATTTACATTACTAATCAAAAATTAAGTTTTGACATACTTGCAGTCGGAAATTTACTAAATGTTTTCATGAAAGACTTCACTGGAGACTTTTTACATGGCTAGACTGAATCAGTAAAGCAATTTTGTAAAAGATTTTAAAGAATGTCACACTAATTAATCATAATAAGGTACATTTGTCACTGATATGGTTGTACTGGCATGAAATAATACTTCTATGATTATAATATTTGGAGATAATTATATGTATTTTAAAATTCATAAAAAATTGACATCTTGTTCATTATGGAAATAAGTCCTATTTTAAAGTATATTAATATTAAGAATTCAATTATTCATATATTTAGCTGTCTTTTTTTATTCAATTATGTTTAAAATGTCCTGGTTATAAAATACGTGATGAAATGATTTGTATTAAAATATTTATTGAGTTCAATAAGGAAAATAAGTAAAATTTCTCAAATCAATTCAAATGAATAATTAATCAATCTTACCTTCAGTTGGGTTCAAAATCACTTGTTCAGTGTTGATTACAATTTTATGTTGGTTTAATAAAATACAGCATGACTATACAGGATGTAAACATATAGGGACCTTGAATCACAAACTAATCATAAGTGTCATATTCTCTTGGTTTGTTACGGATGACAGGACAATATTTGTTTGAGACACAACTATTTGTGAAAAAATTGCCGTTAAAGCTGTACAAATTAAGTTTTAGTGATGTACATTACTAAGTTTTGACATATTTACAGTCGGAAATGTACTAAATGTTTTCATGAAAGACTTGACTGAAGACTTTTTAGATGACTTGACTGAATCAGTGCAGCAATTTTGTAAAAGATTTTAAAGAATGTAAACCATGCACAATGTCACACTAATTATATATAATTGTCCCTGATATGGTTGTACTGGCGTAGAATAATACTAATATGATTATAATATTTGGAGATAATTATATGTATTTTAAAATTCATCAAAAAATGATGTCTTGTTCATTATGGAAACAAGTCATATTTTAAGGTATATTAATAATTAGATTATTTATATATTTAGCTGTCTTTTATATTCAACTATGTTTAAAACGTCCAGGTAATAAAATACGTGATTAAATGATATGTATTAAGATATATATTGAATTCAATAAGGGAAATAAGTAACATTTCTAAAATGAATTAAAATGAATAATTTATCGACCTTATATTCAGTTGGGTTCAAAATCACTTGTTCAATGTTGATTGCGTTTTAAGTTTTAATAAAAAAAAGCATGATTAAACATAGAGACCCTGAACCACAAAACCAATCAAGTGTCACTTATTTGAGATATGGTTTATTATGGAGCATAGGACAATATTTGGCTGAGGCACAACTATTAGAAAATCTGGAATCTGAGGGTTAAAAAAAAAATCTAAATTCTGATGTTTTGCTGTACCAGGCTTACATGGAAATACAACAGGAACCGTACCTGACTGTTCTTACAGTAGAACCATTTGGGCCAGGAGTAGTAAAATGCTTTAGTTTTAATCACTGTGTTATCCACATAATTTGAAATTTAGTAAAAAAATTAATAATAATAATAATAATTTAAAAAAAATGTTCTTACAGCAGTCACAACCAAAATTCCTTTAGATTTTAAATGCTGAAGATGAAATTAGTTCTCAAAAAAAAATCAAGAGCTTACAAATTATTCTCTAATTTTAATTTTATGCATGTGTGTGTTGCAGCACACACACATAAAAAGTCAGAACATCTGCCTTAGGTTATATAGAAAAGAGCAGCAGGAGGATTTTTGTCTGCAGCGTGACGCCAACCCCCCACACCAGTGTTTGCAAAGCTCTGGCTGGAAAAAAAAATCCATTCAATTAAGACTGGGAGTTCCTGGACAACACTAGTGGAGGCTGAAATGTGACCTATATTCCTGATCGCACAGGCTCAATAATTTCATATTTTGTGGAGTAAGAGCAATAAAAGCCCGGATAATATTTCAAAAACAAGAAAGGAGTTAATATGCGGAAAGGAAGTGGAATGCAGAGCTCAATAATCAATAAACATCAATGAGGGGAGGGCAAGCAAGACAATAAGAGAGGCTAAGTGGGATTGAAATGAATTAGCGTGTGGGTGCGAGTAAGTGTATGGGTGTGTATGAGGCAATTTTGCACATTCATGCCATTCCAAAACCAAACAAGCTTCCTATGGAGGAGACATTTTAAGGCAATCCTGATGCAAAGACTCTTGCAAAATACATTACTTAAATACGTGGTCACTAAGATGGCCAAATTATTTTTTGGCCAAATTCTATTTTAACTTTCTTTGGGGAAATTATAATCAAAGGATGTATTGAAACTCTCAATGAAAAAAGAATCCGATCAAGGTGAGAGTGAGGACTCTATTCACACTCAAAATATAAATGTATAAATGCCATTAAATAACTATTTTGTGGTGATATACTGGTGAACAGACCTGGAATTACAAAAGTTATATATCCTACACATTTATGGTTATGTAATCAGACTACTTTTGGATACCATTTTAAACATTTATCTTGTACTATTTTGACAGATACAAAGAAAAAAAAAATCCATTCAAAATACAATGTATCAGCAGTACATTCAGAATAATACTAACAAACATTGCTGTTTCTGTTTGCTGACACTGGAAACACTGGAAAAGCTAAAAACATCACATGTTTTTAAACATTTTGTTAAAATTACGTAAACTTCGAAAATAGCTAAAAAAAAAAACATACTACACAATCAAGTAATAAAACATGAAATTCACACAAAGGTCACTGCTACAGTACATCCAATATTCAATCTAAAATAACACTACTGTAAGTGCATATGACAGTATTCTGCCAAAAAAAACATGAAGAATCAAAAATAATCACAAACGTAATGTTAATTATAAGAAAAAATATTAAAGAAGGGAAAATAAAGAGAATCAATTAATTGTGAAAAACATACTGCCTTTGTGTAAATAACAAGTTAAAAGTAGTTAACTCTAATTACAAGAACTTCTGATTACAATCTGATTATGTAATCCAGATTACATATAATCTGTTACTACCCAGCTCTGCTGCTGTATTATGCATATTTTGTGTTTAAACTGAACTGTTTAGCTTTTCGTTTGTGGTGTCTTTTAATATATTTGGAGACGAACCAAAGGTTTAATTTTTCCAGATTTATAATAGCACCAACATGAAGATAAAAAGCAAAAGAAAACACAGCAAATGCCTTTTGATAATTGTGGAGCGATGCTTGTGACCTATACAGCAGTATTTTTCATCTCAGTGCATATTAACTTTACAGACCCCCTACAGTTGGGTATCCCACCCAGTTATAATTATAATTTGTACCTATAATTACAGTTATAATTATCCCACTTAATTATAAATGACAACCTGTGAGGAAAACAAAAATTATAATGGATTTACTTATAAGTGCTGTTACTCTAGTTATTTGGTAAAAGAAATTTAATATAAAATAAAAAAGGGTGTATGTCAATGTTTGCGGTATATCATACTGTTGTACAGTTTAAGAAAACAAGCAAGTATTATTACGTTTGTAACACCATTAAGATATATAAATAGCACTAGTTTTTCAGAAATGCTATTTTATATTGCAGTTTTAAGGAGAATTAATAAAATTACTTTTGCTGAAAACAATGGTTTAAAATATCATTGCATTATCATTGAGACAACTTATTACAATATAACACCATGTTGTCACAAATGTGTGTGGAAAATAAAAATACTATGTTTTTTCTTTTTCTAGACTTAGACAGTGTGTAACACACATACAGTTGAGGTCACATCTATTAGTCCTCCTAATTATTAGCCCCGAATATATATTTTTTATTGCATTACAATGGTTTGTTCTGTTTATCAATAAGCAATGTTTATTGAAAATAATATTGCTTAAGGGGGCTAATAATATTGACCTTAAAATGGTTTTAAAATGTAAAACACTGCTTTTACTCATGTCAAAATAAAACATTAGACTTTCTCCAGAATAAAAAATATTATAAGAAATACTGTGAAAAATTCCTTGCTCTGGTAAACATCATTAGGAAAATATTTGAAATAAACTCAAATTCACAGGAGGGCGAATAATTTCAACTTCAACTGTACTTCGATGTTCAAAAACAAAACAAGTAGAAAATGTTTACTGAAGTGTGACAACTAATTCCGTTTTTTGAACATAAAGTAAGAAGTGTCTGTCTACCGTAGGCAGAATTGCAGGAGCATCTCTAGTTTGGAAGAGTTGGTTGTAGTTGATTATGATGGGATGAGCATTTAAACCATTGAACATAACTCCATGAAGACGAACCACATATCCCTCCATCGCTCAATGTAGACCTGACAAAAGGGTGCAGTGTTATTAACATCCATAAAATGAACTTTTATGAAACTTCAACCTATCACAGCACCTTTTTTCTACTGATTTTTCAGAGCTCAAACTACTCTCTAAATGTTATTTAGGGGTTAAATAACAGTTCTATTTAGAACATAGAATTTTTATATTATGCAGTGGAAAGCTGCCAAAACTGTCTATTTTTGATGCGTTTGGGCTTCATAATCATGCTTGTTTTTACACAAAGTTTTGGATAAGACACTTAAACTCAACTGTGTATTTAGGCACTGTCATGTATACTGTAGACTATGCTTATCATCTGAACTGAGAAACTGCTGCTTATGTATACTAAAATACAAACATAATTATGGCTCTCAAGACATCATAGATGATTCATGCATGAAGATATTTCACTGGAACTTTGGTATTCATTACAACACGTTTTGTGTTTTTCCTCTTTATTTATTCATGTTCATTGTCGATTATCATTTATTAATGTATTCAGCTGCTAACTATTGTTCTTCATTTATGCACACAATAATAAATAAATAAAATGACTTATTTGTCACGTGCTGTTGGGTATTTTATAAGGTTTTCTTTATTTTTCATAGCTTTAAACCCTAACAAATCCTACAAGATAAGAGCAGACAGATAAACTAATACAAAGCTAATAAAATATTATAACAATAATACTAATCATACTGTTATACTTTAAATAAAAATAAGCTATTATAATTACGTATGTAACACCAAAGATCCAGTTGGACTACCCTCTCAGGAAAATCTTTTTCATAAATGCCTTTTTATATTGCAGTTTAAAAAATGCAGATTAAAATTACATTATGTTACCATTGTGACAACTTCCATATAGCACCATTTTGTCAGAAATGTGTGAGGAAAAAAACATATTTTCCTTTCTCTAAACTTAGAAGTCGTGTACGTTGACGTTCAAAAACAAAACAACCTTTTTTTGTATTTACTGAATGTGACAACTAACCCCGTTTGTTAGTGTCAGACACAAACTATTTGTAACAAATATCCTATTGTGATTTTGTAAATATATTAATAAGCTAAATACCTCTTATACTTGCTTCAGAAACGTTGTCAGTTTCGCACCTTCCTTCGCAAACTTGGCTGCGCTCAGTGCACTGTGCTGTTAGGCACTTGGACAGCGAGTGTAACCATGGTAACGGCGAGCTGGAAAATCAATCGCGGTGTCTCCTGGGATTTGGAGTCCCCAATAATGAAAAAGCGACGATCACGGATGACGTTAGAGCGCGGCGGTTTCTTTCCCTCGTGATGCTAAACTAAACTTCATCCATTATGAAAAATATCTTAACGACACGCCATAAATTCTAATGTGTTTATGGGCATAATGAGTCTCTGTTATCGTTCACTATCATTCCCTCACAGCAAGAAGGTCGCTGGTTCGAGCCTCGGCTGGGTCAGTTGGCATTTCTGTGTGGAGTTTGCATGTTCTCCTCGTGTTCGCGTGGGTTTCCTCCGGGTGCTCCGGTTTACCCTACATTTCAAAGACATGCGGTACAGGTGAACTGGGTAAGCTAAATTGTCTGTGGTGTATGTGTGTGAATGAATGTGTGTGGATGTTTCCTAGAGATGGGTTGCAGCTGGAAGGGCATTCGCTGCATAAAACATATGCTGGAAGTTGATGGTTCATTCCACTGTGGCAACCCCAGATTAATAAAGGGACTAAGTCGAAAAGAAAATGAATGAATGAATGAATTATATACTCTGAAAATGATCACATTTTGCACTAATGCCGAAAAAACAGCTAAGAGATGTTTCGTTGGTGAATAAATCTTGTAAGTGAACGAATCATTTCAACCGATTCTGTCCATTATGAAGGGTAATCGTGTTATAAGGCAAGCTTGTGAACGAGTATATTATCATTCATTCATTCTCTTTTTGGCTCAGTCCCTTTATTAATCAGGGGTCGCCACAGCTGAATGAACCGCCAACTTATCCAGCATATGTTTTATGCAGCGGATGCCTTTCCAGCTGCAACCCATCACTGGGAAACATCCATACAAACTCACTCACACACATACACTACAGACTGCCTACCTAATTTACCTATACCACGTACCTGCCTTTGTACTTGTACCGGAGCACCCGAAGGACAACACGGGGAGAACATGCAAACTCCACACAGAAATGCCAACGTACCCAGCCGAGGCTTGAACCCGCGACCTTCTTGCTGTGAGTCGACAGCGCTACCCACTGCGCCACTGCGTCTCCACGAGTATATTAATTAATATTTATTAAGTAATTCAAGAAGTTTCCCAGTGCTGGGTTGCGGTTTAAAGGGCAAAAAAAAAAATATGTGTGAAAAACTAACATTAATAGTTGCTGTAACTCTTTTTAAAGAAATTATATATCAATGATATATCTTTCGGTCAATCTTCTTTTATTTATAAAACCTCAAATCTATGGAATTCTCCCCCAACAGAAATAATCACATGTACAAATTATAAGATGTTTTCACGCCTGACTAGGAGGTGGTTTTTGTCCAATCAAATTTGTACACACTGAGAGAGATGTTTTGATTTGTCAGTGTTTTAGTTTATTTGTGATTCTGTCTGTATGTTTTAAATTGACTTTTAAATTAATTGGATATTGTTGATTTAGTTTTTACCTGCCCAGGGACTGCATGTGGAAAATAGCAATCCTGCTACAACCTGACACAATGCATCTTTCCTCTTTGAGGTCATTGTCATTTTTGTGCATTGTCCTTGTTAAATAAATAAATAAATTCATTCATTCATTCAATAAAGAAATGATTTTTAAATAAATCGTCATAAAATAAATGATTAAATTTGGTTGGAGTAATGATGAACGAACATTTTTCTTGACTGAAAAAGTGAGAAAAGAATCTGAAATTAAATATTAATAAAGTATGCCCATGTCTCAGTTCACACTAAAGAAGTGGTTTGAAACTCATGAGTGCAGTCTGGTGAAGCCTAAAAGCATTAAGTAGTACTAGCTAGGCCACATGCAGACATCAAGCCTACTTCCGAATGGACTTAGCAAATGTATTATACAGTAAGTTTAGGAGCATGTTAGTGAGCAATAATGAATAAAACATGCAACGTAAATGGGGGAATCAACTCAAACTCCAGTTGCAATATGGGGATTTTGTTCTCTTTTTTTGTTGCCTACAGTTATAGTTAAATTACAAAATGCTGAAAAGGATTATAAATTGGTATAAATTATTAGTTAACATAAAAAAATTACAAAGAAACAACAAGTAAAACATAGATATACAGAATATTCCATATCTGCTCCATTTTGTTATTTATTGGGAACCAAATAAGAATCATCTGAGAATCCAAAAAGAGCCACATATTGATAAATAATGTTATGATAGCTGTTTTAACATGAAGTTATAGTTGAATTGCATTTTGTTACAGTTATAAAATAGTTTGATAACATGCAGGAAATGTCCACGGGCCACTGACATGACCACACTGAAATGGTCCAGATACAGTCACCGAAACAAATCTTTTAATGGGTCGACTCAAAAGATCCGAATCACATATTCGACTCAAAATTGTCAACCACGAGCGTGTGTGTGTGTGTGTGTGTGTGTGTGTGTGTGTGTGTGTTTGTGTGTGTGTGTCGGGTGGGGTCTCCGGCTGTTATTTGAAAGGCGTGGCGTCGCTGGGCTTCGCGGGCAGTGACGTCAGTGGAGCTGTTCAAAGCGCGCTGGTGCTGGAAAGAAGAAACTCGGCGTCGTCGTCAGCAGTTGCAACGCGGGGCGGAGAGGCGGAACGCGGCGAGGGAAAGCAGATCTCTTTAAACTCGCGAGGAAATAACGTCAAAGGAAACACCCACCTGTTAAGCTGCTAAATCGTGAGTATTAAAATGTCCGATTCGAGCCGTTTGAAAAGAAAAGTTGGGGAAAGAACTGAAACGGGTTTGTCTGTGAGTCTGTCAGCAGCATCACCTACCACGCTTCTTTGTGCGCCTGGAAAGGGGTTTTGCTCTATTTAACTGTATATTGATTATTTCTTTCACTGCAATTCCCTGCCTCTGGCTTTAAAGGCTTAATTTCGTGGCACTACTGGAGGGGAGAGATTTGAATAATGTTTGCATGTGCACGAGGCTGTTTTATGGACTCGTTTGGTTGAGCACTTACCCTGCTTCCCTTCTGACCAATGCAGTTGCCTCCAACAGACGCCAGTTTGAGGCAAGGCATGCATTTAGAGACCGGTATGATTTATTGCATCTATTTTTAGAGGTTTATGACAGTGTTTACCGCTTCCTTGGTAAAAATTGAAAGGTGCGTTTTCAACTGGACTGTCGTGAAATGTAATATAGGTTGAGTTCTTGTTTCCATATGCATATTTTCATGTGAATTGAGAATTGTGTTGTGATGGAGTGATTTTAGTGTTTAATTGTAAGCACGGGTAAAGGTGTGGCAGCTACAGCGTTTGCTTGTATTTAAATCTGTTTGTTTAGTCCTTTATATAAACAAGGCAATGTTAAAGACTAAACAAAATGTAGGTTAATTTCAGTGACAAGGCAGTGATTGTTGTAGCGTATAACAGTATACTCTGTAATAGCTGTAAAAGTTGGTGTGATC
Source organism: Danio albolineatus (assembly GCA_903798035.1). Taxonomy (NCBI): domain Eukaryota; kingdom Metazoa; phylum Chordata; class Actinopteri; order Cypriniformes; family Danionidae; genus Danio; species Danio albolineatus. Next base: position 5,355,861 of record CAIGQQ010038113.1, read on the forward strand.
CTGTAACATTTCTCCCATTCCTTCTTCCACAAACAGCAATGACCCAAACATGTATTATAATGTTGCAATTAAAATCACAAATGTTCCTTAAAGTAAACATTTCACCCTAAAATTAGGATTTTTTTTGCAATATTTACTCATGTGGTTCCAGACCTGTTAGATTTTTTTTCTTCACCCATAAAGCACATAATTGTGAAGAATGAAGGACTTAAAACATTCATATTTAATAAAATGTTACATAATAACAAAATGGCATTACAAAAGTGGTCCATTTGGTTTGTGATTTATATTGAAAGTCTAACAGGTCTTTTTTTTTAGTTCTGCAGCTTTGGAAAAACACAAGGGTCGATAAACAATAAGAGTCTTCATTGTTTTGGACAAATTAAACATGTTTTAAAGAAAATTAATTCTAACTTCTTTTTCTGAAGGTGAAAGCAAATTGATATTTTTACTTACTGATATTTAGACTAGAAACGGGATAAAGCAAAGTAAGAAAAGCATAGTTTTTTGCATTGTGGTTTTTTATTTCAGTACTTGAATACTGTTTGACTCCAGAAAACGGTCAAATAGAGTTGTTCAAGCATCTTGTGAAACTGTATTCATATCGCAATATTTATTGCAGAAATATAAAATATTGCAATATCAGATTTTTCCAATATCGTGCAGCCCTAGATATTTTGAAATGACACTTTTATGGTAGTTTGAGATTTTACAGATTTGGTATGTGAGAGTATAGTTTGAATTAATCATTTACTGTGTGCATGACACATTGACAATACAGTACAGAATACTTTATTTAACATTATCCTAAACATAACCATTCATATTCTGTGTCAGTAACTAAATACTGGCTCTCACATCCTTATGGTTTTCCAGGAAAATAGTTCTTCACATTAAATCAGTCTACAGCTTCTTCTTTTAAAGTTTGATTTATGTGTTTTCACACACTGATATAAAAAAGGAAATTATACATGACAATTTTTAGTCAGAAGTCATATTTGTTCAGCTGAACTGTCCCTACTGCACTCCACATGCTTGATTTTAAACATCGTTATTGTTAGATCCCTTTACCTCAGCCATTAAACTTCCCATGTTGTTTGAAGATTCATAAATGTCCATTTTCCTTCGGTCTGTAGAGAGCCTTTCAAGATAGGCATTAGGCCAAGTCACGACAGTGGGCGAGGGAAACGTGGTCACTGTATTGAAATTAGTGATGACGCAGTACTAATCCGCCACAGCAGGTCATTTTCGCACTGCATTTGCTGAAGTTTCTTCATTAGAGCACATTATCTGAATGTGAGACATCAAACAACACCGGCTGATGTCAAACACTCCGGTCAGTGTGCCAAAACGGCCATCAGGAAGTGTTCACGTGGGGCTCTCGGGCAGATCGCCATACCTTCTGTAATTATGGCCAAACCATTAGAGGAACAGCTGAGAGGAGCTTGTGTCATCCTAATATGCTTCTTAAGAGCTGAAAAGCATGATACATTTAATCGGCCTGAGCAGGATGTGCTTCTGTGGGAGCCGCAAAATAAATAGATGCTCTCAGAGAATGACATAATGTCGTTTTTAAAGTTCAATTTCATTGTTTAGTTCGCTTAACGTTTCGTTTTCCGTCTAGATACTTTTTTAGATCATTTCAAACACTTTTTCTTTTTCGTCCATGTGTTTTGTTTTTGTCCTCATGTAAACCATAATACACAGTATGTGGGTGGTGCTTCAATTAGATGCGCTTTTGGCTACTTGAGAAACTGTTTCATATATGCACTGTAAATTAGTTTTTTTTTTCACATTTTAGTGATACTTTCAGTGGAATTTGATATATTTGAAGATTAAATGTTGTTTTACATATCAGCCTACATGTGAAAAATATGTTGCTCAGGGTACGTTTCATTGCACATTTTAGATGACAAGTTCACTAGAGGGCGCTGTCTACATTTTTGCTTATCTGAAATGCATTACTTAGACTACATTCAAAGCTGTTTTTTATGACCTGTAAATGCTTGTTTTGGTTATACTATTGTGTATTTGAGTGTTTGAAATAGGCATGGGCCGGTATAAGGTTCTGACGGTATGATAACCTTGGATAAAAATATCATGGTTTCACGGTATGACGGTATTGTGTTTACTGCTCTAAAATATATTCTTTTTACATGTCTGGCTAAAAAACAAACAAACAAAAAAATCCCCTTTGAACACAATATATTTTATTTTTAAGAAAAATGTAAAGTATTTTGGGGCAGTGAACATGTCAGGCTAAATAATTCAAGTAAATAATTGACTAATCGTCTTCAGTTGTTTTCAGATGTCTTTACAATTTACACCTAAAAAAACAACAACAAAAAAAAAGTAAATAAAAATCTTACACATACCTTAGGAACGGTATAGCAGAAAATTTTGCCGGTATGAAAACCTTGACTTTTCCAAACCTCGGTATACCTTGAAAACGGTTATCGTCCCATGCCTAGTTTGAAATCACAAAAATAATTTTTATTTTATATATATTTTTCTTTTTCTTTCTTCAGTCTCTCTGACCACCGGTGTAGAGAATTAACTCATCAAGGGGTAATGATTAAAGCCCAGATTAAACTGTGAAGGCAGGGCTCACAGGCTACACTGCAAAAAAATATTTTTGGGGCTTGTAAATAAAGAAAGCATAATCCAAGTAAACTTTACAAATAAATCATATTTTGTCTTTTTACACCAAAATGTCACGTTTAAATCAATAAGATACTTGAGGTTTTGTTTTAATTTAATGTAATTAAAATACAGAAGTAAATTAAAATGAGCTGGCTCAATTAATATTTACTTAGTGTTACATAATCTATTGAACTCAATTAAAAAATAGCATACGCGAGTAAAATGTACTTCACAAAGTCAGTGAATCTAATAGTTGGTTAACGAGCGTCAGTTGTCATTCAGAAAATATTTAAAATGAACAACCTTCATTTTTGGTAAAGTAGTTGCCCTGTATGCTATTCTGCTGTGCCATAGACGAGTAGACAACATTTTCAGCATACACCTGTACAGAATACTGGTGTCTGTGGATCAACAATTATGTAAAAGTCACATGAATTTCTGCATAACCGTTCACAGTGCTGTTGGATTGCAGAACATTAGATTTGCATCAGATTTAATACCACATATGAAAGCGGCACAACTCGGAATTGAAAAGATCAGATTCCATACGGTTTGGGCTTTTCACACTGTCATTACAAAAACAAATCACATGTAGGCATGGGCCGGTATAAGATTCTGACGGTAAGATAACCTTGGATAAAAATATCACGGTTTCACGGTATGACGGTATTGTGATTACTGCTCTAAAATATACTCTTTTTAAATGTCTGGGTTAAGAACAAAACCTTTTTCCCCTTTGAACACAATTAATTTTATTTAGAGAAACATTTGAAATATTTTGGAACAGTAAACATGCCAGGCTAAACAATTCAAGTGAATCATTGACTCCTGCTGTCTTCATTTGTTTCAAAAAGACACGTCTTTACAATTTACAACAGCATCTTTAGATATCTCTTCTGCTGGAGATACTGTTGTCCTAAAAACCTACAAAAATAATGTAAATGAAAAAATCTTACACATACCTTAGAAACGGTATAACATAAAATAAAATTTTGGCGGTTTTAAAACCACGGTATACCTTGACAACGGTTATCGTCCCATGCCTAATCACATGTGGGCAAAAAAATCAGATTCCGGCCGCATTTGCCTGCAGTGTGAATGTAGCCCAAGGGTGCATTTTGTGTTATGCACCCTTTATTCGACGATAAAATGTTCCTGTAAATACCATTAATGTGAAAAAGAATAAACTTTGTTGGCGTCATACTGCCCTCTAGAGCTCATTTTACCTAGAAACTGCAGTCATACGTATGTTTAAGTACGTTTTTGCAGTTTCATAAAAATGTAGGGCAAAGCTTATATTTCCAATTTCTTTGTAGATTTGTTAAGGATTAAAATGTTAAAATGTAACTTTGTCATGAAAATAAGGAGAAATGCATTAGCAGCTTTTCCTAAAGTATTAGCTTTAGCATATTTTCTACATTTATTATATGATCACAGCATTACTAAAATGTAATCTGATGTAAAAGTATTTAAAAACTAGACAAACTAATGACTTAACAGTTTTTAGACTTAACAGGCAAATAGCTGCAATTCCAGAAAGCATCGCAAATGTGGTAATTAAAATGTCATTGAATCATTAAAATTAATAATGATGTAATAACATGAAAACTGATGATATAAAAGCTACTGATATACTGTAAAGATATTGGTTATTGACCTATACAAATATTTTGATTATGTTGAGAATACTGGGATAATGCAGAATCATGGATTCAAAAATGGGAATTTCCTTCACTCATTGTTTTCAATGTAAAATGATTGTTTTCTTTCCATAAAAGCATCTTAGCGACAGATGTGTTTCTCTAATTAAAGATTCGTCCATATATAGTATATTTGATTGCCATCTGTTTTTCTGTTACTCTTTTATTTTGTGTTTTAGCTCGATCGTGAATGTAAAGTGTGACAGTCATTTCTGGCATCTCTGGACTCAGTGATTCAGCGACACGGGTTGGATTTGCCCAGATCTTGTGTCAGATGGCTTGTGTTCGAGAACAACTAGTCACTGAATTTGCCAAAGCTTGCATGGATCACACCAGAGAATCTTGGTAGTATTCTAGAGATTTGTTTGGCACTTTGCATCAACTGAATGAGTTGAAAAACGAGATTGGTTTGTTACTGTTTTGATGTCGGCTTATGCCGGTTTTACCCAAAATGTCACATTAAAATGCCCAATTGTCTGCATGAAATTACATTTACAAATGTGATTTTGGCAAAATAATAATCCATTCTCATCCAGCATAACATAACATGCTTGTTCTGACACGCAATTATCAAGATATATAAAAGAATAAATAATCTTACGTAATTATTATTATTTTGTAATCATTAAACCTTTTTATTATTATGAATAAAACTGATAAATTGTATACATTATTAATAAAAGCTTGATTATGAATATGGTGATGAATCTAATGATTTTGCATTAGATCAAATTCATCTAGAATGTCAATGTTAATTTTCAGAATAACCTTAAAATAAAAAAACATTATTTAAAAAATTATATTTTATTATTTTTAAATGTATATGTACATTATTTTAGAATTTATATTATATTTATATATTTATATTATTTTTTAATTTTTAAGATTTATAATTATATTTCTAAAATGATATTATTACATTTATAATAAATTTCAATATATTAAATGTATTAATCTTATAACCTTATATTTAAAAAAGCATTATTTTATTTTTATTTTTTTTTTATATTTATATATTATTATTTTTTATATATATTTACATTATTTTATCATTTATATTATATTTTAGAATTTTTTTACATTTATATTTAGAAATTTGTATTATTACATTTATAATATATTTAAATATATAATATTTATTATTATCATTCTGTGCAAGAGACATATTTCTGCACAAAATGTATATGATCAGTGCTTTTTTACATAGTAAATCATCAAATGTTTTAAAAATTATATATTAAATTAAAAAATGCCTAATTAATTAGTGTTTTGGGTTTTCAAATGATTGTTTTCAAATGATTCCTGTTCTCAAAATGCCTGGCAATGTTTTTTGTATAAAAACTAAATATATATACAGTATAAAAACAAGAGAATATTATTTAGTGCATGGAAAAAAAGACTATTTTTAATGCATGGGGAAATATTTTTTATTTATAATTTAATTTTTTTGATGCTAGAAAACCCTTTATGTCCGTGACCGACATACCAAAACAACTGACAATTTTTCAACATCTCATTCATATGCGTTTGTATATTTTCTCATACGCACATTTTTTTTCCATATTATTGTTTATTTTTGGGGGTAATGAAATGTTTTTAAATGATCTTTAAAGCAGTTTGAGTTCAATTTTCTCAGATTTACATATACCCATAATTTCACCTTCAAATGCATGCCGCCCACACCACCACTATTTTTTACCCAAGAATAACAATATGGTGTAGGACAGCAGGGTTTTAAGTGCAGAATACAGCACATTTCATCATGTTATTTTGTTCAATCTCGTCTGTAAATGGGAAAACGGAATCCATCAACAACAATCCCTTGTAGCAGCAGGGTGGATTGTGATAGTGACGTGGCTGTCTATTTTTAGGACATCTTTAGTTTTGCTACAGGTCAACAGACGGTACACTAGGGGAGCGCTGGGCCAGAAATAGGGCAGGTAAAGCACAAGCGTGTGTGTGTGTGTGAAAGTGTGAGTTTTGGGCACAGCTTGTTCAGGCTCATTCAAACACTACTGAATTTCAAGGATGCTTTTGAGTGCTGAATGACACGACGGCAACAGTGAATTTACTCTATAAGAGGTTTGCTTGTATTTTCCTCATGCTGTGAGTGGTTAAAGCAGTGTTTGCACATGGAGATTTAGAGGGCAAATATATTTGAAAATACATGCTTACTGTCCTAGATTGACCCATGATTTTAAAGGGATAGTTCACACAGGTTTTTATTTATTTTATTTATTATTTTTTTGGCATCATTTGCTCTCCCGCATGTTGTTGTAAACCTGTATGATTTTCTTTGCCTTAGAAAAGAGACTGTGCTGGTCATATTTTGAGCAATTATTCATGCTTTAAAGCTTTACGTGGGATGCAAACAAATCATAATTATCGTTAATGTGCTCTATTCATTCTGAAGTCGTACAATAGTGCTAAATGAAGAAAATGGCAAAATTAGAAACAGTAATCAAGTGGCTAGTCTGACGAATCGCTCATTTGAGTCAATTGAAGAGTCATTTAAATTGGCAAATATATTTTGAGGCAATGGCCCTAGTGGCACATTCTGGTCCTAATTTCTGCATGATGTGCCATGATATTGATATTCATTCATTCATTCATTCATTCATTTTCTTTTCGGCTTAGTCCCTTTATTAAGCTAGGGTCGCCACAGCGGAATGAACCGCCAACTTATCCAGCATATGTTTTACGCAGCGGCTGCCCTTCTTAATTTAGCCTACCCAATTCACCTATACTACATGTCTTTGGACTTGTGGGGGAAACCGTAGCACCCGGAGGAAACCAACGCAAGCATGGGGAGAACATGCAAACTCCACACAGAAATGCCAACTGACCCAGCCGAGGCTCGAACCATTCTTGCTGTGAGGCGAATGTGCTGCCCACTACGCCACCGTGGCGCCCCGAATATTGATATTGATGAGAAATAATACAATAATGTGTTTTAGTTCAAGTATTTTTGTCTGCTTTATGCCTGTCCTGTAATAAAATAAAATAATGACACTAAAAATGACACTGAAGCAGCCAATAGGTGGTGGCAAGTACCTTAATGAGTAAGTGATTCACTTCGTTCAATAGATTCATTCAAAAAGGTTGATTCAATTAGAAAGGATACAAGCAGTGGTCATTCAGACATTCTAGAACTACATACAGTATTTCCATTTCTCCCCAAGGCAAAAGAAGTACAATTTAAAATATTAAGTAATATAAACCCTTCTAATAGTTTTTAACACTTAAAATTTAATTTTGAAAATTCACCATGCCATTTATGCAAACACTTAATGAAGCTTTGTTCAGTCGTTTGGTGAAAACAGTGCACGACTAGTTGATAATAAAGAGCGTGGATGCTGAAGGTTGGACTTTCACATTACAAGATGTACTACATGGAATTACTAAATATTGTTCTGTTTTGCACGATTTGATAAATATTATCATCGTATTAGCCAACTATTTTAATCATAAATGCAGATATTTCAAAACACTTCCACTAGACAGCGTCTTCATAAAAGAACTAAAAATCTTTTCAGATGCCCTGGCTAAAATGAAAACAAAAATTGCCTTAAAAAGGTTTAATTTATGCGTTTCGTATAACTTACCATAAGGGGCAACGCAGTGGCGCAGTGGGTAGCGATATGGTCTCACAGCAAGAAGGTTGCTGGTCCGAGCCTCGGCTGGGTCAGTTGGCATTTCTGTGTGGAGTTTGCATGCACTCTCCGTGTTCGTGTGGGTGTCCTCCGGGTGCTTCAGTTTTCCACACAAGCCCAAAGACTTGTGGTATAGGTGAAGTGTATGAGTATAGTGTATGAGTGTGTATGGATGTTTCCCAGTGATGGATTGCAGTTAGAAGGGCATTCGCTGCATAAAACATATGCTGGATAAGTTGGGGGTTCATTCCGCTGTGGCGACCCCTGATTATTAAAGGGACTCAGCTGAAAAGAAAATGAATGAATGAACTTGCCATAGCTGATATCTGTTTTATATTGTTTTTTAAATATTTTTTTGCTCTTAATTTTTTATTTTAGTTCGGATAATTTGTAATTTACACTTTTTGCATTTTTTTGTATATTATTTTATGTTGAGCCTTCCATGCTTTATACAAAATTTGTAAAGTTGATGTCATTTTGTTGTATTTGGATTTTGTATCACAATAGAAAAAAGTATACAGAGGTACAGTATTATAATGATTGCTTTAATTAGTAAAGGCAAACAATACTTCATCGTTTACCATCAGCATTCAGCAAATACACATTTATATCATTGTAAAAATATTTTTGGAATGGCTAAAAACGATTTAATTTCACAAACCTTGAAAACTTAGTCAGATTCAGCTGTGTGATCTTACAGTATAAAGTAAACACACTGTAAAAAGTGCTGGCTTCCACACAATTGATTTGTGTTAGGACAACATGAAGGAATTACGTTAACTTAGTGAACAATTTAAGTGGATTGAACATAAAACAATCCAACAAACAACCCCCCCCAATAACCAAAATAAGTAATGAACAAACAGCAAATGTCGTTTTTGAGTAACACTTACATTCTGTATGATCAAATTATCACACAGAATTTATTTTTATTTGTTTATTTCTCTTTGACCAACAAAAATATCAAAGTCAGTACATGCTTTTACAACTTTCTTAAATGATCAATATGCTTTGCAATTGTGCGAACGTTTTTTTTTTTTTTTGCAAAAGTAAGTGTCACCAATTGAAACAACATCTGTTCAACTAAAAGATGTAAGACTTTTTTAGGTGAACTATCCCTTTAAATCCCTCTGAAAAACAATATTTACCTTAGCATTGGCGAGGCCCACTTGTCTCCTGTGTGTCTGCATGTGTGTGTGTGTGTGTGTGTGTGTGTGGTGTGCTGGCTGATGTTGGCAGTGCTCTGTGAACAGACTGCATTAACATGGAGAGATTAGATGTCCTCCACCGGTACACAGGGAAATATGAATGCAACCAGAGAGAAGGATTTGGTTTTTGTTCAGTTAATCTGCCAGAGCGGCCACGATATGATTGTGTGTGTGTGTGTGTGTGTGTGTATGTGTGTGTGTTCTTGTAAGTCATTTATAGAACATCGGCTCTGGTTTTAACACTACCTGGCCATCTATCCATTAATGGATTGGCAGGCATTTGGTGAAGTGATATGTTATTTTGATATAGGATCGCTTGAGCTGTGCAATAATGATAATCATGATAAAAGCAACAGTAACGTCTAACTGGGAAACGTGAAAAAATGCTAAATGCCCCAGTGCCTGATGGGAACACCAAAATCAGGAGGTTTAGAAGATTTGACTTTATTTCTTTGATATTATTTTGAATAGTCATTGTAAACAATAAACATACTCTAGTAATTTAAGTTTTAACTTTAATTTCTTAAGTTCTAACTGAGCACTAATAAAAAATGTACAATGTTTTTTATTCCTGAACTAAATTGATTTTTTTTTTACTGTAGTATTTTCTCCATCTAATAGTTTTAGGTCCTCTCCTTTTCTCTTTTTATTTGCTCCCCTTTGGCTCAATAATCAGCAAGTATGTTTTGTCATTCCATTGTCATTCAGATGACAGTCAGATCTATGTGCTGCTTAGAAAAAATGACTCTGTCAACTCGCTCCTTGATGGTCTTATCGAAATTAAGGCTTTGATTTGATTTTTTAAGTTGTAATGAAAACAAACAGAAGTAGTGGTTTTTGAAGGTACCATTAGGACTCTTCTGGTCAATTTGGGTTGGTTAGCTTAGCATATTAAGCCTACAGTCACAAATTTAGGGGTGAAATTTGACTCAGATTTTAAATTTGACAATGAGCTAGTTAAATCTAGCCTCTTTCAATTAAGGCAACTAGCTAAAATAAAGCAATATATGCCAAAACAACAGTTTGAAACAGTAATCGATGATTTTGTGACCACTCGGTTAGATTACTGTAATGCATACCTGTTAAAGTCCTCATGAACTGGAAGGTGCGACCGGTGTTGTTTTCGTATTTTGAGCCAGTTCAAAATACATCTTTCTGAATGAAATGCCTACTTTATTACATCCATTCAGCTTGCAGTATGAAAAAAACAAGCCAAGCCCTCTGTTTTGTCATTTGATATCTCGTTTCTCTAGGAATTTCAAATGACAAAACAGTGGGTGTGGCTTGTTTTTTTATACTGCGAGCTGAGTGGATGTAGTAAATTAGAATTTTATTCAGAAAGACGGGGAAAGTGTTTGGGGAGACTTATTACACCCTAATAGAGACTTCCTCCTCACCATTTCTGTTTTGTTCTGTTTGTGGAGCAGCATGATTAATTATGTTAGCCATGCCCACTTGTTAAGATATACATAATCTGACAATGTAACTGAAAAAGAAAACAGGAAGTGCATTTTCAGATTTCAATTAAAGATTAAAAGGGATTTTTTTTTCGTAATGACATGCACAGATGAATTGTTCACCACAAAATTCGCAAGTATGACCACATTTCTCCCATGTTAGCATCGCTTCATAGCTCACCTGTGAGTTTTAGAGTACAGTTTAAAGTTCTTTTATTGGTTTTTAAACCTCTAAATGGTCTTTCCCCACTTTATATCTCTGAGCTGATACACCCTGTAAGCTCACTCGTTCTCTCAGGTCAGCTGATCAGCTTCTCCTGATTGTGCCAAAAACAAAGGCTGCGTTCGAAACCGCCTACTACTTAGTAGGTACTGCATTTGAATTTAAACGTACTGCTCGGCCTTTAGAAAAGTACGTTCTATACAGTATTAATGTGAGAAGTATGAATGGAATTCAGACGTACTACATCCGCCATTTTGTCATGGTCACTCGACCTACTTGAGTCAGTTGCGTCTCTTCACTCCCATTCATGAATTCTCTCGCGGGGCATCGTGGGATAGCACAGCGTGCATGGGATGTGCACTTCAGAATCTCGCCGGAAGTAGTAAGTCATCCGGGTACTTCTAGCATACTGATTTTCGAATTCTGTGAATTCGGACATGCTACTTGGCTTGCATACTGTTTGTAGCGTACTGTATAGTATGGAAGTATGCGGTTTTGGACACAGCCAAAGTGTAAGCTTAGAAGCGATCGTGCTTTCGCTGTGATAGGTCCTAGACTTTAGAATGTTTTGCCGCTACCCATTAAACAGGCCTCTTGTTTATTTTCGTTTAAGTCAGCTCTTAAAAATCATTTGACTCCTGATCTTAATACCTGGTTATTTTTCGGTTGTTTAGCTGTATTTTATCTTGTATTTTGTGTATTTTATACACTATTATTCTTATTGGGCTCACTTTTGTGTTAAATGTGTTTTATAAAAAAAAGGTTTGACTTGACTATTTTTTTTGTAAGTACATGCTTTTAAGACCTTATTTTATTTAGGTTTTTCTTTTCAGAGAAAGTCACCCATTTGTCCCATTATCAGGGCTGCCTAAATGGTGTCAGAATATTTTTTTTTAGGTTTATCCTTATCATTTATAATTGATTTAATATATTTTATAATTGGTCATTTATATCAGAACATTACAACCCAGGCTCATTCTGAAAATGTACCGCTATATACATTTCTGGATAGCGCCAAATATGCCTAGGAGATACTTTTTTTGCAGTTTTTGTTTTGCCAAATCCATCAGAGGCCACTGTGTATGTTTTTTCAGCTGTCAAATTTATCTTGCAAGTGCCAATTACGCCTGCTCTTCTCATGTAAATCCACCAGAGGCATGACTAATTGACGGACCCACCCTCCTCCTTCCCTAAACCCAACCAATAGTGTTTTCAAAAGCACAGATCGACCCACCCACCCACACTTCCCAAAACCCAACCGACAGTTTTAAAAAGCAATTCAGAAAAAGAAAAGCCCTCACCGAATTTTTACCACATTTTCAGTTTTTACCACATTCTCGTTCACTTTATTTTTTGACTTCTGTTTTTGTCTTACCCGCTTTGTGGAAGCTTTCTTCACCGGACTCTAACTCTGTCATCATGGCCAACTCCTCTCTGCATCTCAAGTCCACAGATGTATATGGCAACTGGTAACAGTGGGAAAGCCGTCCATATGGAGGTAAGCGCAAAAAGAAACGGCGTCATATCAGCTCGTAGTGTTCTTTTTAAAGACGAAATGCAGCCATATATACATCTGGCTACATAATTCGCGATCTCCAGAAATGTATATAGGGCTACGTTTTCAGAATGAGCCTATGTTGGAACATTGGCTCTACCTGGTCATCCATCATTAATGGATTGACAGGAATTTGGTTAAGTGATGAGTTCTTTTGATATAGGATCGCTTGAGCTGTGCAATAATGATAATCGTGATAATTATGAGAAGCTTATGGATGGAGCTGTTGGCTCAGACTCTATTTTAGGCCCGTGGTTGGAAACTCAGCCCGGCTTAGAGGCGCTGGCTGTGGGTGTTTTTTGCTCAAGGCTGTGGCTGGTAGATTATAGAGGATGCTTGGGTTCAGATCCGCCCTAATGCGCTCTGCTCTTTTCGTGAGGGGCCGCTCGACATGGGGACGAGGTCTGTCATTACCTGCAGGATATGAGCTGACCTCCAAACAGATGAGAGGCTTTTCTGGAGAAGTGTGCAGGTCGAGTTGGAAATGGGTGTCTGAAGATTATTTATTGAACAGCTTTTTGGGGGGTCCAGTTTTTTTGGGGGGATGGACAACACCCCTAGTGGCTGAAGGTGATTCAGTTTGCAGGAAACGTTTGTCTGAAAAATGTGTATATTTAGGTTTTTGATTTGTAATTTAATTTTTGTTTCCCTCAAAAGTTAAAAAATTGGTAAAGAAATTTACTTTGAAGTTAAATAACTGAAAAAGCATTTTCTTGTCAAATAAAATAAAACTATACTCCAAAAAA
>CAIGQQ010038113.1:5377247-5413682 GCA_903798035.1 Danio albolineatus
TGTGTGTGTGTGTGTGTGTGTGTGTGTGAGTGAGTGTATATGTGTATGTATATGTACATTTGAATGTATGTGTATAAGTATATTTGGACATGTGTGTATATGTATATTTGAACGTGTGTATGTATGTATGTATAGTGTGTATATATATATATATATATATATATATATATATATATATATAGAGAGAGAGAGAGAGAGAGAGAGAGAGAGAGAGAGAGAGAGATGTATTTTTGCGTGTATGTGTTTTTTTAATTATGTATGTGTGTGAATTAACATAGTGTTTTATGTTTGTGTGTGCACCACGGTGATAGTGTCATATTTATTGAACATGCACCATGGCAGTGAACATTTTAGTTTAGTTTAGTTAAGTTAAGTTAAGTTAAGTTAAGTTTAGTTTAGTTTAGTTTAGTTTAGTTTAGTTTAGTTTAGTTTAGTTTAGTTTAGTTTAGTTTGCAGGTAATATGGCGAGACTACCATGTTTTTTAGATATGCACTATGTCAGTATCATTTTACCAGGGTAAAATTGCATCAGCTATAGTGGAATTATTTGTATGCCGTCATTATTGATATTTCATAATTTATGTACATTTGGTATTTGATTTTATTTTATTTTTAGGCCTGTACTATGACAATACTATGATGTGTAAAAATACAGGATCATTGTACATACAAATATATTGTAATATTATAGTCACCATACTTAAATTATTTTATTAATTATACTTCAATTTCATTTAAAATTAGCATTTTTATTTACTTTTTAAATATTTTAATATTTTTAACTTGACTGTTATTCATGTATGCCAATACTAATGTTTCTAAACAATACAGTAGAGCTGCACTATTTTATGAATACTATCTTTATTACATGAAAATGTTACGATTACTCTGTTTAGACTGCAGGTTTAGATAGATTAATTAGGATTGATTCAAATCTATGTGTGTGTGCACGCATGTATTTGTGTGTGTGTGTGTCTGTGTGTGTGTAAAGGGGCATTGACCAGACTGATAGACAACAGCAGTTCTGTTCATGAGTGAGTGCAGCGTCGCTATAGCAACAAACTCCCTAGAGTGTGTTCAGTGCAGTGTCACTCGCCCGCTCTGCTGCGCACACACACACGCACACACAGTCACACACACAAGCCGAAGTTCCACAGGAAATTAAAAGATGAGATAAATAAACCTGACATAAAAGTAATATGAGCACCTCAGGGGTTGCGCGTGTGTCACAATATTTTGTATTAAGGTATTCTTTTTGGTTCTGTGAAAGAGCGAAGTCAAATATGTGTATGGATCATGTTTCGAGCAGTTTCTTTCTGCCTTTATCTTTCTCCCTCCCTGAACTCCATTAATAATGAAGCAATAGAAAAGTGGCACAGCTCTGTTGATGAGTTCACTTCCATCTCTGAAGTTACGAGAAAGAAAACCAGCACCTCACGCACACCTATTAGTCTCATCATCACACGTACACACAGACACACACATACTGTACGCAAACAAACGAGTGAATCAGAGTCAGAGTTCATAGAGAGGCCGTTCATACATACACATTCATTCAGCAGATTTCTGTGGAAGATTGTTCTACCGTGTAAAGTAAAAGGTAACTGAGTTTTTTTATATCGCAGTTCTTTTACTTTATTCTTACACTTGCAATTTTACGTTCCACAGTGGACCCTTTCTACAAGACTGTTGCTGTCATTAGCATCTTAAATTCTTGAAAGTTTTTAATATTTAGATAAAAAAAAACATATGTGTTAGGGCTGTGCGATTTGGGGAAATGATCTAATTGCATTTTTTTTTGACAGATATTACGATTTCGATTTCCCAGAGATGGGTTGTGGCTGGAAGGGCATCCGCTGCGTAAAACAAATGCTGGATAAGTTGGCGGTTCATTCCGCTGTGGCGACCCTGGATTAATAAAGGGACTAAGCCGAAAAGAAAATGAATGAATGAATTGCGATTTCGATTTGATTTGCAATTTAATTTTGTACTCAAGCTTCAGTTTAATAATCGGTAACGTAGCTTCTTACGGCTAAAACTCAGTGAGTGTTAAAAAAGAAACTGAAAAGATATTAACTTACTTTAAGTTAAACATCCCACATAGCAAAATATCTCTGGCCCAGCTCTGGCCCACACAATCAGCTTTTGCTTGGCCCACATGCCGCAGTGAATTATGGTACGTGACTGGACCTAGTCTAGCCTCCAGACAAGGGCCAAACATGGACCATATCTGGGCCAAGACTCAGCCAAGTTAATCACCCATAATAGGGCCTGAACTGGGCCAGATATGTTAGTGTGTTACTACAGCAAGGAAATTGATAAATCCATGAATCATTGCACTTTAGATGTGCTATGGCCGTGCTTTTTCTCAAAGTGACCTGATTGGTAAAATTAATTTTTTCTTTTCTTGAAAATAAAAAAGGCGCCACGGTGGCCAAGTGGTTAGCACATTCGCCTCACAGCAAGAAGGTCGCTAGTTTGATTCCCGGCTGAGTCAGTTGGAATTTCTGTGTGGAGTTTGCATGTTCTCCCCATGGTTGAGTGGGTTTCCTCCGGGTGCTCTGGTTTCCCCCACAGTCCAAAGACATGCGGTACAGGTGAATTGGGTAAGCTAAATTGTCCATAGTGTATGTGTGTGAATGAGAATGTATGGATGTGTTTCCCAGAGATGGGTTGTGGCTGGAAGGGCATCCGCTGCGTAAAACAAATGCCGGATAAGTTGGCGGTTCATTCCGCTGTGGCAACCCCGGATTATTAAGGGACTAAGCCGAAAAGAAAATGAATGAATGAATGAAAATTAGAAAAATGTATTTTAAATGTGCGTCAAACTGGCCAAACTTACATGGCCCACATATCAGTTAATAACATCTGGCTCGAATACTACATTTTACATCTGGCCCAAGTATTGTGTGCCGCCTTAAAGACGGTGCCACCTCTGCCAAACCAGGGCCATGTTTGGCCCACATGCCGTATGCCAGTGCCGGATGAATGCCTACTCTGCCAGATTCATGCCAAATCTGGACCAGAATTCTATGCTACTAGGGATTTTAAAGAGCCCATATGGTGGGTTGAGAACGGTTAAATTTCACTTTTTGAAGTCCCAAACAACAGGATGATGTGTATGCAAGGTTAAAAAACACTTTCGATGTCTTATAATATCTATTTATTTTTACCTCATTTTCCCACCGACTCCCATATGAATTGTCTGAGCGAGTCTTTTTCCCCAAGCACCTCCTTTCCGTGACGCTACCACGTCACGTCACCACGTCATGTCCTTTACGTGTCAGCAGCCCAATGCCAGAACATATTGAAAACGGATCACTGCAGTTGTACAACAGCGTATTGCTAAATTCTTTATCATAACAACAAACATTCAGTAATAATTAACACTTCATGGACTATTGTAAGCCAACAAATAGTTTCATTCGGCAGTCAACTAAATGGCTACCGCTACATGCTGCACGCACGGAGCAAACACAATACAGACAACTACATCCATATTTACCTTGTTACAGTCAACACGACTGGAAGAACACGCTGGTCCAAATAAACTGGGTATTGATCCATCCTTTAACAACAACCGTGCATTGTAAGCTGGTAGATTGGTGTAGCTCTCTTCAGAGAGATGACTTGAACACAGCACCGTGTTGGGGATGTAATTCTCAGGTATTTTATGAAAAAAAAACTCAACCACTCCAGGTAGGGAAAAGAGATTTCCAGGTAGGGAAAATAACACAGCTTTTCCCTCGCACTTCAGAGCATAGCGTCTACGGGACATGATTTAACCGGAATGCCGATAAGTTTAGTAAAGTTAGCAGCAGTCGTGTTTTCCGGATCAATAACTCATGACCGAAACATTGTTCCTACACAAATAGCACCTCTTTTCAGCCGTCACAATGTATACAATCACCTACAACCTTATTTTCCTAAAAATGAGCTTTGCCTACGCGCTGGACGCATGACATTAAACTCTGTGTGCAGGCGGCAGAGACCGATCCTTAGGGACCGTCTACAAAGAGCAAAACGCGAAAACCAAAACTAAAAAAGCTGTCAATAACTTCTCTCTAAATCTTTATACTGCCATCAAACAGTATAAAGATTTACTTAGATATTACTCAGATCACACGTCACTGCTGTCCCGCTGGTTATGCTACAACACATACTGCAATACAGTGCTTGTTGTCTTCCACTTTTCCTTCCTGTCTGTGGGCGGGGCCGGGCCGCCCTTTTTCTTTTTAAAATTGATTTATTTTATTTTATTTGTTTTTATTGTGGGCATTCCGCAGAGTTCGGTTGCGCAATTCTGATTGGGTAGAGCGAAAGTGTGCTCACTCAATTGGATAGTAAGTCTATCACACACAGACGGCAGTTAGGCATTTGCTCTGGGCGGGAGAAATTGAATAATACATATACATTTCATAGATATTTGCAATGTTTTAAATCTCAATTGCGATTCCATTTTGATTAATTGCACAGCCCTAGTATGTATATTTATTTGTATTATATCATCTTTGCATCAAATTACAAAAATTTATTTACTGCTAATGCGAGGCATTTCTAATAGAGTGTCTATGGGCAGGATAGTAAATTTGATGTTGTTTTCTCTTCTGGTTGCCGTTATCAGTTTACACATTTTTCATTTTTTCCCTTTTCTGAAAGTCTTGATAACACCATCATGGAGTTTTTCTTTTATTATTTCAGCAAATAGGAATGCAAAAAAATATTTGTTGTACTCCCCCATTTACTGCACTCTTAATTTACCCAAGTACGACAACTTCCGCTACTGAAAAACTCAGAAATGTGGACGTTACATGTGGAGTTGATATAGATATAAAGGCACAACCTTGATATGAGTTAAAGGTGCTGTATGTAAGTTTTTGACTCTTCTAAAGCATAAAAATACCATGATATGTTTGCAGTTATTTAAGAAACATGCTTAGTGAACATTCTTGTTTATCTGAAAAATAATTCTGAAGTCAGATATTCTGCTTTTGTTACGTGCCGGAATGCTGTCTTTGTTTTGGTTATTTTAACCCGCCCACTGCCACTTTAACCAATTATATTTCAGCACCTTGGGTTGCCTTGTTGGAAAACCACGTATTTCATTCATTCAGTCATTAAGGCTCTCAAAGCATGCATCCGTGACCGAAATGTAACCTCCGGTGGACAGTAGCAGAATACGAAATGAGACACAGATTCAGAGTTAACATGTGGTGGTTATAAATTAGCAAATAGGTGAGAAGGTTACATTGTAACCCCATGTTTCAAAAACACGCTACGTGACGAGATCAGTGATGTTCGAAATCATGGCTGTTTGCTGAATCACTGATATGTGTTGGTTTGCTGCCGCTGCATTCAGTAGTATGGCAATAAATGTCATGAAAAATGACATTCAAACTCACATTGTTAGCATTTAACACTGAATAAAGCACATGAGGTTTACCTGAATTAAACCTTATCAGTTTATCCTGTTGTTCAGCTGCAAGGAATAGAAACAGAAATACAAGTTTCTAAAATATAAATTACAGGTGTTGGTTAAGACAAAAACTCTTTTTAATATGAAACTTGTATCGTGTGCCGTTGCTTTTATTTATAAAGGTATTTAAATCAGCCTTTAAGCTCAATAGCCAAGCACACTGTTGGTCCTTAATCTGGCAACCTGCACTAGCGTTTGTTAGGATCCAGAAATACAATACCTAGTTCAACCAGTCAGTGTGAAACTTACATACTGCACCTTTAACAATATACCCTTTTTCAGAGAATTGTGTTCGAGAAAAGTTATCAATTAGCGCAAAAAACACACACTGTAAAGTGGATATTCATTTATTTGTTTGTTTGTTAGTTTGTGTATTTATTAATGGTAAATAAGTGATGTATTGTAATATATTGTTTTACATTTATTTTATTTAGTTTCATTTAATTATTTTAATTATTAATAATTTCTGTACAAAAAACATTTTCTCAAAAAAATAAATAAAAAAATCAGTAACCATATCAATTCTAGTGTCTTTATTGCCATGATTTGATTGCAACAACCATGAGGAACATGATTAGCATATCTCTAAACTACTCTTATTTTAATTTCAGAATTTGTATTTAGTGTAATACAGTTTTCTTTTCTTTTCCCATTTAACCTCTGCGTGTTACGGTCAGATTTTGTGAGCTTCGCCTGCATGAAATAAACTTCAAATAAAATGTTTAAATACCTAAAACATAAGCTCTGCATCTACAGAACTGATTCTTTGATTAGGCTTTAATACTGGCTGGTAAACAGTCCCAGTCATCGACGTGACATTTCTCAGTGTCTCTTTGTTTTCTCTTGAGGAAAGTTGTGATCAGTATCGATTAGGCGGTGAAGCATTGGAGTTTAAACAGATCTATAGCTGAGGCTTTTCCGAACAAACAGACTTCCTGTTGGTGTTCGCTTTCGTTTGCTTTATTGCCTTGATTATCAGGCTTCTGGTTTGTACTGGAGCAATATTGACTCTCTGAGGGAAGTTATTGAAGGCACGCGTTTAGCATTTAAGCACATACTATTAAAGGAAACAGACGGAGCAGAGGCTGGTTGTTGAAGACATCAGATAAAGTCTCCTGAAAACATTGACGACTGTCTCAACACCAGAGAGAGGCGAAAAGGTGAAACAAATGGTGAAAGTGAAAGTACAGGAAGAATCACTTATGAACCAGCGTTGATGTCGTTCAATAAAATTAAAATGAATTTTAAGAACTGAAATGTAGCTTAAAGTAGTATATGTGAAAATCTTAAACTTTACATTGTAGTTGACAGATATTAGATTAGACATGTTGCCTTGTCAACTATGCTGAAAATGAAAATGGCTAAAATGGATGAAAATTAAATAAATAAGAACTAATAAAGCACATAAGAAACTTGAATTATAATGTAAACTGACAAAAATTAAAGCTCAAAAAAATGTTTAGAGTTTAGCAATATTTAAACAAAATAAAAATATAATTTGAGATGAATAGATAAAAAAAGCAGTCATAAATACAAAATAATAAAAATAAAAGCAAATTAATCAATCGAAATAAAAATCAAATTCACTAAAATTAAAATGAAAACCAATTTATATTATTAAACATTTCAAAGTATGATTAAAAATGTATAAATGAAAAACTCTCACCGGCCACTTTATTATGCACGTTAATGCAAATTTCTAATCAGCCAATCACTAGGCATCAACTCAGTACATTTCGGCATGTAGAGATGGTCAAGACAATCTGCTGCAGTTCAAATCGAGCATCAGAATGTTGAAGAAAGGTGACTTAAGCGAGAATTTCAGAAACTGTTGATTTACTGGGATTTTCATCCACAACCATCTCTAGGGCTTACATACATGTAGAATGGCCCAAAAAAGACTAAATATCCAGTGAGCAGCAGTTCTGTGGGCTGATGAGTCTCGATTTTTGCAGCATTCGCATGGAAGGGTCAGAATTTGCCATCAACAAATAATAAAAAGCATGGATCCATCCTGACTTGTATCAACGGTTCAGGCTGCTGGTGGTGGTGTACTGGTGTGGGGGATATTTTCTTGGCACACTTTGTACCAGTTGAGCATTGTGTCAATGCCACAGCCTAACTCAGTATTGTTGCTGACCATGTCCATCCCTTTTTGACCACAGTGTACCCATCTTTTGATGCCTACATCCAGCAGGATAACGTGCCATGTCATAAAGCATGGATCATCACAGACCACTTTCTTGAACATGACAATAAGTTCACTGTACTCAAATGGCCTCCACAGTCACCAGAAATCAATCCAATTGAGCATCTTTGGGATGTGGTGGAACGGGATATTCGCAATGTGCAACCGACAAATCTGCTGCAATCGTGCTATCATGTCAATATGAACCATAATGTCTGAGGAATATTTCCAGTACCTTGTTGAATCTATGCCACAAAGGATTAAAGCAGTTCTGAAGGCAAAAGGGGGTCCAACCCGGTACTAGTAGGGAGAACCTAATAAAGTGGCCTGTGAGCGTATATGAATGCAGAAGCTTGTAAAATGATTAAAACATGTTAAATTACACCTGATATTGGTGAAGTGGTGTGTCACAGTGTTTATAATTTCTGTTTGCGCCCATATATAGAAAGCAGGATGTTTATAGTCGAGGTAGGTGGAGATTTTGAATTAATGGGTGTGTCTAATAGTGCCATAGCCACTAATATCATTTACTCCACCATTAAATAAAGCATAAAAGTGGATCCATGTCTCCCAAGCTGTTAAACAGCATTTTTTTGAGCAATAAAACGTTTTTCTGGGCTCGCCCTGATCATTAAACCTGAGACTGATTCAGTTATGATACAATTTACAGTTTTGCAGTCAAATATTTGTGATTACTGCGCCATAATAACAATAGAAACAATGACAAACTCGCTTACGTACTTTAACAGTCTCCAGTGTATTTTGGGACACCATCCATTTGTATTTATAGGTTTTAACATGCCACCAATAGAAAGTAAAAAATGACCAGTGGAGACCAACAGCACCATTACAGCTTCCATTAAACCCAATGTAATTTCTATTATAACCATTCAAACTATTACAGATTATATGATGTTTCTATTTTCTTTTTCAGCATACTGTAGACATCAAGTCTTTATGATGATGAAGTAACAGCAGGATCATTGTGCAAGCTTTATTTATGTGTGTGTGTGCGTGTTTGTTATTGTGCGACCTGAAAGCTGCTCAGCAATATGCAAGCTTAACCTAAAGACACACTCGCCTAACCCCCCGTCACACATGTGTGTTTGTGTGGTAATGCGCATGTATACAGCATGCACAGCTGCAAACTACCACACGTCGACCTGCTACGCTCTTCCTTTTCCTGTTCTTGAGCGCCGACGGCCCTGTCTGTCACTCTGAAAGTCGGATGTCTCAACCGACAATTCTCAAAGAAAGAAAAATATGATTTTATTTCCTCCCGCCGAGGCCACTATGCAGGCGGCTGAGCACAGATTAGGCGGCAGTGATGGATAAAACCCTGGAAATTATTGTCGTACAGATTGGGTGTGTGTGTGCAGATGAGGTGAGTGTGGATGCAGAGGGGATTATTGGATGTGATGCTTGTGTTATGCTTATATTAGAAACTGTTGTGCTCTTAGAGGGTAAAATACATGGTAGGCATTGGGTTTAATTTGTGCTTCAGGATGACTTTGTGTGTGAAAAGTCATCATGGGTGGTAAATGTGTAAAAGGTCACCTTGCCGATCAACATGCAGGTTGTTGTTTTGTAATATGCCATATTTCTGAGTTATAATGGATGTTTTATTAGAAATTTGAGGGACAGTATTGTAGATTGATTGAATAGGGATGTGATGTTAAAGAAATAGGTTACAGGGAACGTTTCGTGTTAAATTACTCACCCACTGGTCATCTAAGATGCAACGTCACTTTTTTTTTTTTTTTGCTGAAACTGTGGAGCTTAGTGATTCAAAAAATGCCACTGAATGGCTACCAGCACTTTGAGAGTCCAAACATAAACATACAGGCAACACAAAATTAATACGTATGCCTTTTGATGATGCCAGGGTTCCCACGCTTCTTGAAAGTACTTGAATTTCAGACATATGAATTCAAGGCCTAGAAAGTATTTAAAAACAAACACAGGTCCTTGAAAGTGCTTGAGTTTAAAGCATATGGTGTTATTTCAAAAATTGTACTGTGCTGCTTTCAAAAACTGCACGAAAAAAACGAATACATTTCTAATTAAAAAATCTCCTATACAGGAACTATGACAAATAATGCATTTTATCAATACTTCAGAAACTGTATTTAAATATTACCAGTATTGAATTCAAATAATTGTGTTGAAATTATTTGAACATGACTGTTTGAAAATGACATATTCAAAAAACATCATCATTACTACGGTATTTTAATGTAAATATTAAGTGTAAGTGAAATGCTAAGTACAGGAAGGATGTTCATTGTGCTACATATGCTGGGGGTGTGAAGGCCCTTGATTTGAAATTATTAGTTGTTTAAAAAATCCTTGAATTTGGTGTCCATGAAAGAGTGGGAACCATCTGCTACATCGAGGCCTTGTGAAGTGAAACAAGTGGTTTGTACAAGAAACTGAACATCAATTATCTCAAGCTATGAGATTGACTTTTTATAGATTCTCAATGACAACGTTTACATAGACACCAATAGGCAGATTTTAAAATGATTAAGGCAATGCTCTGATTAAGAGTCTATCATATAAAGAGCGATTTTTGATTACCTTAATCTGACTAAAGTCATAATCGAACTAAACAGAAATCAGATAAAGACATGTGGAGTACTGTATGATGTTAGTCACAATATTGAAGTGCAGTACAGACATGTTAACACAGCAATCAAACTATTACCGTCATGTAGGACTGCGTTTAGTGACAGAAAATTCCATATAAACTCGACTGTTTGACACTATTACTACATTTAAATAGACGTATGTTTAAATGAGTTGCTTTTTTAATGGTCCTTTCGTGTTCCTGTTTTTACATGTTATAGTACATAGTTCGATTAACGTCATCACCATTCGATGCTAGTTTCTTCTGGCGTTTCATGTAACAACAGTTCGAGTTCGTCATGGCACCATATGGAGTTTTGGCCGTTATGTTTTTAATTTTCGCTACAGGTTCAACTGCAGTTCGTTTCTCACTCTATGCATGCAAACTGATGATAGCGGATACAAATTTTCAAGCAACAGGCCACCTCTGCCATTACATTAACTAACTTTTCATTCATGTCCCTGAGACAAACTTGGAGGTACTTAATAATGTGTGTTTCTTCCAGATTTCTCAGCATAGTCATCGCACCCCCGCACCAAAAATGTGCTCTTTTGCTTGAAGCCATTCTCATTTGTTTGTTGTCAAACGCCTGTACATTGCCATGTGTGAGTCCAGTCGCAAAATGTAAAGAAAAGTAATACAAACAGTTATAGTTTGATTGAGGTGTTTATATGTATGTACTGCACTTCAATAATGCGACTAAAACAGGAATACTCTACATGTCTTGATTCAATTTCTGTTTAGTTCAATTAAGACTTTAGACGGATTAAGGTAATCAAAAATCGCTGTTTACACGGTAGACTAATCTTAATCGCATTAAAATTGGAGTAATGGTGTCCATGTAAACAAGGCATGTCCAAACTTGGTCCTGGAGGGCCGGTGTCCTGCAGATTTTACCTTCAACTTGCCTCAACACACCTGCAAGGATGCTTCTAAAAGAGCTTGAATAGCTAGCCCAGGTGTGTCTGATTGGGGTTGGAACCAAACTTTGCAGGACACCGGCCCTCCAGGACCGAGCTTGGATGTAAACATAATTACTGTTTGATTTATGTTATCATGCTATTTGAGGCTCTGTTTTTTTTTTTTTTTTAACTTTTCATATTAAAGGTAAGAATATTGTTCATTTCTTGCACAGAACAATTGCTTCACTTTATAAGACCTTAATGTATCATCAGGTAGCCATTGGTATTTAATTGTATGATGCCTTCCTGTATATGTTTTTTTTTTTGACTCTCAAACTTGTTGACTATTTTCTTATGAATCACTGAGGACCACATTTTCAGCAAAAATTATTTTTTTACATCTTGGTTGACCTGAGGGTGAGTATTCTTTGTGTGAAATATCATTTTAAAAGGGTCACCCTTCATGTCTTTCTAACCCCATTAGACTTCCATTCATCTTTGCATCACAAATGAAGATGTTTTAATGAAACCTGAGAGATTTCTGCTTCTCTACTGAAACTTAAGGTCTTTCGGATGGTAATTGTTCCTCAGGGGGATTTAAGGGATTTTCTCCATTTACAAGGAGTAGTTGGTGGCTTTATGTCGCTGTCCAAATCAAGAATGTCTGTTTTAATCTATGTTGTATTAAAATCCCCAGATCTTTTTTTTTTTAATAAACGTCTATGTCATGTGGTGATTTAGTTGCTGTCTGAATCCACATATCTGAGTTTCTAACAGAAATCAGTCAAGGAGTCATTTTGTAATCTATTTTTGGCCACTGAAATGCACCGTACCGATGCACTTCATGGTAATTTGCATCAGAAAAGCGGCATCTAATGTATCAAAAATGGACACTTGCATTACCAAAGTGCTAGAAATGAAGTGCCTGTGTATTTAGTTTATTATCGACTACCTGCAAAAACCCACCTTTTTTGAGTTGTATTGTGATCCAGGGTAATTGGGTGTTGTCATGACGATCATGACAGCACTGATGTCGATGCCCCATGTGAATCTAGCATGAGTTTGATCAGGGTTAGAGCTAAACTCTGCAGGAAAGTGGATCTCACGGTCCATAATTGAGGATCCTATACAAATAGCATCTGACTGAGCCCATGAATGATCATGACCAGGTTTGTGGGATATGAACTTAAACGTTCACTGTGAAATTATATTCGTCTGATTGCCGTGTTTAATCAAGAAGCTGTGGAGATTTTTATTCTACAGCCGATTCTCGTGAGAAACAATTACTTTCCGAATAGGGCTTCTGTTCTAGACATTTCAAGCTTTAAAATGCAATAAAAGCAGCATATAATGTTACTCCAGTGGATAAAGGCCAGAAATCTCTCAGCTTTCATTAAAAAGTATTTCATCTGTGATTCAAAGTGTTTTGTGTTTGGAATAACATGAGGGTGAGTATGAGACGGCCAGTGTTGTGCTAGTTACTGAAAAAAGAGTAACTAGTTACAGATACTAGTTACTTCATTCAAAAAGTAACTCAATTATTTTACCTACACCAAAAATAATGCACTACTGTTCAAAGTATTTTTTGAGTTACTTTTCCAAAGAACATTTTTAATGCTCCCATTAACGCCCTTTAATGTCACTTCACGGTGCATGGAAAATAAACTGTTGATCAACTTCACAGTTTTAATTCATTTGCGTTTTCACAACTAAAACACAAGACAGACTTAAACAAAATGTCATTTTAAACACTAAATTATTTAAGTCAGACCAGCAGCATAAAAATAAAAATATACAAGGTGATAAATCAGCTGAATAATGTATTCAGAAACAAAAAAGCAAAAGCTAAAAACTTCAGCATCATTAAAGTTGTTGAATTTAAACTTCTTTCAGAGCTTGAGCATGAAAACTAGCAACAATATTGACCTTATTCTTCAATGCGGAAGTGCGCTCGCTTTGCGATTGTTTTAGAACTGTTTTAGAACCGATTCAGTCGCCTATGGGAGAAATGACTAGGAATAATAAACGGCAGAAAACAGTCAAACTACTCGCTCTACGAACAAGTATTTGCATGACTATACAGACAAAATTGAATTATATAATAAGAAAACATCAGTTTGCAGCATCAAGCAGCAAAACTAATTGTGTTTAATGTCTAAAAATGAATGAAAGTAACTGAAATCAGAAGTCTCGAGCCAAAGACTTAAATGGCTGCGCCCACGCGTATGCAGAGAATAAGGTCAATACAGCAAATACAAAACCTGTATAAAAAAAATAAATAAATGAAAATAATTTGGTGAAACTGCTAATAGCTAAACTGCTATTATAGACAACCAATTGTATGCATTCTAAATTAAACAAACACATAACAGCTGCCCAAAAATGAAATCTATGAGCAATTTTCAAACTAACCACAAATTAAGTAAAGTTTAATTATAAACTAATTTTGAGAGGATCACATGCTTATGATTGCTTGCTGCTGGCCCGCATTATTCAATTTATGATTCACTAATGCGTTGATTCCAAAGCCACTATAAATACCCTAAGTTCCATATAACAGCTATCTCCATTTTGAAGAACCCCCCTTCCACCCCTACTCCTCCTTTCCTAGATGGATGGCACGGTGTCCCAGTGGTTAGCACTGTTGCCTCAAAGCAAGAACCTCACTGGTTCTAGTCCTTACCAAACCAGCCAACGTTTCTGTGAGGAGTTTACACATTCTCCTCGTGCTCACATGGGTTTCCCCCGGGTTCCCCGGTTTCCTCCGAACGTCCAAAAACATGCAACTTAAGTTAATTGACTAATCCAAATCAGCACGATAGACATGCTTAGACACCATAGACATTAAGAACAATCACTATCTGTTCATTAGCTACTACAGCAGGGAAGTTCTCGAGATCTACCTGAGCTCAAACTCCCCTCTCGCCTTGCAAACGGGAGGGAGCCCCGGGCTCGAGGATCTTCTCAGAGCTCTCTGTCGGGACAGCATGCTAAACAAGCTTTATAATCAATCATCAGCTAAGTGCTAATAATACCACTCTTGAAACGTGGTATGTCCGCAACTTACGGGAAGTAAGCTGTGTATAGTCAAAGTGCAAAATCTGCTGTTATATACAGCTATAAAATATGTAAAACCGTTTAAAAAAAACAAATCACAGCATTTTTCTGAGCAATATAACAGTCTACATTTTAAATAACATGTTCTGAAATACAACAGAAATGTGTCACTGTGTCTACTAAACTAATCAATTTTGTTATACAGAATACAAATGTGTGCTTAATTATTTGAAACAACAAACATAGTAGTGCTAATAATAATAATTAATAATAATAACGTTAATGGTCTCTATCATGCACACACTCGGTCTACCTAGCATGCATTCGGTCTCTCTCCTTAGCACACTTGGCCTCTCTGGCGCATTCAGTCTCTGCTTTCGCTTGACTTTTGTCCAGTCTGGCACCTCATACATGACGCGTCTTCTTTACAGTGCTTAGTTGGCATCCACCAATCCCACAATGCATCGCTGAAGATGTGGGCTAGACTGCAGCCAAAATTAATTAACTTACTAAGTAACAGACAACGGTGTCACAATGGGTAGCACAATCGCCTCACAGCAAGAAGGTCGCTGGTTCAAGCCTCAGCTTGGTCAGTTGGCATTTCTGTGTGGAGTTTGCACGTTCTCCGCTTGTTTGTGTGGGTTTCCTCCGGGTGCTCCGGTTTCCCCCACAGTTCAAAGACATGTGGTATCGGTGAACTGGGAAAGCTAAATTGTTTGTAGTGTATGAGTGTGAATGAATGTGTATAGATGTTTCCCAGTGATTTGGTTGCAGCTGGAAGTGCATCCGCAGTGTAAAACATATGCTGGATAAGTTGGCGGTTCATTCCGCTGTGGTGACCCCAGATTAATAAAGGAACTAAGCCAAAAAGAAAATGAATGAATGAATGAATGAATGAATGATTAACGGACAAATGCATCATATTTTAACGATAATGGAGTTACTATATTTTAAAAGTAATGCGTTACAGTGTTAGTTACTGTCAAAAGTAATGTGTTACAGTACCGATACAGTAACACATTACTAGTAACACGTTATTGCCCAACGCTGGTGATGACAAAATGTTTACTTTTGTGTCAGCTATCTTTTTAAGATACATCTTGTAAACAGTAGGTTGTAACTGATTGCATGCAATCTGGATTATGCAATTATTTAGCAATAATTTAGTTCTTACTTATTATAATTAGGGTCTTTCTGTTTTCATTATTCTTTTCCCTGACTTTAATTTCAACTGCCAACAGGGTGATATGACCACATTTGTAACATTAAATTTCCTGGTTGCACTGTAGTCGATTGACCTTCCCTCTTAGATCTGTAGTAAGTCTTTTGATGATTTAGGTCAGGGTTTCCATTATAGGAACATCTGCTGCAAAACGGCAACCATCAACTCTACATAAAAGTCAATGGTTGCTTTTAAAACAAAGGCTTATTGTGTATAGCTCTTGTATTCGTTTATGCCATCATTTTGTTTATTTTGTTATATTTTTGAACACAATTACATGCTGTTTTCAGTTATATTTATGTTAATAACAGTTAACAATCTTAAATTGTACTGAATAAAGGTTTTAAAGTAAAGAACTATCCCCTCATTGAGGTCTTTGTTTCAAGGAAGTACCAATTAAATTTGCCTTGTTCTGAAACAAAGACAGAGAATATCTTTCTATATCTTTTCTTACAAGTAATCACTGTAATTGTCTTGCAGTCTAATCTTCCTCATAATCTGCTCCTTTTTTGCATGTGCCTGTTTCTGCCTGTTTCACCACCCCTCTACAAAGAGACTTAGTTAGCATATTTTATAGTGACACCTGTGTAGTCATAGCTTTTTAAATGGTAATTATACAAATTTCCCCTTTGTTAATATCAGAAGGTCATTGGGGATAATAAGCCACATCCGGTACACTTGTTTCTTAAATTATGAATATAAAAAAATCACAATGTGTTTATACAGTACAAATATAAATAAGAAGCATTTATAAGGTCAGTGGTGTTTCATATGAGCTTTTATTTACAAACTGTGAACTGTTTTAAATTACATATTGGAAATTTGAAAATAGAGATGCAAATTGAGCACTTTTAGCATCAACATTCTTACACAGCAGGCTACATTAGGTGACCTGACACTCTGCGTTCTGTGAAAAAGCTATTATTATTTATTCTTCATCATGATTTCCAAAATGTTTGAATTTTAACTGCCATCCAATTTGTTGATTGCACATTATCCTCCACTTTCATCTGATTGCCTGTGTATTCTGTCCCCCCTCCCTTTGGTTATCTGCAGGCTCTGCGCTGACGAGGCCTTCCCTTTCTGTCCCTGGAATAGTCTGGATCCCTGGAGGATTTTTTTGCCTTCATCATGATTAGATTCTTCAGGAGACTCTAGCCCTGAAAACCCTCATAAAAGGAGGGAAGAGGTTAGGCGTGGAGCCACGTATACCCAAAGTCAATCATAGTGGAGGACCCAAGAACCATGTAGTGTACCTCTTCCATCCACAGGGGGGCGGGTTAACTTTGTAGTTGTTTTTTGTACAGTTTTTTTTTTTTTTTTTGCTGGGAGTTGGTCTACAAGGTGAGCCAGATATGGTCTTGCACACCTCTCCCTACCCCAGTGCCTTCTTCAGCTTTCTGAGTGGTCTGTCTTGGGCCTTTGTTTTCCCTTGCTACTGGCTATTGGATCGATTATTGGCCTCTTGTGTAGCAACATCACTAGAGAAACGCAGACGCTCTCAGGATCCCTGCTCTTTCCTGGCACTAGGGGTTCTGATCTCCACACCACTTTACCTGGTGCTGTTACTGGCATCCTTACCCTTTGCCTTTATTGGCTTTCTCTTGTGGGCACCACTGCAGACCATCAGGAAACCCTATATCTACTCTCACCAGAAACCAGACAAGCATGGTGTGGAGCAGGGCTCTGCTGCTGGAACCGGGGCAGCACTTGCTGAGTGGCGTCCGCAAGGACGCAGCTTTTGCTTTGGCAGTGCCAATGTTTGCTTGCTGCCAGACTCACTTGCACGCTTTAACAACCTTGCAGACACTCAACACCGGGCTAGGGAAGTGGGCAAGCGAATCCGGAACGGTGCCAGCAGGCCCCAAATCAAGATATACATTGACTCGCCGACCAATACTTCAATCAGTGCTGTATCCTTCTGCAGTTTGTCTACCCAGGGCTTCCGCCGGACCTCTTCTTTGGACCATCGTCCTGACCCTGTAGTCACCACTGAAAATGAGACTGAGGCCTTAACCGAATGTCCCATTCACACCTCAGGTGGTACGAGCTCAGATTGCCCCATCCACAGCACTGGAGTCCAGAATTCCTCAGAGTGCCCTCTCCATCCCAACGAGGAAGAGCATGCTCCTGATTGTGCCATCCACCAGTCCGCTGATTCAGAGTGTCCAGTACATAGCAACATAATGCAGAACTCAGATGACTGTCCTCTCCATCCATCTGGAGTGCAAATCAGCATCACCTCTCCAGATTCTGAGCCGGCTGAGGATGAAAAAGGAAACCATCAAACTGGGGACGGGGACACAGGTAGCCTAGAAAGCCGCACAGCCTCTCGAGAATCCCTGGTTCGCTTCCATGCAGCCGATGGAGGGATATCGCCCAACAACACCCTTTCACAACACCGCACCTCAGTCTTCAAAAGACCAATTGGACGCAAGCGTCGTCATGGAGATGATGGATTTGATCACGAGATCTCTGCCTTCTTCCCAGCCAACCTCGACTTCCTTTGTCTTCAGGAAGTCTTCGACAGGCGGGCCGCCGATAGGCTCAGGAGGCAGTTGCACCGCTATTTTCCCTTTGTACTGAGCGATGTAGGACGCTACGGCTGGAAAGGCTGTTGCTCCAGATTCAAGTTCTTAAACAGCGGTCTCCTGTTGGCCAGTCGCTACCCTATATTGGATGCCCATTATGAATGCTTCCCCAATGGACGCAGCGAAGATGCTCTGGCTGCTAAAGGAGTGCTTTTTGCCAGGGTAAGAGCTTACTGTTCTTCATTCTTATGGGTTTGTTTATACTTGTCTGCATGCCAGCATTTAAGGCATTACTCTTGATTACAATGGTAGCATTTGTTACATGCAGGGTTTTGGTTACTCCATTGTTTTCTACTGCACCTTTGGTGTAAATTGCATGTGAACAAGTGCAGCTTTCAGCTTGATTAATTGCATCCCAACACCTGCAAATATAAAGAAAGCTCTGTAAGCTATTCTTCATAATCAACTGATTCATTCTGGGCATTAATGTTTGCTTAAGCTGTATATTGCTGCGTGTCATTAGCGCTTGTTCCAGTTTTTGAGCATTTCACGGCACAAGTTGGGAGTTAAAGTTGGACTCGTGGTTTGAGTGTACACAAACATGCTGAATATTTTATAACTAGCCCTTTGTAGCCCAGAGGGTCTGTTTGAAACACTCATCTGCCATGCCTTCAGAAATTGTCTTTCTCTCTTTGTTGAAACACGGTTGCATGTACGGTTCCTGTTGCATTATATATGGTCTTAATGGGGCTGTGCACTTATGCTGAGTAGATGTTACAATTTAAAAAGTAGTTTCACTCTGAAATATTTTCACTGTACTCATTTGAGTGGATATTGTAAAGAGAGAGCCATTAGTCTTTCAGCAGTTGTTGCTTGTGTTATACATAAAGTTTATATAAGAAGCAGTGAATGCGTGCACTGACATCTAATGGATTATGAACTAAAGTGGTGCTTAATTACAATGAGGAATGTCTATGCTAGGGGTCCCATAGAACCTAACATATTTTAGGACATTGGTAAACAAAATATTTAGCTTATGAGGCATAGGTTTGATTTAACATTAGGCTTACACCAGCAACATGGGTATGTTTAGCCAATTTTTAAAGAAATCATTCTTAATAATTCCAATATAAGTGCTTTATTAAACTGATACACATAGAATCATACAAATGTTCAATAACAAGAAGTGCATGTTTTTATGCTAGCATATGGGTATGTGTTTAGGTTGATCATTGTACTATTGGTAGAACATTTTGTGTTTTAATGACTTCTACTAATAATTGGTGATATTTGCAAACGTTAACATGTTAAGTTGATTGATTAGCATGTGTGAACTAGTGTCTGTAGTTGTGCATGATATTAGCTTGTGTTTTTGTTTGCAGGGTCTTCATTTAGAATGATTATGAGCACAGGCTTTTAGGGTTGAGATATCATTACTCTCTCAGCGCTGTATCCGATTCTGGCCACATTCCAGACCTAATCTCTTTTTCCCCTCCAAAAGGGCAAGAGGCCAGCCATCATTGTGTGTCAGACAGAGCTGCTAAATACTAACTCTGAATGTGTGTGTTTGCAAGAGAGAGAGAGAGCAGGCTGTTAAATATTGAGCACTGTACAGAGAAAAAAACAGAAGGTCGATGCCTTTGCCCTGTACTTGTACTTACTAAAGATATTCTTATTCGATTTGACTTTCAATCTTTCACGGGGGTGTAAGTTTAACCAACTGCTCCCAAAAGTTATTGAAGCACTTTAAAACTACTCCAAGGACGTGGCCTCTTGTTTTATTTTTGCAAACCACAGGATTTGTCAATCATGCAGTGTTTCAAAAAGAATATTAGGTTAATTATTAGAAATTTAATGAGGATATAAATAGCGACAAATGCTTTGTCCTAAAACAGAACTTGATCCACAGCCAATTTGAAATATTTGCTACCCTAGAGTACAAAACCAATTATATAACACATTATAAGTGTTAATAAAAAATTAAAAAATAAATAATATTTTTGAATAACATAAAATTTCTTATTCGAATATCTGGAATCTGGGGTTCAAAAAATGTAAATACTGAGAATATCACGTTCAAAGCTCACTAATCAAAAATAAAATTTTTATATTATATACACTCACCGGTCACTATATTATGCACACCTGTCCAACTGCTTGTAAACGCAAATTTCTAATCAACCAATCACATGGCAGGAACTCAATGCATTTAGGCATGTAGACATGGTCAAGACGATCTGCTGCAGTTTAAATTTAGCATCAGAATGGGGAAGAAAGGTGATTTAAGTGACTTTGAACGAGGCATGGTTGCCAGACGGGCTGGTCTGAGTATTTCAGAAACTGTTGATCTACTGGGATTTTCACGCACAACCGTCTCTAGGCTTCACAGAGAATGCTCCGAAAAAGAGATATTATCTAGTGAGTGGCAGTTCTGTGGGCGCAAATGCCAGAGGTCAGAGGAGAATGGCCAGACTGGTTCGAGCTGATAGAAAGGCAACAGTAACTCAAATAACTACACATCAAACCTTGAGGCAGATGGGCTACAGCAGCAGAAGACCACACTAGGTGCCACTCCTGTCAGTTAAAAACGAGAAATTGAGGCTACAATTTGCACAGGCTCACCAAAATTGGGACAATAGAAGATTGAAAAACATTGCCTGGTCTGATGAGTCTCAATTTTTCCGGACACCAGACTCGACATTCGCATGGTAGGGTCAGAATTTTGCATTAACAGTATGAAAGCATGGATCTATCCTGCCTTGTATCAATGGTTCATGCTGGTGCTGGTGGTGTAATGGTGTAATGGTATGGGGAATATTTTTTTGGCACACTTTGGACCCTTTAGTGCCAATTGTGTCACAGCCTACCCAAGTATTGTGGCTGACCATGTCCATCCCATGTTCTGATGGCTACTTCCAGCAGGATAACGCGCCTTGTCATAAAGCGCGAATCATCTGAGACTGATTTCTTGAACATGACAATGAGTTCACTACTCAAAGGGTCTCCACAGTCACCAGACCTCAATCCAATAGAGCGTCTTTGGGATGTGGTGGAATGGGAGATTCACATCATGGACACAACTGCGTGATGCTATAATGTCAATATGGACCAGATCTCTGAGGAATAGTTCCAGTACCTTGTTAAATCTTTGCCACAAATGATTAAGACAGAAAATGATTGAGACAAAAAAAAAAGGCAAAAGGGGGTCCAACCCAGTACAAGTAGGGTAAACCTAATAAAGTGGCCGGTGAGTGTATTTATTACAGTATACGAAATTTACAAAATGTATTCATGGAATATGATCTTTACTTAATTTTCAAATGATTTTTGTCCTAAAATAAAAGAAAAAAAAATGAAAAATACAATGTATTTTTGCTTTTGCCAAAATTTTTACCCATGTAGCATAAGACTTAAGACATAAGATTTAAATACTTAATGATTTTATAGACCAATCAGATTTCACAGTGGGTGGACCCACCCACTTTTACAGTGTTTGATCAGGATTTGAGCCTGTGTGAATTGTAAGGGAAAGTTTGCACAGTTATGACAGAGATAATTGCGGAAAAGAGCTGATACAGAAATCCCACGAGAGCCTGTCAACTGAAGCAAAACCTCAAATAATTAGTAAGAAAGCTCACACTTCAGTTCTTTCAAGGAAAATACATTTTTAGTTTAATTAACACACTCAGATGGAACGGGATGTAAAAGGTCAGTGACTCCCTCTCTTGTGCTACCCTGA
This sequence comes from Danio albolineatus, assembly GCA_903798035.1. Classification (NCBI taxonomy): domain Eukaryota; kingdom Metazoa; phylum Chordata; class Actinopteri; order Cypriniformes; family Danionidae; genus Danio; species Danio albolineatus. Next base: position 5,398,992 of record CAIGQQ010038113.1, read on the forward strand.
AGACACCTTTTCTAAATTGCGGGGCTACTTTATTTTTTAATGTCATTATTTTTTTTTTATTAATGTACCATTGTATTCTAGTATTTAATCAAAATAGTTTATCCTCCCTCTTTCAACAACATCGCTTATTAGCTGTAGAGGCATGTGATGTTCAGTGATGATCTTAAACTCGACTCTTCTGCTGACTGTGTTTCTGTGCTGACACTCTGGCTGCTTTAGACCTGTCATGGATAAATAATTATGACACTAAAACCGCCAGTAGGTGAGTGACAAGTGACAAGTCCCTGTCTTAGTGTGCTTTCACATTTAGTTCGATTGCCTTGTTCGACTGACCCCTCTCCCCTCCCCCGCTGCACTGTGTTCACATGCTGGTTTTTGATTCTGAATTCCAGTATGTTTGCTTCATTACAATGGCAGATGTTGTTAGGCAGTGGTGTTGCTGGTCCCCAATTTCTGCCCCAGTAAAAGAGTTACAATGGATTTAAGAATAAAGATATTATCCTCTATTCAACAACAGAATCAACGCTTATGACAGCCATGTAGTTTAATCAGAACCCTGCCGATTCATGAAAAATGTATGTACTGTATATATTTTGATTTCAGGCACCTAGGGGTGCAACCGTTATAAATTTTGGTTGTATTATTATAGTCTGAAGAATAATCACGGTTATCACGATTACTATGCATTCATTCTTTTCAAAGCACTACTAGTTTAGGAAAAATCACATGAAAACGCCTTATATTTTAAAGTGTTATTTACTGCGGCTCAGTAAACAAATATAGCACAAAATAATCATAATCAATAGTCCATTTCCCTTTGGATTTAAAAATAAGTGAAAACAAGTTTGACATTTAAACAGAAGTAATAATTTTACACTGAAAATAAATGACAGAAAAACGAATAAATAAATAAATAAATATATAAATAAATGAATGAATGAATAAATAAATAAATAAATTAATTAATTAATAACAATAACAATAACAATAAATAAAAATATATATTTGTCTAATGTAAATCTAAGCTACATATTAATACAATATACTGTAAGTATTTCCCTTTTAAATAGAACAAATGTAGTCAAAGACTGCTAAACCTCTGTCTGAAAGGCACTTTTGATCCACTATATTACAAAAAATTTTGGTATTTTAATGTTGTATTTTGAGCGACACGGTGGCGCAGTAGGTAATGCTGTTGCCTCACAGCAAGAAGGTCGCTGGTTTGAGCCTCGGCTGGGTCAGTTGGCATATCTGTGTGGAGTTTGTATGTTCTCCCCGTGTTTGCGTGGGTTTCCTCTGGGTGCTCCGGTTTCCCCCACAGTCCAAAGATATGCGGTACAGGTGAATTGGGTTAGCTAAATTGTCCGTAGTGTATGTGTGTGAATGAGAATGTATGGATGTTTCCCAGAGATGGGTTGCGGCTAAAAGGGCATCCGCTGCGTAAAACAAATACTGGATAAGTTGGCGGTTGATTCCACTGTGGTGACCCTGGATTAATAAAGGGACTAAGCCAAAAAGAAAATGAATGAATGAAGTTTGACATTTAAACAGAAGTAAAAATTTTACACTGAAAATAAATGACAGAACAATGAATAATTAAATAAATAAATAAATAAATAAATAAATAAATAAATAAATAAATAAATAAATAAATTAATTAATTAATTTGTCTAATGTAAATCTAAGCTACATTCATTCATTCATTCATTTTCTTTTCGGCTTAGTCCCTTTATTAATCCGGGGTCGCCACAGCGAATTAAACCGCCAACTTATCCAGCATTTTGTTTTACGCAGCGGATGCCCTTCCAGCCACAACCCATCTCTGGGAAACACATTCATACATTCTCATTCACACACATACACTATTGACAATTTAGCTTACCCAATTCACCTGTACCGCATGTCTTTGGACTGTGGGGGAAACCGGAGCACCCGGAGGAAACCCACGCAACCACGGGGAGAACATGCAAACTCCACACAGAAATGCCAACTGGCCTAGCCGGGGATCGAACCAGCGACCTTCTTGCTGTGAGGCGAACGTGCTACTCACTACGCCACCGTGGCGCCCATCTAAGCTACATATTAATACAATATAAGTATTTCCCTTTTAAATAGAACAAATGTAGTCAAAGGCTGCTGAACCGCTGTCTGAAAGGCACTTTTGATCCACTATATTACGAAAACGTTTGGTATTTTAATGTTGTATATATTCTTTTCTTTTTTAGAGTAGAAATGTGTTAAAAAAAAAGTATGAAGCTGATTAAAGTATGAAGCTGATTGGTCAGTTCTTGTTACGTGACTCACTGTGCGCTTGCTGCATGTTTTCAGCTAGGTGTGCCTGAAAAGCGGGAACTTTTACATGCAAAAGACGCAACATGTGAACCGCCCTTAAAACATAGCCTCAGTCGTAGTTAATCCAGTGTGCGTGTCTATTTGTCTCAGTACACAAGCTCGGAACTTCAAACTAGTGCACGGTTGGCATAACTTTGTTTAGTTGCTGCACTTTTGTTCCGTGCAGAATCGCGGTGTTGAGAAGCGTTTACGATTATTAACCGTGACAAATTAAAGATAAAAAATAGTGAAATCAGTTCATCATTGCATCCCTACAGGCACCAGATGAAACTGAAGTTCCTTAATTATTCGATGATCTTATTGTGATTAAACATGGCTAAGATTTTTTCGTATGAGGCAAAATAGAGAGATGAAAGTGTCAGGACGGTAAAGTTTACAAAACTTCATTCTCTGCCATCAGATAACCGATAATAAAACATATTTTGTGTGTTTGTCATATGAAATAAATTTTATGCGTAAAAGATTTCTTAGAAAAACACAAAATGGTTGGATACCAACAAACTTCAACTTTGCATCTGAAAAATGTAGTTTCAATACAGAGTGCCAACACTGAGGCACATACATCTGTTTACCATTAATGCAATGCAAAATTCTAATTTGCATTTGGGCATTTTCTGCAATCGTACAGAAATTAGATATGCATTCTCTCTGCTTTCTGCGTTACAGTTATTAAGGTGAGTCAGTAAATGCATAAATATACTGTATGACCTATTATATATATATACAATTGGTATATATTATTCCCAATGAACAAAATCATAACCTGGATCTGTTTGGTTCAGATTTTTGTCACAATTGGGGAAAAAAAGACTATAGAAAAGTATGTGAATACTTTAAAAATGCAGTGTTAAAATAATTAGAAGATTTTTATTTTATTATAAATAATAGGAGAGTTGCTCGTCTGGACACATGTATACACAAAAGAAAAAAGCGACTCAAAATTTCATTCATTCATTCATTCATTCATTCAATCATTTTCTTTTCGGCTTAGTCCCTTTATTAATCTGGGGTCTCCACAGCGGAATGAACCGCCAACTTATCCAGCATATGTTTTACACAGCGGATGCCTTTCCAGCTGCAACCCACCTCTGGAAAACATCCATACACATTCATTCACACACATACACTACGGACAATTTAGCCTAATTCACCTACTGTATACCACATGTCTTTGGACTTGTGGGGGAGACCGGAGCACCCGGAGCTCACACACGCAAACTGGGGGAGAACATGCAAACTCCGCACAGAAATGCCGACTGACCCAGCCAAAGCTCGAACCAGCGATCTTCTTGCTGTGAGGCGATCATGCTACCCACTACGCCACCGTGCAATTATATTAGTAATGTTAGGTCATTACTCTTCAACACTGCCTTTTATCCCCAGGGCATTGTGGGTAATAAAAGGTCAGTTTTTGATCAACAACGACAGACAAATGAGTTTTGGGAGGGGGGGAAAGGCGTGCAAAATGAACAGGCAATGAAAAGAGGGAGGCATGTGTGTGGAGTGGAGATATTAATTAAAAATGCTTCCCGTAGGACTGAGCGGCCCTTTAATTAAGGCTTTCAGCATGTATGTTCAGCCCTCGTATTATTATTATTCAAGAGCTCTCCACTCTCAACGTCAATGGAGAGATGCTCCTTTAGGGTTCACATGATCGGTAGCAGATCTTTGATGTGTTTGTTTAGTGCATTCAATAGTATAGAGGAATGCTTAAGTGTTGTGAATGTGAGAAATTTGAATGCACCCAAAATTGACAAGCTACACTACAGTACCTTTCAAATTGTTTTAAGAAATTAGAGCTTGAGTTTCTCTCAAGGTTTTGGAAAACATTTGCATCCAGACCAGTGCTTAATTTGAGGCCGATCTTGCCCGATCCTGTTACTATGTTTACAATCACTATTATTGTTTGGTTGTTATTGTTTCACGCACAGTAAGCAGTTAAAATAAAGATTAGCACAGTGGCCTACCTAAATAATATTTATAATTTCAAAATAGCAAAGAAACAGTCAAGCATATTTTCATTATTTAAAACCACGAGTAAATCTGTCAATGAGCCTGATCAAAAGAGATCTCGAGAAGATAAAACTGTTTTCTCTGGTAGGGATGGGTACCAAAACTCAGTGCATTATCGATTTCGGTGCTAAATTAATATACACTGAAATCGATAAGCTCTGACATTAACGGTTCTGCTGTCGGTACTGGAGAATTATTGCAGAATAAACATAACTTACAGTTGCATAATTTAACTGACCAACCTTTTCTAATTTGTTATATTTGATATTCGTCTGCACAAGGTCCTCCTGCCAGAAAAGTCAAACATGATTTTTCTACAAAATAATGGTTAAAAGTCATTGACCTTCAAACCATTGTACATACTTTTACCTTTAAACACTTTATCTGTTTTACAATTATTAGTTTCGTTTTATTTGACATTAAAACATAATAAATTAATGAAATAATAATATTTAATAAAAAAACATATAAAAAGTACAGAAAAGAGAACTGTTAAAGTTCCGCACCGATAAGTGGTATCAATAAAAGTATTAATATTGTTAAAACCTTAACGATACCCATCCATAGTCCCTGGATAAGGATAGCAATCAGAAACCGAATCAGCCAGAAAACATGACAGAAGAGGTAACTGTGGGCTCTTCTTGAAGACTGCAGCAGACTGAATGAGTAATTTGATTTAGTTTTTTTTTCACTTGGCACATAACAGTGAATTGAGCTGAAGAGTGATTGTTTGTGCGATTTATGTTTGTATCTACATGTTTTTATTATCCATGACTGACCTATAACATCATGGCACAATATAATTAAAGACTCTTCAGAAACGTGATGCTCTTTTTTTGCGCTATCACCATTTAATGATGTCATGTTACAGGAAAACTGAAATTGTGTTGTGGACGTCGGTCACTGTGACTTTTATTTCCTGGTTTTGTTCCGGAAATTATTCATTTACAAATTGAGCATTGATACAGACAATAATGTTGTCGAAACATTGTGGAGAAAGACTAAAAATGCTATCTTACATTTTTTAAAGACATCAATGGGAACTTTTGAGTAGCACATGTGCGTTACGTGGATTAAAACTCTAAAACAGAGCCTAAACTGATGTTTCACAAGTGTTTGCTTTCTCTCTGTGCAAATCCTGATGTTCATTTTGTGCAGAATGTCTTGCTTGCTTGATGTTACTTTGGTTTATGGTAAAAAATAGTGCATGTTTAACCAAACACCCTAGCAACTGCTCAGAACACCATAGCAACCCATAAGTAACTACCTAGCAACCACTCAGAACACCCTAGCAACCACTTAGTAACTGTCTAGCAACCATTCAGAACACTCTAGGGTTTTTTCTTTAGTGATTTATATTTAAGGAGTGTTAACAACATTACCACATAAATTATTATTTTAAATGCCATGTGTTTCCTGTGCCACTGTAATAGAATACCTCTGATGTGCACTGTGAGATTAATCGAAACATAAAATATGAATGAATAACAAAATGAACAGGAGCAGTAACAGAAGCTCATATAAGATGTTATAACCTGCATAATTAAGTGTGAAAATGACTGAAGGAAATATCCATTTGCTATTTAACATGTATCGTTTTTTCATTACAAAGGAAATAAAAGCACAGGTATTGCCAATATCATATCAGACACATTTTGGGAAATGTTTTTTTTTTCATCTCTAGCATATAAAATCCTGTAGTCTAGTGTTTCTCAACCACATTCCTGGTGGAGCACCAACACTGCATGTTTTGGATGTCTTCTTTGTCTGTCACACCCATTACAGCTCTTTCAGTTTCTGCTAGTAAGCTGATAATCTGAATCAGATATGTTTGGAGACCTGGGCTGTTTCTCAATATGCATTCTTATGCGATCTTGCGTCCCTGTGTTCTTGTGTAACATCATCAACAACCGCCAAAGTTCAGTTCCAAAACTCAAGACCACAAGAACAGAGGATGCGTGGAAGTTTTCGGATGTGTTCCTGAGATCGAGGATGTACCGATGCAGACTTGAGCACTGAATTCACAGCATTTTATATAGATTTATTATTAAATTTCAGAAGTATAACTTTTTTTAGCATAAAACTTTACCATGAAAATCTTAATAGAGGCATAAACACATTAAGGATGATTATTTGCTGAAATTTGCATTAAAATCAGTTCTATTTGTATTGTGCAAAGTATATTTGGGTTTTTGTGCGTGAATATATATATATTTTGAAAAGGGACAAAAATCTAATTGTTGTATGAATGCTTTAATGTTAAATAATTTTCTGTTAAAAATGCGTGAAGGTCAATTGACCATCAGGAAAAACGCAGCATGTCATTTCTTACAGGATGCGATATCTGTTCTTACGGTCTCCCGAGTTTGTTCTTCCGAGATGACCTGGCAAGAATGGTCTTCTCAAGAACATGAGTCCGTTGGCATTGAGAAACAGCCATGGATAATGTGCAGAGCTGGTGGTCCTCCAGTAACGTGGTTGAGAAACACTGTTGTAGTCCACCACTTTCCATTTGTTAAATACTCACAGTTAAACATTCTGTTATGCATTTGCATAATTAGAAAAAAATCTAAACATTTTGTGGTTTACACATATTTTTTGTAGAGACTATAATGTTATTGTTTTCAAAAACCCATTTTCAAAAGATTCTGACAGTATGATAACCTTGTATAAAAATATCACGGTTTCACGGTATGACGGTATTGTGTTTACTGCTCTAAAATATATTCTTTTTAAATGTCTGGGTGAAAAACAAAACCTTTTTTCCCTTTAAACACAATATATTTTATTTTGAGAAACATTTAGAATATTTTGGGACAGTAAACATGTCAGGCTAAATAAGTGAATTCTCGACTTCTGCGGCCTTCATTTGTTTAAAAAACATGGATTTCTTTACAATTTACACCTAAAAAACGAAGAAAAAAAATGTAAATAAAAAATATCACCCATACCTTAGGAACGGTATAGCAGAAAATTTTGGCGGTATGAAAACCTTGACTTTTCTATACCTTAAACCGATATCGTCCCATGCCTAATTTAGGCTCCCAAGGGCCAATGTCATGTACAGTAAATGAATGGCTACATTTATCGCTATCAAAAACTGTCGGCTGAAAATGGCTTTTTTTCAGTTTTCAAAACCCATTTATTTCAATGGCTTGCGCCGTATTCTAAAAATATCTGACTATTTATTACTCTACTTTTGGCGAAATAAATGCAGCCTTGGTTTAGTTAACTTATTTATTGTTATTTATTTAGACACACTTCAAGACTTTCAAATCTCTTGTGAAACAAATACTTCATGCGTCAATGCTGAAAATGCAGAACTACCCAGTTTATGGAAACTATGCTGCACAATAGATCCGGCTATAAATAGAAGTGTTCCAAAGTTCTAATTGTAAAGGTCATTAGAGGTCACTTATCAAACAAACCTGTTGCATGAACAATCGCACTGAATTTAATACGAAAACAGTTCACTTGTTCTGTTTGCCTTTCATGAATGAAGCCTAGAATAGTGTAAGGTGTAAAACTAAATTACTGTTTTTAGTGCAATGAAATGCGACCGCTGACATACAAGGACTTCAAGGGTGAATTAAAATGCTGAAGGGCTGCAAAATTGTCACCTTAATACGTAAAGATTGTGGAGCAATCAGGGTTGTCTTTCAGTGCTAAAAGAGTGCGACCTGCTGCTCCTGCTGTGGTCAGCTCGATTGGCGAAGCTTTGTTGGTGGAAAGCACAAGCCGTCTTCTTTGGTCGTCGTGTGTGTGTGTTTGTGAGTGTGTGTGTTATCAGCTCAGCATTCAAGCTGCCAGTAGGAGTGGATTAGAAGAACAGGAGGAAGTTTATTAGGCTGCCTGCCGTGTGTGTGCATGTGTGCGTGTGTGTGTGTTGGACCATTTTTCTTTTGGGTGAATAATTTTTAACCTTATGAGAGATCCCACAAGCGGCAGACACATTCCAATTAGCACACTGATCATTAAAACTTATTTGCATGTACACATACACACACACACAGTCGCAGCACATAACTTGTGTGCACTTTAGCTCAGAAAAAACACTCTGCAAGTTTAATCAGTGCCACATATTTATAACACAGCAACATTTGCAACGCTTCGATGTAAATTTAAACATCAAAATGACAGCTAATAAATACATTTCTTCATTTTAAAGGCATTTTTTAAGGTATTTTAGAGTCTACCAAGATTTGTTTACATCTATCCAAGGTCAAAATACACCAGCTTGTTTCTTAGAGTGTTTGAAATGATTCATTTATGGATCTGGTGTCTGTTAAATTTTCAGTTGGATTAATTAATTCTATCATGATATAAGGAGTGGCGGTTCTAGTTTAAATGGCACCCTGAGTGAGCCACCCCATATACAACCATATACATAAACATAAAGCCCCCTAATAAAAATATATTTATTTTCAATAAATATAACAATTTATTTCTATTTGTTATAAATAAATACAATTAATATTAATATTATTATTATACAATTATTATTTTAAATGAATAACAGAAATCAATCCTAAATGTAACTGGAAAACAACGTAAAGACACAACTGGAGCGATATCCTGAGATCACTTAAGAAATATTTTGCCTGAATATTAATATTCTATAGAATAAAACAAAAATATATTGTCTTAAACCTGACTCATGGCCGACAATTAATGTTATCAAGTCTCACGTCCCTGACTCATTATCCCTCATTTCTGCTTCATGCTTAGTCAAAATAAGATCATTATCATAGTTTTGTTGACTTACAAAACTTGTATGTGCCAACACCTGTACATAAAAGGTAGTTACTCCGGTTTCATAGCACAAGAGCAGCATGAATGGTTTTTTTGTGGGTATGAGTCAGTTTTCTTTCACTAATGTGCACACAGAAAGTTAGAAACTTGCACATTTAAAGGACGCTAAATGTAAATCACCCCCTAGCATCTTTTTTTCTGGGATTACCTCTCTTGTTAATACGCTTGCATAAACTAAATTGTATCCCAAAGCTTTTACTGGGGCAGTTTTTTTTTTTTTCTCCACCATCTCCCCGTGTCGCCCCCGGAAAGATGCTGCCCTGGGCGACTGCCCATGTTGCCCATGCCTAAATCCGCCACTAATATAATAAAGGTAAGGTGATACGTATTTGTCGGTCATGTATAAATGTAAATATTAGCATAGTTTTTACAATCAGATCAAAATTAATTAAATAAAAAAAAATTTGTGTTAAAATATATTGAATTTATTATTAGCTTTATATCTTTTTATTTGCATGTACACTACCTGACAAAAGTCTTGTCGTTGATCCCAGTTGTAAGAGCAACAAATAATAACTTGACCTCTAGTTGATCATTTGGAAAAGTGGCAGAAGTCAGATTTTTCTGATGAATCATCTGTTGAACTGCATCCTGTTCTTCACAAATACTGCAGAAGACCTATTGGAACCCACATAGACCAAAGATTCTTAAAGAAAACAGTCAAGTGTGGTGAAGGAAAAATCATGGTTTGGGGTTACATTCAGTATGGGGGTGTGCAAGTGACCTGCAGAGTAGATGGCAACATCAACAGCCTGAAGTATCAAGACATTTGTGCTGCCCATTACATTACAAACCACAGGAGAGGGCAAATTCTTCAGCAGGATAGCGCTCCTTCTCATACTTCAGCCTCCATATCAAAGTTCCTGAAAGAAATGAAGGTCAAGGTGCTCCAGGATTGGCCAGCCCAGTCACCAGACATGAACATTATTGGGCCTACTAAAAAAGTACTATTGGCTCAGTATTACTTTTTTAATTTAATTTAAATAAATAAATTTTATTTCAAGATTATTATTTTTTTATTTTATTTTATTTTTGCTGTCCCCATAGAGACATTTTTAACATTAGCTCGTTGTTTGTTAAATATTTTTTTATTGTTATGTAATTATATTTTATTTGATACCTTTCTAATTTTATTACCCATTACCTTTGCCACTCCCATAGATACATAACACATCTCCACTCATCTGAGTTTCCAGCCTCCACCAATGTCTGTCAGTGAAAGCTCACACACACCTAGCCAAGCATGCATAAACGTTTAAAATATTCATACGCAAGAACACAGAAAGAGAAAGAGAGCACATAAAACCATGCAACAGAGCAAAGCAACGCAGCTGAGAGAGAAATGAGAGAGTATCAGCCCTGTTTGATCCAGCACAGGCCACATGGTCAGACTCTCATTAGTATAATTAAATCCACAAATCACCTTAGAAAAAAAAAGAAAGGAAAAAAACAATGACATTTATTATCGCCCTCCGCTGAGATGGAGAACTGGCACTTTGTGAAGGCTTACAGAATTTGGAGCAGTGCTGGAGCCCTCAGCATTTTCAATACGAGTCCTCACTGACAAAAAGACGCTGAAAGTCACTGAATGATTTACAGTGAATGAGGAAAAGAGGACAGAGAGATGCTAGCGCTGAAACTAGCACAATGCACAAAGTCTGCATAGAGCCAGACACACACAAACATGCACACACTGTTGGCTCTAACGTTATCTCCCTTGTTTATTTCATTAGTTTTATCTTTATTAGGTTTTATTACCTATTTTAGGTTTCATGTTTTAATGATATTATTTATTTATTTTGACATGGACATCACAATAACACTGGACAACCACATGCATTTGTTTAAGTGTTTTAGCAGACTTGCTAATTCTCAACACTTGTCCAAGGGAGGCCTGACATAAAATTAAAATAAAATAGATACAGTACATATAGAGCATGGATCACCAATTTCGGGCCTGGAGGTCTGGTGTCCCTGCAGGGTTTAGCTCCAACTTGCCTCAAAACACCTGCCTGGATGTTTCAAGTATATCTAGTGAGAGCTTGATTAGCTTGTTCAGGTGTTTTTGATTAGGGTTGGGGCTAAAATCTGCAGGACACCGGCCCTCCAGGAACAAGTTTGGTGACCCCTGATATAGAGAGAAAACATAATGACCAAGAGAGGTTTTACGCTTTGGAACAAGACAGTCAACATTAACAGTTGCTCGTGTGACTCTGCGACAGGTTTGATGCCTACTGTTTAGATCAGAAAACAGCATTAGCACATGATTATTCATTCATTCAATCATTTTCTTTTCAGCTTAGTCCCTTTATTAATCTGGGGTCGCCACAGCGGAAGGGTGAAATTGTCTTAGTGTATGTGTGTGTATAAGAGTGTATGGGTGTTTACCAGTGATGGGGTGCAGCTGGAAGGGCATCCGCTGCGTAAAACATACTGTATGCTGGATAAGTTGGTGGTTCATTCCGCTGTGGCGACCCTGATTAATAAAGGGACTAAGCCGAAAAGAAAATGAATGAATATTTTTATAGTAAGAGTAATAAAAGCAATAATGACTGGACTAATTTCATTTAAAAACACATATAATAAGTAAAAAATAAATATTTAATGAATAAGTATTTAACAATTTAACCATTTTTTTTTTACATTCAATAAACGCCGTCCTTGATGAACAGAATAATAATAAAAAAAAGTGTGTGTGTGTTTGTGTGTGTGAGAGAGATAGAAGTCTGAATAAAAACATCTCATCTGAAATAGCATGTGCTGACTGTGGAGCATTTTAGTGATGTTAAACCTGCTCTCACATACTAATCAATTTGTCTTTTTGAAGCATTCAGGCCGTGTCGGATCACTAATGAGCTGATATTATACGGAAAGATGAATATGAAGTGATGATGTGAGCAGTGTTCAGAAGAGACTGAATGCTGGAAAAACAGACAGATGAAAAAGTAGCATCATCACGAGTTTCTAACTTTAAAAAAACTTTAATGGCATACCTCTATTTTCAATATCATAGGGAAATATTGCTAAATTTAGAAGCATTACTTAAAATGACTATTTTTATGCACATCTTCATCTGACAAATTCAAGTCAAGTTGGTTCATTTATAATGATAACAAATCAGTTAATAAATAAATAAATGAATGAAGAAATGATTGAATTAATGATTTTAATATTTGTTGTTTTTATAAACTAAAACATTCTAATAAAATGTGCCATTTAGCATTCAAATAAGTTTCACTATTATTAGTTGCATATTTAGTTTAGATAAGAAACTACTAGTCAAAACTGTATATACAGTAGTGAAGTCACAGTGTTATTATTAAAGACAAATGAACATTCGCTAATAACAAATAAGCAAATTACAACACTTTAACAGTGCTTTACTTTCTTCTGGTGTGTCTAAAATGTCTCTTGTTATAGATTATTGTATTGTGATATGAAGACAGGTATTGTGTTTTCAAGACTGGTACAGTATGTTGATGTGATTGTTTTAATATATTTAGCCTACTGGATCAGAAGTGTCTAATGCTACTACTGAAAATAGATTTTGTGTCATTTCAAACATTTCAACAGACTTTAGCTGAATTGAAATTTAATCAATATCAATACAATAAATTTGAAAATACTTTTTTAACACTCTATTTTAACTATCTAGGTGCAAAGTCTAAAACGCATGGCATAAAAGCATTAAGGGCCATGTATGAATCAACTTTTGCTATTTTAAGTCATAGCATTGTCTAACAGGGTTTTGCTTGTTCTCTTAATGAGTTCTGGTTGTGTTTTGAGCATAACATGCATTAAACCAATCAGAGTCTCATCTTCCATTTCCTTTAAGAGTCAGTTGCGTCGTGCCATGGCGCATTTGCTATTTACATTGCGGACTTTGTCAGTAGAAAAACTAAACTCTTCTATAGCGAGAAAACATTTAAACAGACCATCCGCAGTGCGAGGATAAAGAACGAGCCCCCTCCATTCAGCCTCTTTACTTTCTCTTTACTTTCCTTTTATTTTTTACTTTACTCCTTTACTTTCGTGGATGAGGAAACGGTGTGGTACGCACTTCACTGAAGACATCCATTAGCCTACATATTTAATTTAGTTTGTTAAGCGCAAAAATTTGTTTCAAAACTATTTCTAAATTCAGCTCTAATTTCCAGCAACCGAATACATGAAGAATAATAATGAAGTGTGGTCAAACACACGTCCTATTCTTATACCCCATATTGTGATGCATACATCTCCCAAACCCAGCAGGTGGACAAATCTAAGCTTGTTTTTATTAAAACAAACATAAATATGTATATAATAAATAATACTGCTAACAATAATAACATTATACAAATGCACATGGTCATGAATAAAGTGAAAAAAGCCCCCAGAGGTGAAGATGGCATGGAGACAGTGTTTTTTAAATATATATTTATATAGTAAATAATATTTTTTGTTACATTTTAATGGTTTATTTTTTTCATATGTAAAGATATTTGTGTAGTGCTGTACATCCTGTGTGTATTAAGCATTTGCCCCTGTATAGGCACATAGTTAACGTGTTCTGCGATGGACTTTAGACCAGCTTTTAAATGGTCAAAGGCGCAGTCTTATTTCTCAAAATAGCAAGATGCCAACAATACGCTTAACATACCTCCTTTATGGATCAGCACACCCATAAGTCCACAAAGTAGCGCAAATTGATTTGCTATTTAAACAACATTGCACAAAATGTGAAAATTTGGGTTGCGCTGGTCTGAAAATAGCAACAAATCATGCCAAACACGTCTTGCACCTTATTGCGCCGGGTGTATGGTAGGACCCTTTGTGTGTGGGTTTTATAACAGCAGATGCTCAGCCGAGTATGAGTCAAGTCTGTGACAAACTTTGACGTCTGTCTTTTGTTCTTTTGTGCAGGTGCAGGTGGGAAGCTCCGCTCAGGACCAGCGTGTTGTTGGATACATCACCTGTACTCATCTGCATGCTATTGAAGGCAAGTGTTCAGACATACAAAACAGAGTCTGAGTCATATTATTGTGACTCCTTAAATGAGAATCACCTAGCAACCAGTCAGGGGTGTGTTTCCGCAAACCATTGTTAGACATCTATGGTCGCAAGTTCAGTTGATACATGCTTAAACTAGGGTTGGGAATCTTAACAATCCGATTCAATTCTGATTCAGGAAGTCATGATTCAGAACAATTCTTGACCTACATATTTCCTATTTATTCAGCTGTGTACACACATTTTTCTATGCTTTTGTTTATGATTGGAATCTGTGTATGACAGTACTGCCATCTTAAAAATTATTTATTTTATAAACAAAATTATATTTAGGATGAGCAAGATGCAAATGTAACATTGAAACAAAGCATAGTTTCATCCTAATGTGACATATAGATAATCAGCATTTAAATCTCTAATTTTAGTACAATTATTATAATTATATTTGTTATTATATTATATTATATTATGTTGTGTTGTGTTGTGTTGTGTTGTGTTGTGTTGTGTTGTGTTGTGTTGTGT
>CAIGQQ010038113.1:5422489-5446693 GCA_903798035.1 Danio albolineatus
TATATATATATATATATATATATATACAGTTGAAGTCAGAATTATTAGCCACCCTTTGAATTATTTCTTAAAAATATTTGCCAAATTATGTTTAACAGAGCAAGGAAATTTTCACAGTATGTCTGTTTTTAAAAAAAAAAAATTTTATATTTGTATAAAGGGTAATAAATACAAACAGTGCACAAGGTTTAATTACAGTACGATTACAATCCTATTATATCCTATATAATGATAATTCTGGCTTTATTACTAACAAAATCATATTAAAATGTTATTGCTATTAGTGTCAAAACTTTACAAAAAAGAAAAAAAAAAAAAAAAATATATATATTTATTTATATTTATTTTTTTTTTTTTTTTGTAAAGTTTTATTATGTTTGAGATGAAAACACCATCTGAATTAAACTGCTGTAAAAATGCATCAGATAAATATTTTTTTCAATTTTTTTTTGCATGAATCGACCTCAGTTCTGATCAAAACTACTACTATGACTTTGATAAAAGTTTTTTAAAAATCCAGAACACAATTTCTTTTTATATTAAAAATAGGTCATTCTGTGTGTTTTTCATCAAATCAGGGAATCATTTATGAATTTGGGAATTAAAGAGTTAAAATCTAAGCAATTTTCTAAGCAGTTTAGTAGTTTTGATTAAGGTTGATTAACATATTTATGTTTTTTTTATTATTATTATCTGATGCATTTTTACAGCAGTTTAATTTTGTGGATCTTTTCATCCTTAAACTAACAAAAGGGTAGTAAATTTGCCCAGAGTATATCGTTGAGTTAAAAAAATTAAAAAATTAAAAATCAAAGCATTTTCTCAAAATACAGTATGTGTTAAAATAAGATTTGTCACCAAAAATCATTCTCCTAGCTGAAACACAGAAAAGGTTATGGCCAAATTAAGACTTAAAATCACCCCAGAGTGGATGAAAACATGCCCAACAGTATACAGTATAAGGGTTAAAAATACAATGCTTTTTTCTTCTTCTTTTATTATTATTATTATTATTATTATTATTATTATTATTATTATTATTACTACTACTACTCCTACTTTAGAAAAGAGTTTTTAAAATAAATGTTAGACAAAAGGTTTTAATTTTTCCAAATTTTGTTCAGAAAACTTTAGAGCCAGTACTATGCATCTTAAAACAGTTCTATATAGCTTTTATATTTTAGCAAATAGTTTTTATATATTAAATATTATTTCTTCACAATTATATTTACTTATTTAAGTAAACAAGCAAGAATTATTCAGTATATAGTAAACAATTATAAATAATAGTTTAGTGTTTCATTACGTGGTGGCGCAGTAGCTAGTGCTGTTACCTCACAGCAAGAAGGTCGCTGGTTCGAGCCTCGGCTGGGTCAGTTGGCGTTCTGTGTGGAGTTTGCATGTGCTCCCCACGTTTGCGTGGGTTTCCTCCGGGTGCTTCGGTTTCCCCCACAGTCCAAAGACATGCGTTACAGGTGAATTGGGTTGGCTAAATTGTCCGTAGTGTTTGTGTGTGAATGAGTGTGTATGGATGTTTCCCAGAGATGGGTTGCAGCTGGAAGGGCATCAGCTGGGGAAAAAAAATATGCTGGATAAGTTGGTGGTTCATTCCACTGTGGCGACCCCAGATTAATATAGGGACTAAGCCAAAAAGAAAATGAATGAATGAATAATTCCTAAAAGTGTTTTCCGAATTTATTTTATTTTTAAGAGAACTATCATTTTATAAACTGTGCAGTCTATAATAATCCTAATAATACAAAATATTATTTTTTCTTTTTTATTTCACAACCAAGGACTGTGTACATTAATCAACGTTCCCCAAGAACAAAAATGTACCCAAATTAGCCTAAGAGTTAACCCAAGTTTTTATTGGTGGTCCCTTAGCCAGATGTTAAATACCAAACCAATCCAAATACAAATAATACAAATTCAAACTCAAACAATATCAAAAAGCCTAGTGTTCACAATGTTGATTATTAAGAAGCCATTCCGTCAAACTAAACTTAAATTACTTATGGATACACATTCTCATATTGTATGGAGCCAGATCAGTCTCAAAAATATAACATTTACAAAATAAAATTCATACATGCGCAGCACAATTCACATGTACAAAATCCAGTTTGTGAATTCAAAACACAATTCATAAACTCAAACACACAATTTGTAAATTCAAATATCAATATTTTCGCCAAATGAGTTGGACTTGTGTATTTATGAATCGTGTTTTGAATTTACGAATTGGATTTGTATATTTATGGATTTGGGAATTGAATTTTGTAAATTTGAACTGTGTTGTGAATGTATGGATTATTTTTTGTCAGTGTATTATTTTTGAGACTGATTTGGCTCCATAGAGTGTGTTATCAAATTCCACTGATGCGATGCTTTGAAAAAAAAAAAAAAACAAGCTTGACCAAAAGGAGTTTTTCTAATGGAATAGGAATAATGCAATCAGCTCTATTCAGAATATTCAAAGCAATATAATGCTGAGGTTCAGCTCATTTAACTTGCTTGCTAACTATATTAGATCTTTAAATCTCTGATGACTGTTTATGACCAGGAGGAGGCATTGTAACCCTGTCTGTTGTAACCCTGTGTTTTCTGTCTCTTTAGAGGATAAGCTGGAGCAGCAGCATTCGCTCTTCACTCATTATAAAGACCCGTGTCGTCTGGGACCAGGAGAGGACAAACCCTGGGCTCTGGGTCAGTTTATCAAAACAGCTCACAAACACACTGCCGAAGTCTCAGTCTCAAAGTCTTAAAGCTGTGGGCAAGTGGCTAAAGATCTGCCACATCTGCACTGGTTGTGGTTCACCAACATGGGGTTTTCAAGAACTAATGCAAATGGCACTTTCTAGAAACCAGCGTAATGATGAAATAGGTATATAAAACAGAAAGGTTTATCATATTTATCTTTAGAGTTTTAGATTTACAGATTTAGATTTTCAGATGACACAAATTATGTTATTTTGAATGTTATAAAATTGACATAATATTTTATAAACGTATATGTTAAAACAATTAAGTTTATTATTACTATTATTATTATTATTATTATTATTAATACTTTTTAAAATTAATTTTATTATTGTTTTTTATATTTAATATACTGTGCTATATTTTAATTATAATAATATTTTATATAATGTGTCAATTTCAGTCGCCTAAAAGAAAAAGAAAAATAATTAGTGAATGAATGTGTTAATTTTTTTTTTGCCTTTTCATTTCAATATTCAATTTATTTCAGCTAGAGTTTGATTTTCTAAATATTATACTATCTTTGATTATAATAAAATAACAGTATATTTTAATACTTTAAAAAAATTCATAATAATAAACAATCTTATAACTATATAAATATGTATTTTTGATTTCGTAGTTACATTTGTATAGTTTTAATAAAATGTTTATTAGCATATTTTGTTTCAATTTATGATTCATGTATTTATTACATATTATTTTAAAACATTTCATTTTGGCCTTTGAACGTTTTTCATGTTCCAAAATACTTTTTAGCACATTAAAAATCCCCCAGGTGTCTAATTTGAGTGAGTTTCTGAGGTTTTACTGGCACACTTGCAGATGGTGCAGTAGATGAGCTGGCAGTTGACCAGGGCAGAGACGCTGATGTCCAGTTCTGCTTCTGAAATAGATCTGATGGAGAGCAGGCCTTTAATGACTCGTCTGACTTTAGTAAACCTGCTTTCTGCTCTCCTCTGAGCCTCAAGGCCTGATGAAGGTCTGAGAACTGACACTATTCGTTAAGACGAATTGAAAAGATGATCATATATTACCAAGTTCTCAACTTTTTTTAGGTTACAGTATTAAGCTATAGCTTTATATTTTATATGCAATTTGTTAACAGTTTTTATTTATATATACAGTTGAAGTCAAAACTACAGTATAAGCTCTCCTGTGTATCTATTTGCCTTTTTCAAATATTTCCTAAATATTTCCAAACAGAGCGAGGAATTTGTCACAGTATTTCCTATAATATTTTTTCTTCTGGAGAAAGTCTTAATAGTTTTATTTTGGCTAGAATAAAAGTTTTTAATAAAAAAAAAAAACATTTTAAGGTCAATAATTATGAGCCCTCTGAAGCAATATTTTTTATTGCCTACAGAACAAACCACTGTTAAACAATGACTTGCCTGATTACCCTATCTTGCCTAGTTAAGTGAAGCCTTTAAGTGAAGTTTCACAAACTAATTTCGAGAGGAGCACGTGATATGATTGATCACAGCTGGTCTCTCATCTGTAATCACTAGCAAGCCAATCAGATCATTCCAAACTCACTATAAATAGCCCGACTAGCATTACTCCCTCATCTTCGTTTTTTGAAGAATCCCCCCATCCACCCCATCTCCCCCTTTTCCTCCTTTACCAGGGGAGCTCTCGAGATCTACCTGATCTCACCCCCTCATATGCTCATTGACCAGGCGGGAGCCCTGGGCTCAATTATCTCCAAGCTCAGGGTTCTCTCCTGGGACAGCATGCCAAACCTGCTATTATTATCAAGCAAAATCTAAGCGTGAACTCTTGAAATTCTGAATACTAGTATATAAATACTGATCACTAGTAGTGCCTATGGAAAATCATCATACCCTGTGAAAATCGATACCTCACATTACACCCTGCTTTCAAAAGACCTATACATATACATACATATATTGTTTGTTTTAAATGTAATTTATATTATTAACATATTAAAAGTAAACAATTTAACTTTTTTTTTTTTTTACTTTTTTACTAAAAGATATTGTAAGTACTATATTTTATAATATACAGGGTTCATACGGTCATACCTGGAAAAGTTTTGGAAAAACAGAAATACACACAAGTTTTGGAAAAGTCATACTGTATACTTAAATATAGGTTATTTACTTCTTTTCTGTCCTTGGCCAATCACATACTCTCACATTATTAGTGCGGTGTAAGCATTATCTAAATCAATTTTACATAGATACTGTATAAATATGAATTGAAACTAAATAGATTGCTGCGTGTTTTACGATATGCTGTAATAAAGTTGAACATGCATTGTTTTTCTTTTACCATGCATATGTAAACATTGCATGGAACATTAGGCCATGAAAACTCATGGAAAAGTCATGGAATTTTAGAAGTAAAAATGTGTTTGAATCCTGAATATAATATTATAATATTGCAGTATACAGAACATAATATGTTATACATTATAAACATCATGTTTTTATTAAGCAAAGAATTTCATATTTAAATACTAAGTGTGTATGTGAAGTATGTATATAAATTTTTTTTATTATTATTTTGTTAAAAATTCTAAGGATGTGTCATTTCTGCAGGCATTTTGAATCCGATCCTCGGTTAACTCTCAGAAGAATTAAAGAAGTTGCTAGAAACCCTTTGCACTGTAATGGAAAGTACTGGAACTCTCAGTCTGTCTATGCTGGAGTCAGCGATGTGTTAAGAGCAAAAAAGAGAAGATAGAAACGCTTTAGTGGAGAGGGGCGATTAGAAACACAGTCGTGACTCACACAGATTTCCCTTGAGCTCATTTTAATGCCGGTGTTACCCCGCGCTGGTCCAGTGGGGCTTGTGGGTCTAGAGAGACTTTAAATGTCAAATATCTGCCATTTGAACGATTTAAGGATCTTTTGAAGTGTCAGGATATAAATATGTCCAAATCTCCTGTTCAACTGTAACCCGTATGTTGTGCATGTTTATCATACAGGTACATATTTGGACACGAGTGGGATCTATGATGAGGAAGTCAGTTCACCAGAGAGCCTACAAAAGTAAGCTAACCACAAATATGTTTAAAGCATGATATCTCTCATAATAGTTGACATGACAAAAGCAGAGCGGTTGCTTGTTGTATTTTTAGTCATATACTAATGGCTCATTTCTACTGAGTGGTATGGTTTGGTGTAGTACAGTAAAGAATTCGCATTTATTTTTGTTTCCACTGCCAAAATACCAAACTGTACCAGGTTTTCTAAAGTAGGGTACCTAGGACAGTACTGTATCAAAAGGGTGGAGATACATTCACTTCTGACTGGTTTACAGAGAATCGTCACTTGCATGTGCAATAAACCAAGGGAACAACAACACGAGAAGCCATTTTTTAATGCACAGCTGAAAAACAAAACCATAATAATACAATGACGGTGCACAGCAATGAATCTTGGTCAACCCGATCACAAACATGCCTTGTTTTCTAGCAACAAGCAGCTACATGGCAAGAAGCAAAAACAAGACCTGCTGCATGTCCTCCATTGTTGTTTAAGGGGCAGTTTATGTTCCATCTAAAGGTGTGGAAAGCTTATTTGTGCACACTTCGCTCAATTCGAAATATTAAGTTTGCTAAAGATGTGACAGCTTTCTTCTATGAATGTGAATGTTGTCGATCACAACTTTCTGGCGAACACTATGCCTACCATGGTTGGGTAGCTACTATTGGCAGTAAAAAACGCAATCCTGATCAGGATGACCTATAATAAATTGTACTGTATTGTACTGTACTGCACAGTGGAAACAAGGCCTAAATACACAGTACTTTGGCCTTTAGAAGATCTGTTTTGCTATTTTAGTGAAATTAAGGACTTGCTTCTACCAATAAATACTCAAGTCCGCTGCTGTGAGCATTTAAGATATAATGCTGCATGAACAGCAATGCATAAAACCCATTGCAGATTTTATACAGGTGGTGCTGGGGGATGTGGAGGATTTCAGAGAATCTCTGATGAGATTAGCTTAAAACCAACTTTCTGGTGTTATAATGGGTCATATATGGACTTTTTCAACATTTCCTAAATATTTGTTTTGTTTTTTGTCTGATCTTTTGATCTAATTTTATGTAACAAACTCACAAAATTAAAATACGATTAGCAATAGGCAACAGAAAACAATACAGGAAGCAGAAGTTTTGTTTCATTTTGAGGTCTATTGTTGATCCTGTTTCATTCTAAGCAAATAGTTAATAGCGTGAATTGTTACTTAAACTAAAGCATTGACATATATATTTATTTTATGTATTTTTTTTAAAGGTACAAGTTCAAATGGCAGCATTTCTGGCTAGCATGCTTTAAAAACACAAATGTTTCATATTCAGGTCAGTTAGATGGACAATCTGTGTTTGTTTTGAATGCATTTGGCCACATAAGTGCTTACACGATGAAAGCTACATTCTCAACTAAACCTGGAAGTGATCAAAAAACACATGAACAGACACAGAAATCCTGGAGATTTAGACAGGTGGTGCTGGTGAAGGCAGAATATTCCGTATATGAGAAATAAATTACATATAGAATATATATATATTATAAACTAGAGTGTGATGATGACTGTGGATTCATAAAAGGTCACATTGCATTTCTCTGACAGGGTGATGGAGAATGAAGAGGGCAGAAAAGAGTATTTGGTGTTCCCCACAAGCAAGAACCATTGTCCCAGTCAGAAGGGGCGCAAAATCCCCCTAAAGGGGAACGGCAGGAGAATTGATTACATCCTTTATAAAGAAGAAGGCCTTCACCAGGACTGGAAAGTGGTGAGTTCTGATTAATAATTTTACTTCCCTTTTTAGGAGCACATTATGCAAATAATGACTAAACACATACTGTGAGTAAACATCACAGTGCATACAGAAACATGGGACTGCCTGTGGGAAGTAAATAGACCAGATGACTTCTGTTATGCTGCACATTCATGACTGTGTTTGGACATGTTGATATCTGTAGTGTATCAACATGTCCAGACATATATTATGTATGTTTTCCTTAATGCAAAGTCAGCATTTTGTTGATTACATGTTTCTAAACACGTTGAAATTCGTTATGAATAATAAACATATCCTAATAATATGAAGGGTCAACACAAGTGCATTGAATCTAAATTTGAACCACAATGCAAAATAATTATGCAAAATAACTTTTTGAAATGGTAACCTGATGCTGCCCTACTGTGTTACATGTTTCAGACTGTAAACTGTATAATATACTACTGTATCAATCTAAATGGCTATATTTAAAATGCGAGTTTAGCACACCATCAAGTGCAAATTGTGTATTTCCGTGTTGTTATTGTTATCTGAACATAAAATAAAATTATTAAATTATTTTCTGGTAATTGATAATAAATGTAAAATAAAATATTAATATTCATTTATTTATTTTCTTTTCGGCTTAGTCTCTTTAATAATCTGGGGTTGCCACAGTGGAATGAACCGCCAACTTATCCAGCATATGTTTTACGCAGCGGATGCCCTTCCAGCTGCAACCCATCACTGGAAAACCTCCAGACAGACATACTCATTCACAAACTTATACTTCAGACAATTTAGCCTACCCCATTCATCTATACAACATGTCTTTGGACTTGTGGGGGAAACCGGAGCATGTAGATGAAACCCGCACGAACACGGGGAGAACATGCAAACTGAAATGCCAACTGACCCAGCCGGGGCTTGAACCAGCGACTTTCTTGCTGTGAGGCGATTGTGTTACCTGTGTTACCACTGCGCCCCCTATAATAATATAAGATTTTATTTAAAAAATTACAAAAATGTGAAAATGTTGACTGGAAAGGTGCATTAAATGTTAGAGCTTATTTGCAAAAAAAGAATAAAAATTAAAAAATAAATAAATGACAAACTACAAAAAAAAAAGGATAAAAATGAATAATTATTTTGGAAATATTAAAATAAAAGCTTATTCCGAGCGGTCACTAAATTAGTATATAACAAACCATTATTTTCCAAGTAATTAAAAAAAAAGTTGGAATGTAATAAAATAGAAATTAATTCAAAATAGTGAAAGGTTTCTTAATTAGTTAATAAATACTGTGTAATATTAACACTAAGCAATAAACTGATGTTTTTAGTTATAGTTAACCCAGCGGGCACAGGACGTCAACATGACGTCAGATTGTACCCCAACATTGTGGAATGTTGCATTTTGTTTGAAAATATAAATCTGTTTGAAGTCAAAACCAACGTCAGACCAACCTCAATGTCCAACGTCAAACAGATGTTGCATTTTAGTTACTTTGCAACGCAATTTAAAAACAACAAAGTATCAATGTTCAATGATGTTACAGCTTGACGATGTGTGGACATTAACAATGTGACGTCTATCTGACGGTGGATTTTGGTTGCCGTACCTGACGAATAAATGTCAGTATTTGATGTCAACATGACGTTGGTTTAAGATGTTTGCTCGATGCTGGATTTTGGTCACTTTCCAACACAACCAAAAATCAACCAATTATCAAAGTCATTTCACATTGTTATTAGACGTCAAAATATTGTCCTTAGATGCTGGTGACCTAAATCTAACCTAATATTAACGTCTTATGACGCTGTGTGTCTGCTGATACCTATCTGACTCCATAGTGCCATCCTATGGAACAGTATAAATATAGGATCCAAAAAGATCAATAGCATCTGACATGGGGCATAAATTGCCATATGATTCATTTATTTTAATGGTTCTTAAGGACTTGATCTATTGCCCCTTCACAGGATATAGAGGAGTTCAGCTTCATCACTCAACTGGCTGGATTGACTGACCACCTCTCAGTGGCTGCAAGATTGGTTGTGTCAACTGGAGAAGAGGAGACTTAGGACCTGGCCGTAATTCAGAAAAATCAATGCCACGGAGAGAGAGAGAGGAGAGAGGAGAGAGCGGCAAAGAGAGAAGTGAATGAAAGGAAAAGCAGCAGGAGGAGGCATTTCGTTCAGCTTCCCGACAGATGAGGCAAGGGTGATTGAGAAGGTTGGTAAATCGTAAAAAAACAACAACGGATGACATAAACTAGAGAGGGGGGTGAGGGAAACTGAGAAAACCACCATCGACTGAAAACAGGTGCATGTTGTTCTCTGTCCACCCCTGGACTCTGCTTGTTTACATCAAATGTGATGAACAAAATTCAAGATTTAACTCACCTTTGCACTTCTGAAGCTTCTCTGGGGCCCTTAAAGGGGCGAAGGACATTTTCTGGTGCCATGACCCGGATTTTTGAAGGAAGGCTATTTCAAGGTTGACTGTTCCGGTCGTCTTTGTACGTCGAACATGTGTTTCAAGTTAGATCTATCCCTCAGCGTTCTTCAAAAGACCTCAGCAAGTGTCTTTCTTTTCTAACGTCTTTCTAAGGTTTCTATGGCCTCACGCCATCTTTTTAGGGAGTTTATATACTGATGTACAATGATGGCATCATATGGCCTCAATTAACACTACGTTAAACAATGTTTCGGATACAATGACCATGACCAACTACCGGATGTGACCCCAAACCATCGGTAGATGCATGTTTCGCAGTGCACTGCCATCTTTGTCATGGCCTGCATGTTTGACGTGAACGCCCAGATGCTATTTTTCACAAAAATCCCCAATCCCCGAACACCGTCTTTTCCTTCTTGCAGTATTGCTGTGGCTCCATCACAGGAATAAAGGTGTCATTAAAAGGCACCGCAGTGTTCACTGTTTACATATTTGAGCCAAGATTGTCGTCCCCTGCAAATGTTTACACACGGTTCCCTAAGAACTACCCCAAGTTAGACCCACCTAAGCTCGCTGTTCATGTGTTAACACAACTGCTTTTATACTCTCTGAAAGTCTCTTGTTATAAGTTGTTATTATTATTATTATCATTATTCTTATGATTATTATGGTTCGTAGATTTGACATTTATGTGCTTTTTACAAATGACTACATTATTCCCCATGATGCATTTTATCTGCTTTTTTGCTGTGGTAGAGGTTTACAGCAGCCTAGTGTAGAGCTCCGCCCTGTTTTGACTGACAGACTAATTGGCCAATCAGTATGCCTGTAGACGTGTTTAGCTTTGCTGTAACAGATGCTGTGTTCCATTCAGTTCTGAATATGGATACTAAATTACTGGAGCCTTTTGGTATTCAGTGGCATTATGTTTTTTCGCATGGAATGACGATGTGAAAGTTATGCATGCTAAACTGTTCTGACTGAAAGTGTTTTAACGAAGTTGGGTTGGCAGATTCCAACTGAGGTGTGCAAGTCTTTAGTTATTATTTTCAGTGAATCAAAAACATAGGCTCATACTGAAAATGTAGCCCTATATACATTTCTGGAGATCGCGAATTATGTAGTCAGAAGTATGTATGGCTGCATTTCGTCTTTAAAATGAACGATACAGAGTGATACGACGCCGTTCCTATTCGTGCTTACCAGCTGACTGCTTACCTCCGTATGGGCGGCTTTCCTGCTGTTACCAGTTTGTCCATTAGCTTGCCATGTACGTCAGTGGACGCAGAGAGGAGTTGACCATGATGACGGGGTTAGAGGTTGGTGAAGAACGGTTCCAGAATGCATGTAAGACAAAAACAGAAGCCAAAAAATAAAATAAACAAGTAAATAACAGGGTGAGAATGTGGTAAGATCTGAAAACATGGTAAAAATCATATGAGGGCTTTTCTTTTTCTGGATTGCTTTTTAAAATTTTCAGTTGGTTTTAAAGAAGTGGGCGGATCAATCTGTGCTTTCAAAAACATAATTGATTGGGTTTAGGGAATGAGTAGGGTGGGTCAGTCGATCGCTCAGTCAGTCGACATCGACCTCTGGTGGATTTACATGAGAACAGCAGGTGCGACTGGCATTTGCAAGAGAAATGTGAGATCTCAAAAAGCCGAACACATTATTCTCTGGTGGATTCGTGAAAACAAAAACTGCAAAAACGTACCTCCTGGGACATAGTTGCAGCTCTCCAGAAATATAGCGATACGTTTTCAGAAAGAGCCTGGGTTGTATAACCCAGGCATCCTTTTCACAAATGAACTAGTCGTTTCTTGAATCAGTTCTTTTTTGGTGAACCATGAACACATAGTGTAACCATCGAAGTCATATTCCCAAAGGTTTCACTCTTTTAAGTTCATTTTTTTGGTGAATCATAAACAAACTGTATAACCATAAAAATCGGATACACAGTTGGGTCAAAATTTTTGGTAAATCAGAAATACAGAGTGCAATCTGGGAAGTCAAATTCTCAAATTAATGATTCATTTGAGTTGATTCTTTTTGCCGAATCTTAAACACACTTTGTAGCAATCAACCACAAATTTCCAGTTAAGACAAAGCTTTTTGATGAATCAAAAATACAGAGCACAATCAATGAAATCAGATTCTCTAATAAATGATGAAACATGCCAAAGTCCCTTTAAAGCAAGTAATTTCCATCGACGGCCATCTTTGAAATGCCTCGGGGGCAGTATACTCGGGCCTTCTGTTTAAATGGGGAAACATTAAATTCTCCAAAATTGCTTGCCAAGATAACAATTAAATATCATATTAGGAAACAGCAATAAAATTAAACAATGACTGTCTCTTTAGTTTCATTTCTAAACGTTCGAATGACACAAAATCTGCAAAAACTCATGTCTGGTCTGAGGCCCTCCATCGGAAAATCCTCAGTTTATAGCGATCCCTGATTGGCTCTTGTACTAGTAGGCGAGGCTTCATTCGCAATAATGATCATTACACTTTTCCCCATTCAAAACTATACGAGTGACACGTCTTGTGTGTTCTATAGTCTTTGACCGTGCTTTCCAAATGAATGACTTAAGTGAAATCTTTTTGGTGGATCAAAAACATACAGTACAACCCTAACCCTAATGTTTTTATTAGATTATTTAAAAACAATTAAAAACCCATAGCCTAAGTACAGTATTAGAATGAACTGTTACTAGCAGTTGTTCATTTGACAGTGTGTGGTTAAAATGGCCTGTCTTGAGTTCTGTAGTATAGTATTTTGAAGTAGTGTTTGTGGTTGTGGTTGGAAGGCAGAAATAGGAACATCCCATCAAAGTTTGAATGGAACACAGCATTAATCCCGTCCCAATTCACCCACCTGCCACTAATGTTAATCTAGCATATCGTTCTTTAATCGGGTCAGTGTGCCATAATAATGAACCCTATCCAGATCCACAGTACTCATGCTTATAAGGGAGCAAAGGGTGCAGTTTAGAGTCTGCCATGGTAGTGAAAACCCTTGTTCTTAATCTGAACTCTTTCTATTGTAACTAAACTGCCATTGTTTTCCAAGGTCAGTGTTTCAGGGTCAAGCAGGGAGAGCTGTAGTACAGATGCATGCAGTGAAATAATGAAGCTTCACCATTTCTCACTCTCATCGCTGTCCATTAAGATCTTACTGTTCTCTATATTGTTTTTTGAGACTGTATACTTTTTTTCTTGTTGTTTCTCTTTTCTTTTCTTTTTTATTTCGAGGAATGCGGCTTGCTATAAGCTTTCGGCTGGTCAGGTTTTCAAGGGGAAAATGGAAAGGGAAAAGCTTTCTCAGTGTCAGCTCTTTATAAATGCATTTTGGTTCTGCTTTTTATTAAAAAATCCCTCTTTGATTCAAAGTGTGTGTGTGTGTGTGTGTTTTGATTATTTGGTAAAAATAGTATTGGTTTACAATGTTCCAAGTGAAATTACCATAAATCTCTTTGGGGACTGTAAAGATTTGACCTTTTCTATGTTTTCAAAACTGCATTAAATATTTGATAAAACAATAATAATGTAATAGTGTGAAATGGTCTTACATTTTAATACAAATTATATCACATATTTAGAAATCTTCATTCTAATAGCTTAAATGTGCAGTTTGTAAGTTTAGCACTCAGTGGATGAACTAGGAATTGCTCTCAGGATCAAAACACGCGCAACCGTAGGTTGCCAGATTGGAGTGTACCTGACTGTTGAGCCTAAACGCTAATTTAAGGCTGATTTAAACCGTGTTCTGTTCTAAATAAAAGCAGTGGTATGCGGTATAAAGAATATTTTCATATTAAAAGGGGTTTTTGTACCTGAAATTTATATTTTAGAAACGGCTTATATTTTTTGCAGCTGAACAACAGAAAACTTGATGAGATGATCTTTCTAAGTACAGCTCATGTGTTTTATTAGGTGTTAAATGCTAACAATATGAGTTTAAATGCCATTTTACATTAACTTTATTGCCATATGCCTGAAAGCAGCAGCAGATCATTCACCTCAGATCTTGAAAATAAAATAAACTGTTTAAAATTTAACTTCAGAACAGTGAAATAATGCAAAACAACACAAATCAGTTTAATATGTTTTAATTAGATTATAATTATATACTTCACCATTTTGTGAGTGAGTGCACTATTCTGTGCTTCTGAATGGCTGTATGTAAATTTCTGTCGTGTTTTGTCTGGTGCAAACAGCCAAACTGCTTATCACTGCATATCATGTAGTGTGTTGTTCTGACACAGGGTTACAATGTAATCTGCTCACCTAATGTTTATGTTCATAATATTTATATTATTTGCTAATTAATAACCTCATGTGGAGCTCTGAATCTGCGTCTCATTTCGAAGTCTGCTACTGTCCACCGGAGGTTGCATTTCGGTCACAAGCACATCCTTTCAGAGCTTTTCTGAATGAATGAATGAATGAATGAATGAATGAATGAAATACGCAGTTTTCCAACAAGGCAACCCAGATTGCTGAAATATAATTGGCTAAAACTGGCAGTGGGCGGGTTAAAAGAACCAAAACAAAGACAGCCATTCCGGCATGTATAACAGACATTTTCGAAGCAGAATATCTGACTTCAGCATTGTTTTTCAGATAAACAAGAATGTTTCTTAATTATCTGCAAACATACATTATTATTGCATTTTTATGCTTTAGAAGAATCAAAAACTTGCATACAGCACCTTTAAGTGCCTTCAAAAGGATGTCAAAACTAAAACCACTTATTTTGAGTAAGTTTGAACTTCAGTGCTCAAAACTACAGTAAATGGCTTGAAAATGTTTATTTTTCTGGAGATCCTGTACAATAGTGTACTCTACAAAACACTGTACACATTCTGTGTATCTCCAAAATATTCCACAGGAAGCCGTTTTAAATAATGTAAATGCAAAAGTGATTCAGGAAGTATCGATTGTTAGAATTTCTCCAAAAGCAGATTATTGGGTCATCAGTTAACAAGTAAATCATTCATTTCACGATGGCTGGTTGTGCGCTTTCACAGATTTTCACGGTAAAACCATTTCTAAAATACATTTGAATTCAAATACATGCCAGTCAAATAAATAGGGCAGCACAATTAACCATGATCTTGATTCGACTCCTCCGCATGATCTTAATCCAGCATCTATACCAGAGATGGCCAAAGTAGTGCCCACAGGCCAAACCTTTAATTGGTAACCTTTAATTTGGCCCACCATGCCATCTGAGAATAAAGGAAGTATGATGAACAGGTGGTTGGGGCGAATGCCTTTGACACAAATTGTCATTTTGAAATTAACACAACCTTTAGTTTTTTTGTTTTATTGTGGAGCTACAAAAAAGCAACTGAATTAATTGATTCATTTAAATGTTGTAAATGAATCAGACCATTAAAATGTAAATACTGTCATTACAGATGGACAATGCACAAAAAAGGCAGGAGCAGCTTGATTAGAGTGTTCAGCATTGAACGCCATTATTCTGTTATAAAATTAATTGTTTATATTTTTACTGTAATAAGTTTATAATAAAATGTTAAAAATGATACTGTGATAGTTAATATTTTATTAATATTACAGAATAAATGAGGAAATTCCCCTTGGCAAATTAAATGTAATACGGTTTGGTATGTATTCGGCCCACAGCCCTCAATCAAGTTTGGCTTTTGGCCATTTTATTTTTAGGAAAAGGTTTGGGCACGCCTGATCTATACAATTCATACAAGGCGGTTTCACAGGTTACATGAATTGCTCAGCAATGTGGACACCTCCAAATGGCGATAAAAGAGTCAGCATATTGTATCTAAAAGTTATAATTTTGTAATACCCAAAAATGTAATGACATATTCACGGCCGCAAAATCACAGTTTGTTTACTACAGAGGGTTTGCGCCCACATGTTGAATTTTACCAATGAAAAAAAAAGTCAAATAATATTGTCAATGACAGATTGCAAGGATATATCTCTAAGAATATTTCAATTTCATAATTATCAATAGTTGTATTCTGATGTAATAACTTTACTGTGCATTAACAACCAGGACAAATTTAAATCTATCTTTTCAAGCCCACTGTTCCAAGTCTATACAAAATGTAGCATTTTAATCAACAGTAAATCTACACATAGGCCTAAAATACGGTTGTTTTAAACATATGTTTGAGAAATAACAATAATAATAGCCTACTCATACTGTATCAATAACCTTTTTTTTTTACATCTACAGAATCTTGAGAAAGTCGAGATCTTTATTTTAGGCCAAAGAAATTCTCATTGGCTTTCAGAATTAAACACAGCAGCAGCAAGTTTGTAGTCCATGTGATATATGCTTGTTGTTTGGTTAGAGCATGGTCTCTGTAATCTGAATGATGTCATTTGTGTTGGTCAGAATGGTACACCGAAAGAGGATGTGATACCTACCGGGACATTTTTTATGGCCTAAACTTAACCTACTGTATGATCTAAATGTGGGTTTCAATCTCACAAAAAAGGAAGAAAAAAAAACTGCATCTCACAAACGGCTCAGAAATGTAAAGTTTGTAGCCTATTTATTCATGATTTTTATATATAATTCTTTAAATATTTGCAGGCTTAATTCAGTCATTTGAAAATAAAAATTTGAGTGCAAACATACAGTATTCCTTACTGGGTTTGTCCATGTAAAATGTTCTCATAGTCCATGTAGTCCAAATCACAAACTATATGTGCTGGTTCTTTTTCATAAACATACAGCACAAGCACAGCATAAAGTACAAGCAAATTTGCAACCACAATCTTGTGGTTGAAACTACTGCCCTTAACCTGTGGTAAGATGCAGAGATTCCTCCCAATATGACATATGAACTTAAATAAATCATGGGAACATTCTCTTCAGGTTCTGTCCAAAGGTTATTTTTCCTTATTTGGGCTAGAAAGTATCTCTTAGTTGTGGTGTGGCGTTCTTTCATTGTTGAGTTATTTGTTTTCAATATTAATAACTGCATCTGTAACTTTATTTTTCCTGTAAGTAAAATTGAGAAAACTGTTTGAGGGACATTCTACCAGAAACGTACATTTTCACTTATAAAAAATGTGACAAGGCCTTACTGACGTCCTCAAATCATACAAAAAACAAACATAAAATGATACAGTTCAATGATAAAACGCATCCTTGATCACTGTCAGCTTCTTCTCCTTCAAATTGTGTCACTTCCGAGTCATAGCCTTAAATGTGTATTGCACACATTCATTCATTTTCTTGTCAGCTTAGTCCCTTTATTAATCCGGGGTCACCACAGCGGAATGACCTGCCAACTTATCCAGCATTTGTTTTACGCAGCGGGTGCCCTTCCAGCCACAACCCATCTCTGGGAAATATTGCACACATTTTACATTAAATTAAATCCAAATGTGACAGGACTGACAGAAACATGGGGAAAATTGTAAGTTTATCTGTATTTTATATTTGTAATATTTGTTTGTAGAATTTATTTATAATTTCATGTTTTTAATCAATCGATGTGAATGAGAACAACTAAAACTTACTCTTTCTGAAGTATTTGTTTCTAAATAACAGTTTTTAGCTTAACAAAACTATTAAAGCTGTAGGTTTAAATGGCTAAGCACAAGGACAGTGACAGAGTTTGTACATTTGTAATGTGTTTTTTAATAAAGAACAAAAATCTGAGAACTAAATTAATGACATTTACAGAACAACTCACAGAAATCAACCAGCAGTCTATTTTAGACATTGTTGGGATGAAATACTTTTTTATTCACAGTATTTATGGTTTTATTTCAGGTACAGATAATGTACGTTTCTGCAAGAATGTCCCTTAAATGTAATTTAAAAAAGGATATTATATCCCGAGATGTATATTTAAAGCTATAGAGCCATACCAAAATGTGGCTGGGGTATTGTGTAACAAATTAAAGAGAATGTTCAGGGAATGCTCTAGAGGCAACATTCTGTTTACAGAAAGAAATCTCTCCTTACTAACAGAAACTGCTCAGTAAATTAACCTAGGCAGTGTTTTCACAGTGTGTCATGCGTCAGCCATGTTGGAGAGCAGAGCATAAACTATTGAACAAAACTTGACAGATTACTTCGGCTAAAAATGATGAATTATTGTAATGCATTGGCCTGTATTTTGTTAGTCGACTGGGGAAAAACTTTTAGAGGAAGACTGCCAAAATGTATAAAAGCATTTGTATTCAATGGGATCCTAAGTCAGTTAGTCAGATTATTTGACCATGCTTAAGTCATTCTTTATTAGCAGCTTCATCGTATTTTCCTGTGGTTTAGACAACATAAATAACAGAACAGTAGTTGATTACTGTGTAATCAAATGCTGGTGTTTATATACGAGTATCATGGCTCAAAATGACACATCCCCATTATCACATTACCACAACACATATTTTTGTTTGTTTGTTTTGAAGTGGCAAAGTAAGTTAGGCCGATTTATTTATATATTTTTTATTCATGAATGAAAATATAACCAGGTGATCAATATAAGATAGATATATAAGCAAGCCCGGATTAAGGATTCAAAGGCCCCTGGGCACATTGTCTTGTTGGGCCCCCTACCCAGCCGCACCCCTATAGTTGAATTAAAAAATAAGAACAATGTAAAAGGGGGAAGAATTAGTTCATCAGACGCTGGATTTGAACCAGGTTGATGATCGATCACGTCAAAATATTTTGGCATGCACTTTACGCCACTCACGCTGCTATCAATTGCGCTCTTTAGGTATGTTGTCTCTGTCAATCAAACAGTGCTGGGCGGAAAATTCTTAAATAGCTTATTCCAACTAGGTGCGTTATTTGCACTAAGCCTACTGTAAGTGCACACTTCAAAACTGGAATTTTTTCGCAGGGGCCCCAAGTAGGCATGGGCCGGTATAAGATTCTGACAGTATGATAACCTTGGAGAAAAATATCACGGTTTCACGGTATGACGGTATTGTGTTTACTGCTCTAACATACATTGTTTTTAAATGTCTGGCTAAAAAACAAAACCTTTTTCCCCTTTGAACACAATATATTTTATTTTGAGAAACATTTAAAATATTTGGGGCAGTAAACACATTAGGCTGAATAATTCAAGTGAATCATTGACTTCTGCTGTCTTCATTTGTTTAAAAAAAAAACACACAGATGTCTTTACAATTTAAACCTAAAAAACTAAAAAAACACCTAAAAAAATGTAAATAAAATTCTTACAGATACCTTAGGAACAGTATAGCAGAACATTTTGGTGGTATGAAAACCTTGACTTTTCCAAATCGTGGTATACCTTGAAAACGGTTATCGTCCCATGCCTAGGCCCAAGTGCACACAGACCCAAGGCCTGTGCCCATAATTCCCAGTTAATCCGGCCCTGTATATAAGAGAGAAAACATACAAGTTACATTAACTACAGAGAGAAAAAGACTAACCAGATATATTGTATTCAATATTTTAAAGAGGATTTCTTTACAGTTTTTTTAGGAAGAAAGTATTTATGAGGCAACAACCAAGCTTTTCTCCAGTCGTTATTAATTAATGCAGCCCAATAGAATCTGCCTCGTGGAACAATACAATACCTTTGCTGAAGAATTAGATGAATATGTTCATTCATTCATTTTCTTTTCGGCTTAGTCCCTTTATTAATCCGGGGTCGCCACAGCGGAATGAACTGCCAACTTATCCAGCATACGCCCTTCCAGCTGCAACCAATCTCTGGGAAACATCCACACATTCTCATTCACACACATACACTACGGACAATTTAGCTTACCCAATTCACCTGTATCGCATATCTTTGGACTGTGGGGGAAACCAAAGCACCCGGAGGAAACCCATGCGAACACGAGGAGAACATGCAAACACCACACAGAAATGGCAACTGACCCAGCCGAGGCTCGAACTAGCGACCTTCTTGCTGTGAGGCGACAGCACTACCTACTGCATCACTGTGTCACCCATGAATATGTTTATTATTGTATTTTTCTTTTTCATGAATTGTCAATGCTGTCCAGCATTGCTGATTCCTTCATGTTTTTTGGACGCAAGTTAGGCCTAACACTACACCACCTGCGTGAGCGTGACGTCACTAATTAATGTTACCGACTCGGTTGAAACGACGCCTCTGCAACACCGTTCAGGAAAAATCTAACTCAGGGATTAATTTCTTTAAAAATACACTGTATCGAGTTGCTTAAGTTGCGTCTTTGATAAACGCACCCCTGAAGGATTCCTTTACTGAATGAGTTTCCCTGAGTGAACCGACATAAAGTCACTTCTACTGGCCTGACGTGACAGGAGCGCATATTGTTTCACGCGGAAGAAAATGGATTCATTTCAGGTAGGCTGCTTATATTTTTGGTTACAAGCTACTACAGGAATTGTCACATTGTTGTTTCACGCGGGAGAAATTGGATTAATTTCATGTAGGCTTCCAATATATTTGTCTTGGTGTATACAAGCTACATGTCAAGCAAACGAAGTGATAAATATAGCCTGTTTTACACTTTTACAGCATGGTGTTTATTTTAACACGTTTGATTCACGTGTGAGAAGCTGTCGTTTCCTCTCTCCATGATGTTGTTTGACGTCGGCTACGTTACGTTGTCCTGTTTTGCTGTTGCAATATTTTCCTTTCTGTTCTGTTCACAGCCCTCACCACATCAATTAGTACCCACATAATACCAGATATACCAAAGGTTAAAGGAACCAAAACTGATATTTTAATTTGTCTTAATTCCTTCAGATATGAAATCAAGTAGCCTAAAGTTAGCAGGGCAGTTAGTGAATATGACTCATAAAAACGGACATGGCCTACAATAACATAACATTTTTGTATCATCTTACATATCAATATAAGTGATTACATGGGCACCACGGCATTACTTTTCTATTTCTGGAGGTTGCGTATATTAAATATTAATAGTCATCCCTATTTTTACTTCTCATGTAAAATACAGATAATAGGGTTACATGATGCATTGATTTAATATGATGTCCCATATTTCATTTACATTCATATATTGCAACATTGTATGATGAACATGTTTGAAATCTTATTGTAACTTTATGCCTAATTTATCAGTTTTATGATCAAACCCAAATCCTAATAACTAATTCTGCTAAAGCTAAACATTTATTTATTTATTTATTATTATTATTATTATTATTATTATTATTATTACGTGGATTACATTATACATTTTACATTACAAAAACATTTACTTTGCATTTTGTACATTACAAATACTTTTACTTTACATCACAGATGTTTATTTATTTCTTTGTTTGTTTATTTGTTTGTTTGTATGATAATGATACTATCAGATTCAGTATGATAGTACTGATCCATAAAAACAAAGATTCCTTTAAACAAAGGAGACTATTCATTGGTTTTAGCTGGAGCTAGAGTATTTTTATTCAGAAACACAATTAAGATGCTAGCTAATGTTTCTTGAATAACAAATATCTTTTCAATAAAAGGTTTTGGTTTTTCCAATAATAATATTAAAATGGTTAATAATATTGTCATTGTTCAATTGTTTTAATTACTACTACAGAT
Source organism: Danio albolineatus (assembly GCA_903798035.1). Classification (NCBI taxonomy): domain Eukaryota; kingdom Metazoa; phylum Chordata; class Actinopteri; order Cypriniformes; family Danionidae; genus Danio; species Danio albolineatus. Next base: position 5,444,028 of record CAIGQQ010038113.1, read on the forward strand.
TATAAAATGTTTATGGTTCATACAAATTATTGATAAAAACAACAATAATAATAATATAAAAACTAAAAGAAATGTAAAATATACTTCACCCTTTTAACAATTAATTATTACTATTTATTAATAATAGGCACAAGATGTAAAACAAATGACTATTTAAAGATAAATAATATTATAAACACATATATTAACACAGCTATTTCACATGTTAATGCTTTCTAATTTTATTACAATGCTTATACTGTATAATGCTCAATGCTTAAAGTTAATGCTTATAACATTATATTATACTGCTTCAAATAAAATACAAATGTAAAAACCTTTTCTACATTTTTATTATATTTCATTTTTACAGCATAAATACGTTTACATTTCATTTTTACAAATACATCTACATAAAATCTTTACATTGCAAATACGTTTACTTAGTATTTTTACATTTAGAAATACATTTACATTTGAATTATTTATTATTTTGGTTGTATACTTTAATAATTGACTATTCTTTTGTTTATTAATAATAAGGCAAAACATGAAAAATAATAAAGGATAGGAATAATGAAACAAAAGCTTAATAATAATAATAGACACATATATCAACACTTCACTGTTGTAACTCTTAATGTTTCTAATTTTATTTTTACAGTTTAAAAACATTTAAATAATATTTTTACATTACATATACATTAATTTTTTTGCATTACACAAAGACATTTAGAATCATTTTTATAATTATAAATACATTTACATAAATTTTTGTCATTACAAAATACATTTACTTTGCATTTTTACATTTCAAATACATTTGTATCACATTTTGACAGTACAAATACATATACGTATGTGTTTTACAACAATACACAAAGAAGTTTACATTAAATGTGTACATTATACATACATTTACATCGCATTTTTCCATTACAAAATGCACTTTACATTTTTACATTACAAATACATTTAAATTTTAACCTATTTATTACCTTGGTTGTGTATTTCACATTTACATTACTTTTTTACATTATAAATACATTTATATTTATAAATATATATTTTTTACATTATAAATACATACATTTTTACATCACAAATACATTTGCATTGCATTTTTACATTTACATCATTCTTTAACGTTACAAATACAAATACTTTGTATCTTTACAATACAGATACATCTACATGATATTTTTACATTACAAACACATTTACTTTGCATTGTAACATTACAAATACATTTACTTTGTTTACATTTTTACACAACAGATACATTTATATTATAAATTTTACATTACAAAAACATTTACTTTGCATTTTTTTACATTACAAATACATTTACTTTACATCACAGATGATTATTTGGTTGTTTATTTGTTTGTTTGTATGGTAATGATACTATCAGATTCAGTATGATTAAAAAAAGCAATTCCTTACAAAAAAAGAAAGAAAAACCTCACATAATTCCCCTGTGTTCTTCAGCACAACTGTCAAGTTATTTACAAGATTGAAACTTGAAATCAAACAATGCTGTCTTTGTTGCACTGGACAATCTGAAAAACTCCCAACGGGAGTCAGGATAAAATGAGTAATCCAAACTAAACATAAAGAAGTTCTTTCCCTTCTATAAGAAACGTTTTACAAGTCAAATGCACTGAATATCAACTTCTGCAGAATCAGCTCAGTGAATCATCAGGAATGCACCTGAACTTATTCACTCATTTACTGAGATATTTTGATATAATCGAAGTATGCGTGGTTATAAAAATTTGATATAAAATGATAAAATCAAAAATGGGCAAAGTTAATGAAGCGTGTTTTCTCAAATAGGTTTCATAATGTAAATGTGTATTAAAGTACAGTGACTCAGAGAACGAAAAAGCAGTATAACTCATCATAATCATCCAGGTGTATGAGAGATTTGCTGGATTCATATAGTTTTAGAGTTAAATTCCTTTTCGTTTTGTCAGCTTGGTTAAAAACACTGTTTGTTAAATATGCTTGCTCTTTTTTTATCATAGAGTGGGCGTCTGAGTCTTAGATGAAACTGTCTGTATGTGTTAAATGAGAAAATGTCACTGGAAGTGTGGTCGGTGACATTTGTCTTACTTTAGCGCTTGTTTTTAAAAGAGGATGTGATACTTGATGGGGTATTCATGATTTGAAATGTGGCGCCAGTGTTTCTTTAAATGAGTGCAAAACATTTAACTGACTTTGAAACAGTTTAAAGGTTTTAGCTTTTCTTCAGAAATGCAAGCTAATGTAATGTAACGTCTAATGTAATTGTAACCAATTCAATTCTATTTTTAAAATGATAAATATGTGTTCTGTAAAAAAATATAAAAAGCTTAATAATTGTATAAAAATATTTTACTATTAATACAATTCAATTAAAATATGTATAAAAACAAAAAAATTGTTCTTCCAAATATTGTCTCAGCCCCTTCTCCATCAACGCATTGTTGTTTTTGTTATCATCATTATTATTGTTGTTATTATTATTAATATTAATATTAGTATTAGTAATAATATTAATTTTATTAATAATCATAACATCTGAAGGGCCAGTTATGGCTATCAAACTAATAATAATGAGATGACCTAACTCAAATTATTTAGGAAAAGCATTATTATTATTATTATTATTATTATTATTATTATTATTATTATTATTATTA
>CAIGQQ010038113.1:5450029-5486155 GCA_903798035.1 Danio albolineatus
TCTCTCTCTCTCTCTCTCTCTCTCTCTCTCTCTCTCTCTCTCGCTCTCTCCGTTGTCAGAGATCGCTGGTTCACACACACTTCCATGAACTACAATCAGCCATGTTTAAGGACTGCAATTCCAGCCATGCAACACACACACACTCCTGTTCCTGATCACGACTGATTGCGCACGCACCACCGGAGGACCATCACGACTGATCACACACACTTCATAAGCAGCACACACACGCTCATTCCCCACTGCGACATTATCTATCCTTACCTTATGTTACGTTCCTGTACCTTGTTGCCTTCTGTTTCTGTTTGTGATCATCTACGGTGTTTCCCTCTTACAGTTTGCTTCCGGGTTTAGACCACAGCTTTTGTATTTTGTATTTACTAGCCTGCAGCCTGCCATACGACCTCACGCCTGTTTGACGACGATTTTTGGTTTGCCCTTTTGATATTTTTGCCATACTGTTCCTTTATTATTAAAAAAACTGCGATTGGATCCTCGCCTCCTGTTGACTTTAATAGCCAGCCCCAGCGAACGTAACAACGCGTCCTGTGAGAAATGAAATGCTGTGTTCTTTCTGATGGTCACATGACCGTCACACATCTTTAACCGAAAATTATTTAAACATTACAGCATCTATACAATGATTTATTGTTTCCCCCGTTTTTAATACGAATTTCAACAAATAAACACCCTTAAACTGTTTAAACTTTATGCCTTTATTAAGATTTTCATGTTAATGTTTACTTTCACTGTCTCATTGAGGGAAACTCCTGAGGTAAATAAGTGTCATCTCTGAACTTAAATAATAAATCTAAACAAAATGCTGCGCTTCCCACCTCCAGTCACAATGACTTCTGGGACTTTTAGAGTGAGTTCAGTGCTCAAGTCTGCATCGGTGCATCCTCGATATCAAGAACACATCCCGGAACTTTCACGCGTCCTCTGTTCTTGCGGTCTTGAGTATTGGAGCTGAACTTTGGCGGATGATGATGACGTTACACGAGAACACGAAAATGCAAGACCGCTGAAGAACGCATATTGAGAAACAGCCTTTAGCTCCAACCCTAATCAAACACACCTGAACCACCTAATCAAGCTCTTACTAGATATACTAGAAACGTCCTGAAGCAAGTTGGAGCTAAATTCTTTGGGACACAGGAGTTTGGGCACACCTGCACTATGGCCAATTTAGCTTATTGAATTCACCTATAGTGCATGTCTTTAGAAACCAGAAGCTCCTGGAGGAAACCTGCACAAGCATGAGGAGAACATGCAAATTCTATACAGAAATGCCAACTGAACCAGTAGGGACTTGAACCAGCAACCTTCTTTCTTCTTGCTAATCACTGAGCCACCGTGTTGCCCTATTATTATTATTATTATTATTATTATGTATTCTCCAGTACTCTCTTGTGAATTACCATGCCAACAGAACTATAAACACAAAACACCAGCATAACAATCAAGTTTTAGAATAGAATTGGAAAGAATAATTCACCCAAAATATTTGGAAAAAGCAGCAACGTGCATCCCTAGTAAAATTCCACAACCACTAAACACGCTTTATAAAGCTCCTTATGACTCTGTTCTTTGGAATGGCACGAGGGAGTAAGAATTATATGATTAAATTCAAATGTCTGCATCTAATTTCCCTCTACCACAAAGGGCCGCAGTGTTCAGCGCTCCAGTGTTTTTCTTTTTTTTTAAACGAAAAAAGGAAGTGAAAGGTCTGCAGTCAGGACCGTCCCCAGTATCAGCACAGCTTTAAATGCGAACAGTGAAGGTCAGAGCACGTGTTTGTGTGTGGGTGTGACGACAAACGAGACGACAAACATGACGGAGTTTCTATCTGTGTGGGTGAATTCAAAGCAAATTTCCCTTCGCAAATTCCACCTCGAATCACGGACCTTCCCTTCTCTGAGGAGCTGTATAAAAGTGGACAAGACAAACCATGAGATTCACACAGCAGGTCCAGCTTGAGGAATCATTTCTGGAAGATTCTCAGGTCATCATCTTGAAGAAAGTGCTAAAATGAGCGCCTCTCGCTTTGTGTTTTTATCTGCTGTTGTGGTGCTGCTGTGCGCCGTCAGCCTCAGTCAAGGTAAGATGAAGGAGAAAGATTATTAATTAATATATTGATTCATTTATCTGGTAAAAAACATTTAAGATAATATAAAATATTTACTTTATTTGTTTTAACTAATATTATTTCGTAACTAATATATTAATTACTGTTAATAATGATTACGTATTGTGTAGCATAGTCTCGTTGATATTTATAAGATTTTTGCAGCTAACAATAACTAATGTTGAATAAGTAAGAAGTAACTAACAATAACTGGATTGTGTTTTCTTTATTCCAGGTATGCGCATTGGACCAAAGAGATGCTGTTTCCAGTTTGCGGACCGTCAAGTGCCTTTCAAACAAGTAGTGGAATACAGCGAGACAAGCCAGCAGTGCCCCAGACAAGCCGTCCTGTACGTATGACTGTAATTACATACCTGACTGTGTTATTGTTAATGGAAAATTATATACTCAAAAATATGTTATTTTTAATATCAGTTTATTACTTTTTTATATTATTATTATTATTATTATTATTATTATTATTAGTAGTAGTAGTAGTAGTAGTTGTAGTAGTTGTTGTTGTTGTTGTTGTTGTTATTATATGGTATATGCTAGTAAATTTTTTATATCCCTTATTTTCATTGTGTTAACTTTGGTGTTATTATTATTATTATTATCATTATTATTATATCAAAACTAACGTAGATTAGAAGAATATGACTAATTTATATAATATAGTAAATAATTATAATATTATATTATTATTGTTATTTGTAATTATTTTGATATTTTTATGTTAATAAGAATAACTCATTATTAATATAGTCACTTGTTAATTATTAATATATTATATTATTATAATATATTAATTATAGTCATATAATCATATTTTATACACAATATATTTAATTAAATAATTTTGTGGTTTACATTTATTAGAATGATTTATTATATTTGTAAATTATAGTAATTATAGGATGATAATATGCAATTACAAGTAATTATTATTAATGTTGTTATTGTTTATTAATTGGTATTGATATTATCATTTATTGTATTAACTTAATATTTTCTTTATTACAATTATTGATATATGCACCATTTATTTGTGTCTTTTTAAATTGTCGTTATTATTATTATTATTATTATTATTATTCATTCATTAATTTTCTTTTCGGCTTAGTCCCTTTATTAATCCGGGGTCGCCACAGCGGAATGAACCGCCAACTTATCCAGCATTTGTTTTACGCAGCGGATGCCCTTCCAGCCACAACCCATCTCTGGGAAATATTATTATTATTATATTTTATTATTATTATCATTATTATTGTAAATATTTTATATTGTACATTATTTTAATACCAAAATAATAATTTTTGAATTATTTTCATGAATTTTGTTGTATTTCAATTATAGTAGTAGTAATAATAATAATAATAATAATAATAATAATAATAATACTCATCATCATCATTAATATTTAGTATTAGCTATATAATTCCTATTTGTTTATAATCATTTTTTATAATTACTTCTTTATTGCAGAGGATATTGTATACATATTTGCATAATATACATATAATATTTATTATTAGTTTATTAGTACTACTAATAATAATGAGGATGATAATAATAGCAATTTCATATATTGTTATTACAAATTATTGTTATTGTATTATTAATATTATTAATGTTTATTATGTTAATTCATGTGTGTTTGATGATATTGAATTTCTCTGTACAGGTTTAAGACTGCAAGGGGACGCTACGTGTGTGCCAAACCCAGTGATTCCTGGGTACAGGAGTACATGCAGGCCATTGACAGCAGACGTGTTGGCAGTCAGGGGACCCTGTAAACGTCCTGACCTGCATCCTCCAACTTCTGAACTGCTTTAGAAGCACAGGACAAAAGTGGAGTGTGGAGAGAAACAAAAAAAAAAGTCAAATGCAGTTATTGTACTCACCGACCGATGCACTGTCACTAACTGATCAGCAGATTGAAGCTACGAGGTTAAAAAATACAAAAAGTTTGTTGTTTGAAATGTTTTATCTTTTTGACTCATTTGTTATTTTATCTAATACTTATATATTTCTAAAAATATAGTGTTTTTTATTACAGTGTTACAAATGATTAACGTATAGCTGAACGTATAAAATTATAGTTTCTACAAGAGAATAAAATGGTTTTGAATATTTTTGTATTGCGACAAAACAGAAAATCTGTTCATGTAAGTTTTGCTGACTTATCCTCCTCAAAATAAAGACTTTCTGGGTCTCTATTCAGCTTTTTCACACTTGTTCATTAGTGTTAAAATAAGCATTCACAATGATTCATGCAGCTCACAATTACAGTACTGCTTTCTAGAAACTCATGCTTTTGCAAACATGTTAACAAGCATATATAAATATTTAAGAGGGTTGCCATTTTATACGACAACATATTCAACCAAAAATGTCTAACATTTTATGCATTGTGCCTGTTTACAGAACACTTGCATTTTTGTGACTGAAAACAGATAAATATCTGAAAACAGGTTTCAAAGTGGAAGTTTTTGAAATTTCCACCATTGTCATGTTTGTGTAAACACCTGAAAAGCAAAATTCTTTGAAAATTATGACGTCATGTTCATACCTGTCAACCCTCCCGTTTTTCCAGGGATTCTCCCGCATTTTACAGTTCTATCCTGATATCATCCCGTAAAGGTATTTTCCCGTATTCTTCCCGTATTTTCAGTTTTTCTCTGAAGGGTGGCAATAAACATTAAAGAGCCGATCCTCCCTCTACTCAACCCATACTGCCGAACCACCAGGGGCCGCCCCTTGCTCTTAAACGTGAGTCAGGTCTGTGCTTTCGTTTTATTTAGGCACGAAACACTTTGAAATAAATATAAAAACGGCCTGATTCCCTTTCCTTTTCATGACAAGTGACGTCGCTCCTCCTATGCAATCCTCAAAACAATGCAGTGTGTGACTGTCCGCTGACGCGCTCCATAGTGATAAACAGACGCTGTTTCCCAAACGGATTCTGTACATGCGATTTGAAGCGTAGCAAAATTGGATACTGGGTTTTGGGTGCATGTTTGAACAGACGTATTCACATAATTAATGATAATAACATCTAAAGATGTCGATCATGATTTTTTTTTTTTTGTTCAAACACAACAAATTTTGTCCTAAATGAGCAAAAACGTGAGGAAAGCAATCAAATGCTTTTATTATAGCGTTAGATGTGTGCATTTTTAAAGTGACACCTCTGTAATCAAACAAAAAATCTAAATAATTGAGATTAATTTGTTGCTCTTAATTTAGAATGTGTGAGTTATACAGTGAGAAAAAGATTAATGAGATTTGACAACTTGATTCTGTTTCTTTATAATAGCTCATTTTAATAAGCTAAACTGTTTACTTATGTATACTATTACATTTCCTTTTGTAAATAATAATATTAATAAATATTACTGACCATTTAACTGTTTATTACTGTTTTTTTACAATGAAACCGCTCCAGAGGAATATATTTAATACAGGGATTTTTTGGAGGTGGTTATCCCTTATTATGGTGGGCGTATCCCTTATTTTCACATCCCAATGTTGACAAGTATGCATGTTAATTATGTGTTTAGGGAGGTGTATATTAAAGGTAAAACTGAACAAACACACAACAATGTTGGAGTATTTGGTAGTGTTGTTGCTCAAGTGTTTGCTAACGCTTCATCAGCAAAGTGTCGATTTACTTCACACAAATAACAGATGGACTTAACAACTTACATGGCTGTGTAAACTCAGATTGTTTTGAAAATGTTGGTACATTGTTGTTGCGTATATGTAGCCTAATGCCGCATTTTCCACTGGCACATTGTAAACAGTGAGCTTTTCAGTTAATTCCTTTAGAAGTTGAGCATAAGTCATAGACTATAAAATATATGAATGTAGTATCTGTGACGTCACCCATAGGTTTCTGAAGAGCGCAAATACAGCTGCAAGTGGGCGTGGCCAAGCCCAGCTGGCACACAATGTCATAAGATGTTAATATTAGGGTAGATTTAGATTGTGACGTCAGGTGACCAAAATTCAGTGTCTGGCCAGTGTCTAAGGACAACTTTATTTTGATCACCAGTAACAACATTAATGAGGTTGATGTTTGGTTGATCCAAAATCGAGCCAACATCTTAAATCATATTGACGTCAAAATCTGACAATTATTCGTCAGGTGTAGGCATGGCACGATAACCGTTTTCAAGGTATACAGCGGTTTGGAAAAGTCAAGGTTTTCCTACCGTTAAAATGTTCTGCTATACCGTTCCTAAGGTACAAGTAAGATTTTAGTTTATTTACATTTTTTTCTTTTCTTTTCTTTTTTTTTTAGGTGTAAATTGGAAAGACGTCTGTGTTTTTAAAACAAATGAGGACATCAGAAATCTGTCAACTTTGACTTTTTGATTTAGTGGTTAATTTGTTGGAATTTGTACATTTGTATCTCATTCATTCAATTTAGTATGATTTGCTTATCCCCAATAGTGGTTGGATTTATGGGTGGGGTTTGGTGCCACGCCACCTTTTAAAAATATTAAATTTTCGTATGACTAAATTCACACAAATCAGCCACTAAACTGGCAAACGTAAAATAGTTTCATTCCTTGTGGGAACAGGCTGGCTCTGCCAAGTTTATAGTCCTCAAACTTTTTTCACCAAGTACCACCACAGAAAAAAATAGTCTCTCTAAGTACCAACATAATGACCAGTATTGAAATACAGTAGCATAGTAGGAGTAATTAAGCAGCTACAGCCCTGTGCAGTTTAAAAACGTCACAGATTAATTCTTCTTATTATGAATATTTATTATATTATTTATTAGCCACTTTAAACCTTCTTAGTAGTTTGAACAGAGAAATTAGAAATTAGTTCTGCTTACTGCGCATTAAAGTAAGCTTTGTGTGTCATAAAAGCTTAAACTATACCTGTCAAAGTTGCGATCTAAAAATACGGGATACACCCCCAACAACCGTTACAAATACAGGGAGAAAAATAGCTTCAAATAACACAAAACATAACAAACATTAGAAAATTTAAAATAAAATAAAAGGTTTAGCTTAAAAATAAAATCACTGATCACATCTTTGTTATCGTACTATCAACGGGTTAAAAGTGTGTTCATTTTTTAGTTTTAATTATTCAGTGATTCCTCCACGTACCACTAGACGTAAGCCTGCGTACCACTGCTGGTACACGTACCACAGTTTGAGAACCACTGATCTACAGGATTCCAATGCCATTCTTGTGCTTTTGACGACTAACGATGTGTTCACACCAGACGCACAACACACAAATGAATCACGCTATTTGTGTGTAAATAGATGAGCGAACATTTTGAGTTTATTCGCTTCATTTGCGTGTCAAATTGACTTCATAATAGACGAGGAGTCACATCATGGACAGTGGACTTTTGTCTGCCCGGTGACTCTTTGTTGCTTAATGGCTAACATAGATTTTACTGAAAGAGTAGCTGTACATTACGTGCTTTAGGAATTCTCAAAAACGACGTATATTTGTTTGGCGCCATGTCTGAGTCCAGTAGATCCTTTCAGAAGTGTACCCAGCTCTGTGAGTTCATCAAATCCTCCAGAAATTATACCTGGATGATAGAAGCTTTCAGCGGTGCTTCAGACTGAGCCGAACCCATTTGATGAACTGTTGTCTGGTGTCTGCAAGAGGATTTCCCCTCGGGACACCAACAACAGGCACTACGTCATAATCAGTCCCCTGCAAGTACAAGCTCATGATTAGTTAACGTGGCGCAAATGTCCGCTGAAGTTCAACTTGAGCGATTGCAACACGCAAAACGCTCAGCAGGATTTTTATTCTTGTTTTTGCATTGACTTAACATGTAAATCACCCATGCTCGATGCTTTATCCGTGTCTGGTGTGAACGCAGCATTAGAAACTTGGTTAATTTGAATAGAAGGCAGCATAAAAGTAGGACTCCCACGTAGCAAAATATCTCTGGCCCCGCTCTGGCCCACACAATCAGCTTTTGCTTGGCCCACATGCCGCAGTGAATTACGCTTCATGACTGGACCAAGTCTAGCCTCCAGACAAGGGCCAAACATGGACCATGTCTGGGCCAAGACTCAGCCAAAATAACCCATAATTGGGCCTGACCTGGGCCAGATATGTTGGTGTTTCACAACTGCAAGGGAATCGATAAACCCATTAACCATTGAGCTTTAGGCGTACTATGGCCATGCTTTTTCTCAAAGTGACCTGATTGGTAGAATTTATTTTCTTTACTTAAAAATAATTAAAATGTTTTTTAAATGTGGGTCAAGACTGACCAAACTGACATGGCCCACATATCAATTACTAACATCTGGGCCAAATACTACATTTGACATCTGGCCCAAATATTGTGTGCTGCTTTAAAGACGGTGCCACCTCTGTCAAACCAGGGCCATGTTTGGCCCACATGCTGTATGCCAGTGCCGGGTGAATGCCTGCTCTACCAGATTTATGCCAAATCTGGTCCAGAATTCTTTGCTACTAGGGCTGTTATTTGATTAACCAATCAAAACACTCTGTAGCTACCTGACAATCAGTTTGCCTGTTCATAATAAAGACATCCCATATTTGGTAAGCCACAAGCAGAAAGATTTTAAATTTGAAAGATTAGAGGATGTGAAATAATCCTCTCTGGCATTGTCATTGCTTTTTCAAAGGTCAAACAGGCCTAATAAGATTTAAAAAAAATCTGAAAGTGAGTAATGACCCAAAAATAAGCAAGATGTAAAAATTGTTTACATTTTAAATCGCTGTTAGTGTTTCAACACCAAATATTGACCAGATGCTGCTACTCAGGTGAGAATAAAATGATTACACTATCTTGCAAAGGAAGATGACACCTCGCTTTTTGGTTAACATTAAGACCTCATGAAACATACAGCAAAAATAAAACACACAGACATAAAGTATAGCCTAGAGTTGAGGTTAAACCAGAAACAAGGCACAGTTTATTAATATTTAATGAGGCCAGTGTTTTCCTACATAGAGAAATATAAGGCGGCCACCTCCATTAAACTTTGTACCACCTCCTTTTGACAAATCAGGAAGGCAGTTATGGCTACCCACAGACCCCAAGTGATGCTTCATGTATTTAATTATATTTAATGATAGCCTTTTTAAATAAGTAAATGTTTAGCTTGGTAGGATTACTAGAATTTTACTTAATTTCTTTTTTCTAAGTAGCAAAAATGTCATGATACCACCTCATTTTAAGCCCGGAAAAACCCTGGAGGCAGTTTATTTTTTACTTCAAAAACAAGCCATACTGTATGTATCATAACAAGCCATCAAAATCAGTATATTTTAATGGTCTCTAATGCATTTTGGGACATACTCCATTAGGATTGAATGGTTTTAGCAAGCTACCAGTAGAAGGCAACAAATTATTGTTAGTAAAGTCTCACATGGCCATTAGCCTATACTGCTTACAATAAAACCATTACAATTTGTATGATATTTATTTATTTATTTATTTCCCATTTTTCCATTTCATCTTACATAGAGTGACTGTTTTCCACGATGTATGCTTGTGGTCATGTGAACTTCTACCTAAATTGAGAAGGCACATCTTCAAATAGAGCCAGGCTTTTTAGTTCTCTTTTCTGGCCACAGACAAACATAATGACGGTCGTAGGAAGTGACGGAGTCTGTTTGAGATTCCATAATCTACTGTATATGTATGAATAATAAAAACTGTATATGTACAGTATGAATCAATTTGTTTGATTGGACCAGATAGAGAAAGTCAAGATCATATGAGTAAGACCAGAATTCAGCATTAAGCCTGACTGATCTAGAGAGCTTAGTCATAATCATAATCATGCTGTGTATTTCCCTTTCAACAATAAATGCTGATCAGCCTAACACAATCTTTTTCAGATTAAGGGCCCTTGAGAGCTGCATTTTAAACAGGCCTGTAATAACGTTTAGTAAAGTGTAATGATGGATGTATACTACATTGTAAAGGCATGAGAAATTATCAATACACACATGTACTGTGTTTTACATTTAACCTTTTATAGTAATGTCACATCTGCAAAATGCGTGTTTTGTTATTTCCTCTTAGAAGTTAAAGTTGGCCTAACAATTGAATTTCAGGTTGTTTATGTAAAAACAAAGAAGGAAATGATGTGTTTGTGGGGATGGATTCGCAGCAGACTTGTTACAGTTCCTTAAAAAATGACAGAAACACTGTCTCGTGTGTTTCTAGAGCTCCTCCGCTGACATCTGGTGATGAGTTTTCAGCAATTCCTCATAAATTGTCAAATAAATATACTAAGGATAATTCTACAGTTCTTTGCTGCCACCTGCTGATAAAAGTATTCAGTTCTTCAGTAAACATGTCTGACATCAGCCAAAAAAAAATTTGAAGAAAAAAGTTTAGCAGTTCAGCAAGGAGACATTTTCTGCGATCTGGCCTTTAATCTTGAGTCTGTCTAGCATTTGAAATAAATAATAAAGAGGTGGATAATACAGTAAAATATTTTATAGTCATTTTTACCTTCAATTTATGGCTTTGAAAGAGATTTGAGTATGTTTGAAGCACAAAGGTTTTTAAAATAAAAACTGTTAAATATGTATTTTCTATGCAGATTTACTCTATGACAAAGTGAGCCTTAATTAAGAAACTAAACATAATACATTTTTCTATTCACTGTTGAAATACTGTGTACACACTATAGAGCAGGTTATTTTGGCTCACTCACGATGGATACATTCTGGTAAATAGACAAAATAGGGTTTGCGTAATCAAACCATCAATAAAATTGTGACATGTTTTCAAGTCCAAGGCCAACATTGCAAGTGTATGAAACTCACTTACTGTATAAAGGGATAATTCACCCAAAAAGGAAAAATTTACACACTATTTACTCACTCCAAGTGGTGATACTTGTATTTATATGCATTTCTTTTTTCTTTTGAACACAAAAGAAAACATTTAGAAGAAAGCTGATAACCTTTAACCACTGGTTTTAAAGTAGGAAAAACAAATACTAATGAAGTTAATGGTTGCAAGTTTTCGGCTTTCTACAAAATATCTTCTTTGGTGTTCAACAAAAGTAAGAAACTCATAAAGGTTTATAACCACTTGACGTGAGTAATTAATGTCTGAATATTCATCTTGGTGAACTTATTGCTTTAAAGTCTGACAGTACCTGTGACAGTCAGGCTGTTTTTTTTTTTTTGTCCGAACTTTTATGAAGATGGTTTGAAATGTGAGGAAGACAGTTGCCTCCATAAAGGAAACACTGTAAGCAAATGGATTTTCTTTCTTTTTCTTTTTCTTTTTTTTTGTAGTATATGTCGACCCCATTAGTAGACATGTTTCCTTGTAGTGCATTGTCTGCAAATGATAAATAGGCCTCTGTCTTTTCCAGACACTTTAAAATGCTTTCACACTGCAGACATGTTTGCCACATTTACAAAGTGCATTTGTCTTGCTCTTTATGCCACTCTTGCCAGTAACATGGTTATGGCTGCACAAAGGTCGTAAAGTTTTTTAGGTAATGACACTGTCGATCACAGCATACTTCTTCATAGGCTGGAAAACTGGGTTGTGCTTTCTGGGTGAGTCTTCAAATGGTTCAAATCTAACCTTGAAGGGAGAGGTTAGTATGTAAGTATAGGTGACCATAGGTGGAGGTGGACACCTATGACTTGTGGAGTCCCACAAGGTTCAAATCTGGCACCTGTCCTGTTTAACCTTTATACTGTAATGAGAAAGAACCAAATCTCCTACTACAGCTATGCTGATGACACTCAGACCTGCTTAGCCTTGTTGCCTAATTACTACAGCCCCATTGACACCCTCTGCCAATGCATTGATGAAATGAACAGTTGGATGTGCCAAAACTTTCTTCATTTAAACAAAGAGAAAACTGAAGTCATTACGAGAACAAAGATGAGGCTCTCAAGGTGAATGTGTACCTTGGCCCTAGGGGTCAAACAAAAAATAAGGTCAAGAGTTTTGTTGTGATTCTGGAGTCAGATCTGAATTTCAGTGCTCATGTAAAATCAGTAACTAAATCAGCATACTATCATCTCAAAAACATTGTAAGAATTAGATACTTTGTTTCCAGTGAGGGCTTGGAGAAACTTGTTCATGTGTTTATCAGCAGCAGGGTGGATTACTGTAACAGCCTCCTCACTGGCCTTCCCAAAAAGACAGTTGCAGCTCATCCAGAACGCTGCGGACAGGATTCTGACCAGAACCAGAAAATCATGGCACATCATACCTGTCCTCAGGTCTTTACACTGGCTCCCAGTTACATTTAGAATAGATTTAAATTGCTGCTGGAATCAGCTTACAGAAATGATCAGATGTGCTCTAACATTAGGCACGTTCAAAGACTTTAAATACATCTGTTTAGCTGTACCTTAACTGAATGAGCACTGTGCTACACCAAACAGATTTAAAACCTGTTTTTAACACATTTTTAATCTTAAACGTTTTTATTTTCTTATACTTATTTCTTGTATTCATGTTTATGTAAGTCACTTTGAATTACCATTGTGTATGAAATGTTCTACATAAATAAACTTGCCTTGCCTAATATAATACCAAAAAGCTGTTTAGTCACAGTTTTGAGTTTTGGTGAAATTTCAGATGTGATAAATGAGCCTTTCTTGACATGGTTTGCTTCCTGTTTGCTTTTGTTTGCCTCCAAAAGTGGATCGAAACACTTTTAAATTAAACTCATTGAGTGTTTTTGTAGTGCATGACCGGTTACTAGCTGGTTTATTTATGGTTTATGTTGGTATAAGCTTTGTTTTTGCATAATTTCAAAATGTCATGTTATTTATTAAACTTTGTTTTACTTTACATTTTTTAACCGTGACAACTCATTCTATTACAATAACTTTATTGTATCAACAACAACAACACAAATCTGTTTGGGACTGAAATTCAATAGCCTTACCCTGGCTTATACTGTTTATTTATCAGTTTTAGTCATCTAAAGTGTTATGTTTATTCTCATAGTGTTTATTTTCTCTATGTAGTGCAGTAGAGTTGTGCAACGACTGACTTTAGTATCTGGGCAAAGAGTAGTTTGTTTTGGCACACTCGTATCAAAAATCACAGATAAAACAGATTCAACCCAACTTTAGCAGCAGCAGAGGAGCTGTGAGCAGACTTTATTATCCTACTCAGTTTTATATCACCTCCTGTTCATTTCCTACAGGTAAATTACATTCATTTCTAAAAAACTTTTTTATAAATAACAAAAGATAGAGAAACAAATTAGAATAGATTGATATTTGGCAAATTTAGTAGATTTTTTTAAATATAAAATTTTTAGTGATATTCTAACGCAATCTAAATCCAATTATTATTTTGTTTATTATTTAATAGCTATGTAACTTCTATTAATTTGTACTCTGCTAACAATTTCTTGTAGAATCTACACAATGCAGTCACTGGGGTGGTACCTTTTCAAAAGGTACACATTTGTACTTAAAGGGTCCATATTGGTACCCCAAAAGTATATAATAGTACCTATAATTTTTTAAGAGGAACACTTTTGTACTTTTTAGGTATATGTACCCTTTGAAAAGGTACCCTCCCAATGACAGCTTGTGTACCTTTTTGACTGAGAGTTTACAGTAACTTACTCTAAACACATATACAGCAAAATAAATGGTGCTGTAAATGCATACAGTATTTTCACTGTAATTGATTTACAGTATTGTATATCTTTGCAAAATGTTTTTTTAATTCTTCATATTCGCCAATTGGTGACGTTTGATTTCCTTGCCACTGACTTGCATGGTTCGGGACCTGTAGAGCTGTGCATCGATGGATTTGCTCTTCAGTGTTTGGACTCTCAGTACTGAATATTACACCACACTGAACTGAGCTAAACTGAACTTCAAGTCTGAAAGCTGAACTGACACTTTTTCAATTTTTCAATCTTCTATGTGAAGCTGCTTTGACACAATCTACATTATAAAAATGCTATAGAAATAAAGGTGAATTGAATTGAATTATATTGAATCTTTACTGTAAAATATACAGTAATTTTGACAATGCAACTGGACAATAAATATAAAATTTCCCTTGAGCAATTTTTTGAGGGGGACACAAATAATACAATCAAATTGTACTTATAAAGATAAGTCCCCACTGTTAAAAAACTTTGGTTCTATCATTATTATTGCAGCATGAGGACTGTGTCATTATGGTTATTTTCAAAGTTTTTTTTCAGGTTCAATGACAGCAGAATGTACGGTCAACAGACTGACTCCTGCAGCAGAAAAAAATGCAGGAAAATATGTTTTCTATACTCATAATAACTAACTTGTTTACATTACACTTGTTAAATTGACAGATCACACTGTAAATTGGTGAGCCTGTGATGAGCCACAACTCTAAAAACATTAAAGAAATTGCTCATCCAAATGACCACACGCTTACCTGACACTGTACATCTGATTGACCCTGCTCTGCTGTCCTTCAATAATTTATTTCTCCCTTGATTGTGATTAACATTGTGACATTAGTTTTTCATAAGCATTCATTCTTAAATCCAAATTGCCTTAATATGTGAGCTTTTTGTATTTATTGGCGTTAAGGTGCACTGAAAAATGAGCTTATGTCCACTTTCCTTTTCTCTGTCATTTTATCTATTCTCTGCCAGGCAAGATTAAACACAATGGTAATTCAAAGTGCTTTACATAAAGTACGTGAAACTATAAAAAATAATCACAACAATAATAACAAGGAATTCAAAAAAAGGTTAAAATTGTTGTTTTGAATTAATTCCATGTACGAACTGAATGGAAATTGATTATACAAAAATACAGTGTCAGTTCGGACGTAGCACGGTGCTCATTCAGCAAATGCACAGCTAAAAAATATGCTAATTGTGGCTGTTTATGTTGTTAACATTATGACAACTCGTCACAAATAAAACAATGAATGGGAAACGGCTTTGGGGTGTTAGCTGCAGTGCAGTTTGCAACAAGCTATTGTAAACAAGCTAATACAGCAGACGAATGGAAAATACTTTGGTAGTCTGCATTTTTACCACAAATAATTTTTGAATAAGTCTTTATCGACAGCAATAAAGAGAATCGGTTTATTTATAGTGAATAAAATACCCTCCTTACTGAAGTTCGACATGTATTGAGCCGCAGCCACTCACCTGTGTGTGTGTGCGCGCGCATAGTAGGTGAGATGAACTGGCAAAGCAGGCAGTGGACCAAACCAATGTGAAGAAGGGGAGGGAGAACTCAACATATTCTAAGCGCATTTTTAATGCGGAATGCGTTTTTTTTTCTTCTACATATACAATTATTTTAGGTGTCGGGGGGGGAGAACCCTCGGTCGGGACATGTGCCCCCTGCCCCCCTCGGGATTTACGCCTGTGCCTGTTCTACACTTCATATTACAGTAAAATACTGTCATAATAAAAAGCTCTTAACAGTGGAGCTATCTAAATTGGACATTTAAAACATTTGCTCATTGACCAATTTATGAGGTGGTTTGGGGGCACAACAACTTTTTAATATTAACCACTTATGACAATACATATACTAGATCGCGCTGCAAAATCCAGTGATTTATGTGTTGAGGCAGACTATAATTTTTATTTTTTATTTTTTTAAATAACTTGTATTTCTAATCTAATCATCATTTGACTAAAGGGTACTGTATTGTGTAATTTGTAGGGTTGTAGTTATTGCTAGAGTGTTATGTAGGTATTAAATGCTTACACCGAAATCCTCTATGACCTGTGTTTTAATGTGAAGAATAAAGAGATAGTTCAAGCTAAAAATTAAAGTTCTGGCATCATTTAGCCTACTCGCCAATTACTTGTTTGTACTACTTTGAGCTTCTTTACTTGTTTATACTACTTTGAGAGAGATGATTTCCACACACTAATCAAAATTCTTCATTAGGCAGTCTATAATTTTTATCTATTTATTTTATTATTAATATTATTATTATTTTTGAAACCCCAAAGCCATTTTTGTTATTGAAAGACCTAATATGTTATATTGGCACATACAGTATGATGGCTACAGGATAAACTAGATTGCTGTATTTACAGGACAAACATCTTGAAAAATGAGAATCCCAGTGTTTCTGCTGTTTTTGGTATTCACCATGTGTTCAGTTGAGTCGGCTCCTCAACCTGCTGGTGAGTTAACTAAGAATTATTTTTTAGATCAATTCATGAATGTGATATGATATACTCATTAAACTACAAAATTTCTAGGCTGAATTTCACGGCATTGGGCACTTTTTAAAATTTAAAACACTTCTGTTAAAGCTTAACTAAATGTTTACTTTAATCATTAGACATTCTGTGTGTGATAATCTCATTACATCATCTCAAAAAAATAACCCGCGAACATGGTCTAAACAAAGCAATGTGCTTTTGCATGTCAAAAACCCCAAACAATTAGTAAGTCAATGTTATGTTAAATTTCACTTTTGTGCCTCCATTTGGACATTTTACGTTACATTATTTTACTGATCATTGACTTGTATAAGACAAAAAAAATCAGCTCAGCCTTTAATGCATGGACAACTAACGATTACTTTGTTTTCTTTCTTTAATACACAACAGTTCTATTATCTATATTGAAAAAAATGATAAAACATGCTAAAATTTCCTACTTATTCCCTAATAATTTTAAATAAAGTTCCTTGATGTAACTATCTTTTTTTTTTAGCAGTTCCAGAGCTTTGTTGTTTCAATTTTATCGACTTCCCACTTCCAGCGAACAAAATTGTAAGTGCTGTGAGGACATCTTCACGTTGTATGTCAAAAGGCATTGTGTAAGTTCTAAAATACATGATTCAGAAAAAAAAGCTTATTTTAAATTTCGTAACAGATGATGGAAAAAGTGATTTTATGTATGCCAACAATGACCTAAAATCTGAATGCTAACCTTTCTGTCTTCAGAGTTACGACACCTAGGACTCAGTTTTGTGTAAAACCAGACGAGGACTGGATAAAGCCTGTGATGGAGAAAATGTACAGTAAAATGTAAAAGTAACGCCTTTAACACCTGTGCTACTCGATTTTACCTTAATTTCATTTGCGCTATAGCAGCTCATAAATAGTAATTACAAAATATATGACAAAATGAAATGTAACAGAATTGGTTATGGCAATGTTATATTAAAAACAGTATTAATACTAATAGGAAAATGTCATTTTACATCACATAACATCTATGTAATCAAGTATACTGTAACATCTTAATGAAGAAAAAAGGTTAAGCATTTGATCTTTTGGACTTGTCTGTTGTTTGTACATTCAAAAGACAAACTTTGCCACTTAATAAAAGGGTTTGTGTAGGAAACGTTTGTTGTTTTTTACACTTCATGTACCTCTAAACCAGGGGTGCTCAACCCTGTTGCTGGAGAGCCACCCTCCTACAGATTTCAGTTGCAACCCATATCAAACACACCTGCTTGTAATTATCAAGTGCTGTTCAGGTCCTAATTAATTGTTTCAGGTGTGTTTGATCAGGGTTGCAACTGAAATCTGCAGGAGGGTGGCTCTCCAGGAACAGGGTTGAGCACCCCTGCTCTTAACATTTACTGTTTCTTCACAATACAAAAAGCACTTTCTTGATTTTTTTTTTTTTTGCAATTTTAAGTTGATTGAATATAAAACAATTAAGTTGCCACCTCTCCCCCAATACATACAAAAAATGTGTAATCTTATTTATGTTGTGTAAACATGAAACCTTTAAAATGCAATTTAAAAAATCGTTGCATTTTGGGCTACGTTGTTGTTGTGTGAACGTCGCCTTAAAAGTAAATTGTAAGTGAACATTTTTAGCTCATTCATGTGGAAGTTGAGCATAAATGCTCATCCCGTGCATTATGGAATTGAAACCCAAACTGAGAAATTGTTGAGAGCAGCCACTGACGAAACATTATCCATGCCCCAGAGCAGCGGCGTTGTTAGCAGTAGTACTGAGCGCAGATTTGAAAAATCATGATTGGGTTACCACTTTCGCCTCATTTTGAGTCTGGAAAAGCCCAGAATGCAGTTTATTTTTACTTAAAAACAAACAAACAACACAAGCCATACTGTATATACATCATCAAATACCGTTACAATCAAAGTCAGTAAATTTTCATGATTTTGAATGCGTTTTGGGACATACACTCATTAGAATTTGTTGGTTTTAGCATGCTACCATTAGTAGAGACCCACTTGACCAGCCTACTGCTTACAATAAAGCCATTATGTATTTTGGTGATTTCTATTGCTTACGTTTTTCCTGCAACAGCAAGAGTAGCACATTTTTTGCACATTTTGGTTTATTTGTGATAATTTTGTGGGGGGGAAACACATTTATTATGAGTCTGACATAGAGTGAGTGTTTTCAAACTACATATGTTTGTGGTCATATATTTCTACTTTCAGAAGGCGCATTTTCAAATAGAGCCAGGCTTTTTAGTTCTCCTTTATGGCCACAGACAAGTGTAATGATGATCGTAGGAAGTGAGACAGACTGTTCCATAACCCACTGTATACGTATGAATAAAAAAAATTAAAATATGTGTACAGTATGAATCAGTTTGTTTGATTGGACCACGTAGAAAGTCAAGACCATATGAGTAAGACCAAGCCCACTGTATTAAGCCTGACTGGTCTAGAGGGTTCAGTCATAATCCTAATAATGCTGTGTATTTCCCTTTCAACTATAAATGCTAATCAGCCTTACTCAATCTTTTTCAGATGATGGATGTATACATTGTAATGGCATGAGAAATGTTTAATACACACATACAGTAGTGTGTTTTACATTAAACCTTACTGAAAGCCTTTTATAGTAATGTCACATTTTATTTCCTCTTATAAGTAAAAGTTGGCCTAACAATTGGATCTCAGGTTGTTTGTTTAAAAAGAAAGAAGGAAATGATGTGTTTGTGGGGATGGATTCATAACAGACTTGTTACAGTTCCTTAAAAAATGACAGAAACACTGTCTCGTGTGTTTCTAGAGCTCCTCCACTGACATCTGGTGATGAGTTTTCAGCAATTCCTCATAAATTGTCAAATAAATATACCAAGGATAATTCTACAGTTCTTTGCTGCCACCTGCTGATAAAAGTATTTAGTTGCATGGTACATGTGTCTGACACCACCAGCGAAGGATTTTTGAAGAAAAAAAAAGTTTAGCAGTTAAGCAAGGAGAAGTTTTCTGCGATCTGGCCTTTAATCTCGAGTCTGTCTAGCGTTTGAATTAAAGAATGAAGAAAGAGTTCAATAATACTGTAAGATTAAAACATTCTTTAATTCATGGCAATGAAAGAGATTTGAGTTGGTTTGAAGAAAAAAGGTTTTTAAAATATAAATATGATTAAAAATATATAGATTTATAGAAAATATAGAAAAAAATCAGCCTCGTTTAACAACCTTAGCATAATTGTTTTTTCTATGCACTGTTGAATTGTGAAATACTGTGTACACAATACCAAGAGCAGGTTATTTTGACTCACTCATGTTGGATACATTCTGGTAAATAGACAAAATAGGGTTACTGTGTCAGCTTAATCAAACCATCAATGAAAATTGTCCAAGGCCAACATGGCGGTTGTATGAACCTCACTTTAAGGGATAATTCACCCAAAAAGGAAAATGAACACACGATTTACTCACTCTCAAGGTGTTAAACTTGCATTTATTTTAATTTATTCTGTTGAACACAAAAGAAGATATTTGGAAGAAAGCTGATAACTTGATAAAATCAATACTATGGATGTCAATGGTTGCAGGTTTCCAGCTTACTTCTTCCAGCTTTCAAAATATCTTCTTTTGTGTTCAACAGAAGTAAGTACCTCATAAAGGTTTATAACTATTTGATGCTGAGTAAATAGTGTGTAAATCTTCATTTTTTTTAGTTAACGACTTTTCAGGTCTGTGATAGTCAAGCTGTTTTTTTTGTCTGAACTTGAATCAAAACAGTTTGAAATGTGAAGGAGGCAGTCACCTCTTAAGTCTTTATAAAGGAAACACTGTAAGCAAATGGGTTTATTTAGTTTTTTGTAGTGTATGCCGACCGCGCAGTTATTAGGCCTTTTCCATTTGCTGATGATGAATAGGCCTAAATGACTTTTTCCACACTGCCAACATGTTTGCTGCATTTACAGTGCATTCCTCCTGCTCTTCATGCCACTATGTGATGCCTGGCAATATGGTGATGACTGCATCAAGTTTGGGGGCGTTATTTTTGTGTTTTTTAAAGCCTGATGGTAAAACACAAGCGCGGTTATGAATGTAAATAAACATATGCTTGTTTGTTGTAAAAATGTATATTAATGACAAAAAAATACAAATCTTTGCATCTCCAGAATTCCGGGGGCAGCTACACTGTAAAAAATGCAGGGTTCCACACAATTCCTTCATATCGTCTCAACACAAATCATATATATTCATTCATTCATTCATTCATTTTCTTTTCGGCTTAGTCCCTTTATTAATCCGGGGTCGCCACAGCGGAATGAACCGCCAACTTATCCAGCATTTGTTTTACGCAGCGGATGCCCTTCCAGCCACAACCCATCTCTGGGAAACACATCCATACATTCTCATTCACACACATATACTACGGACAATTTAGCGTACCCAGTTCACCTGTACCGCATGTCTTTGGACTGTGGGGGAAACCGGAGCACCCGGAGGAAACCCACGCAACCACGGGGAGAACATGCAAACTCCACACAGAAATGCCAACTGGCCCAGCCGGGGATCGAACCAGCGACCTTCTTGCTGTGAGGCGAACGTGCTAACCACTAGGCCACCGTGGCGCCCCCAAATCATATATATATTAACTTAATTGTATTTACAAATTTAAGTTGATTGAACATAAAACAATTAAGTTATCCAGAAAAACCTTCAAGAATTGTGTTGATTCAGCTTATTATAATTAAGTAGACTGAGCAGTGTGTATGCTTTAAGTGTATGCTACTGTTGTTGCTGGTGTAATCGGGGAAATGTTCTTATTAATTAAGAGGCCTAAGATTAATCCTAAAGGATCACAAACATGTAGATTTATTTACAAACACTCACTTAGAAGAACATCGATAACACAGGAGACACAGGAATGACATCGGGTGACAACAAAGCACAACTGAGAATACCGGATGAAAGGACTGAACAAAACACAGGAGTATAAATATACTGGAAATGAGGGAAACTAATGACTAACAGGGGTGAGACACAGGTGAAACTGATGAACACTGACAAAATGGCAGGAACTAGAACAAAGGGGTCACAAGTTGAAAACAAACACACATGGAGAATGAAAACATGGCAGGAGATAGGGTACGTAGGTCCAGGGACAGCTCACCCTCTGCTGTGGGTAGGTGGGCGGGACTCTCGTTCAGTCCCTCGACGTCCAGCAAGACTCCCATGTTCGGCGTTGTTGTCGGCTCACACGCGGTCAGACTGTTGAGCTCCTCCTGGTCAGTGCTGTCTGGCTCTGTCGCTCTCGATGGCGATGGCTCACATACTGCAGGTGGCTCTCTGTCTGCAGTGGGCTCTGGCGCATGCTCCCTGCAGATGGTTGTTGGGCTGGTCACTTGGTCTGGAGTGGCACTGACGAGTCCTTCCTCCGCACAGGTGACGAACGATGATCTGTTTCTCGTCAGTGTCCACTCCACGTAGGCAGTGAGATTGCTTCGAGAGACATCTTGACGATGTCACATGATGAAAACAAACACACATGAAGAATGAAAACATGGGGGAAGATCATATGATGAAACCATGGAACACTTGACCTGACACAAAGAAACAACACTAGCCATGTGCTCACAAAAAAACAAGACTAGAACAAAACTCATTTACTGCGTGTTCACATAACACTAAAGCACACAGCCACAATGTAAACATGTACCACGTGCTAAACACAACACCAACAGAAGACTGAACACAAGAAAAGAGTACACGATAAATGAAAACACTCACCATGCACTCACACATGCAATGTGCATGTTTCATCCCAGCACCAACCGAAAACAACTAGACTGAGACGCTGAGAATGAAACACCATGCTACAGACAGAACAAACACAAATACCAGGACGAGAGCGCGCGTCGCAAACACACCCAGACCTTGCTTTCCTGCATCAATCGGGAACATGCACGACCCAATTGTGGCCAAGACGGCGCTCATACAAAAAGACACACAATGACAGAAAATGAGTGGTCGACCCCGACTCCAACTGAGGACAACATACAAGACAGGACTAGTGTCTGGACTCTGCCACCAAAACAAGAATTAACAAGACCGGAGTGGCAGAATCCTGACACACCGGGCTTGACATAGATCAGCTTGTTCTCATTCTGGATCAGCAAACATGCAACAGACTAAACCAGGAGGACGCGATTGTAGGTCAAGCTGGGTTTTTCTGTGATCCTTGCTTTTTTTTTACACCTTTATGTCTTTTTAAAAACTCACTGACTAGGGTTAATAATCCATAACAATTTTAAATAAAGATCCTTAATGAAACTAACTTTTTTTTCTGCAGTTCCACAGAATTGTTGTTTCAATTATATCGACTTCCCAAGTCCAATCAACAAAATTGTGAGTGTTGTGAGGGCATTGTGTAAGTTAACTAAAAGATATGATTTAGAAAAAAAAAATTGTGACAGAAACGTATGCCAACAATGACCTAAAATCTGAATGTAAACCTTTCTGTTCTCAGTTTTACGACGCCTAGGGCTCAATTTTGTGTAAAACCAGATCAGGACTGGATAAAGCCTGTGATGAAGAATCTGATGTAAATGGAACATCTTTTACACCTGTGCTGCTCAATTTTACCTCAATTTCTACAATATTTTGAAATTTATTTTTTACTATAGCAGCTCATGAATGGAAATCAGCTCATAATTACAAAATATATTACAAAATTAAATGTTACAAATGCTTATGTTAATGTTATATTTTAAAACAGCATAAACACTAATAGGACAAGGCAATTTTGTATTCTATTTGTATATAATTCTATGTAATCACGTATACTGTAATCTTAATCGCATCTTAATGAAGTAAAAAGACCAACATTTGATCTTTTGGACTTGTCTGTTGTTTGTACATTCAAAGCAAACTTTGATACAGGAGATTAAGTACAGCCGAGTTGATATAATGCTTTATATAGGAAAAAAATTTACTATTTAGAATGTTTTTGTAATATAATTTAAGACAATAAAGTCTTGAAGTTAGTTTTTAAATACTTCATGTAACTCTAAACACTCATTGCATCTTCACAATATTTTATTTCTTGGTACTCATTCTCAATGCCTAAATTGACCTTGGGAAATTTTCAGAAATGTTTGTTTCTCATTTCTTTGTTTGTTGGACTCGTTCACTGTTAGATTCAAATACAGGGAACACATTCCTCTCTTTACTAATCTTCAGTCTAGGTCTGTGATTTTGTTGTTTAATTGTTAACAATAGTAAAAATAAATAAATAAATAAAATGTTTATTTATGTAAAAATTAATTAGATAACACTGGAGTGTTTCGATGACAATTTTTGTCTGACTACATGTTTGACAAAACTTTAAACCATTTTACAAGATGTAAGATAAGCCTGCTTCTCCTGCGTTACATCAGATAAACAGCAGTCAGTGATAGAGAGAGACAAATGGATGAAGCTGAAATACAGCTCATTAGACAAAAATACCAAGTAAATTGATTTGATTTGATCGATCTGACTTGATCTCACATAAATGCAGTTTGTGGTACACACAAACACACATACACATGCATGTTTATTGACACCATGAGGCTGTGGTGATTATAATGGTTGAGAATTACATGATGACTTTACTGTACTTATTACAAACATGTTTTTAAAAGTTTGAACTTATAAAAGCTAAAAGAAATCACAGAGAGTTGGAACAGATATTTGTTATTATATTTGTGTATACATTTTATTATAGAAACATGGTACCTGCCAATCACTTCGGCGTGCAGAAAAAAAACACACTCCTAAGTCACATTGTGGTGGGCCTCAAAATCACTGGGATTTGGGTCCTTTAACGTCAGGAAATTTCTAAAAAGGGACATTTTAGGTTTATATCACTCTAATAAGGCTGTGGACACACTATACCTACACACAGTTCTGTCCAAACGGCTTACAAAAGTTGATTTTCATCATAGGTGCCTTTTAAAGAGATTGTAAAAATAGCATTGAGTGTGTGTGTGTGTGGGGTGTGTGTGTGTGTGTGTGTGTGTGTGTGTGCGCGCGCGCGCGCGCGCGTGCGTGCGTGTGTGTGTGCGTGTGCGTGCACGTGCGTGTGTGTGTGGCCACTAACTGTGAAATTAAAGCACTTTTCCTGTCATTACTTTTGCATTTTAGTTCAGTGAAAAAGTTTAGCTGGGTTACACTGAAAAATGCTGAGTTTTACGAAATCCATTCATGTTGTTAACTTAATGTGTTTACAAAATATATTACAAAATTAAATGTTACAAAACTTGTTATATTAATGTATTATTTAAAATAAAAACAGTATAAACACTAATGCGAAAGGGTAATTTTATATCACTGCAGTATGACAGTGGACACACTATACCTACATACAGTTCTGTCCAAACAGCTTTAAAAAGTTGATCATAGGTGTATCAAAATACTGGCTCCCTTCATGTTGTTCCAACACGAATCAATTGTTAACTTAATTTGTTTTTTATTAATTTTTTTACAAATTTAGGTTGATTAAACATTAATAAATCAATTAAGTTGCACCTCTCCCTCAATAAAAACAAATAAAACTCGAGAATTGTGTTTTTTCCGCTAATTTTAAATAAGTTTAAACAAGCAGCAAATACTTTGAGTGTGTATTGACTTTCCTATTAAAATGGGAAAGAAAAAAAACTAGAAACAAGAAGTGCTTCAGTTTTCTCAGAGCACGTTTTGTTTCTGTGGGCATGTAGTGGGAGTAGTGGTTTAGTCAAACCACCATAGCTAATAAATCAGGGCCTTTACTGACAGTATACAAAAATGCTGGCTTCCACACAAACAAATTGTGTTGGACAACATGAAGAAATTAAGTTAACTTGTACATTTTTCATATTTAAGTGGATTGAACCTAAAACAATTAAGTTGTCCCCACAAAAACTGAAGAATGGTGTTGTTTCAACTAATTTTACACATGTAGTTTGAACAAAAAGGGATTTAAGGTTTAGCATATAATTTCTTATGATAGCAACATTTTAAAATATAAAAATTCTTCATACTTAGTGCAGAATACGACGGGCCTGAGAAGAGGAAGTGTGTTGTATTCTTAAAGCTTGTTTTCAATGAATTGTGAAAGAAAAGTACCTTATACATTAACATGAGCGATAAAGCAGAAAAAGGATCCGGAAAAGGAAGAACTAAAAACAAACTTTCATTACTTAGAAATGAATTTACATGTGTTTTTGAGGAATATCTGTCAGATGTGTATATAAGGAGACGTTCAGACCTCATTCTGGACTCATGCTCTGAGATATTCAAGCTCTACAAAACATCTCCTGATTCCTTCTGTGATTGAGAAGAAGCATCTAGAAGAATGAGAAGCCTGATGTTTCTGCTGGTCCTGGTGCTCTTCTGCTCTCTGCAGGACACTTCATATGGTGAGTGCTCTTTTTTAATCTTGAATATAATGTTTGTTTTATGGCCGATGTTCATTTGTTCATTTTGTCTAACAATATGGATGAGAAGATGTTTTGTCTTTTTTTAATGTACAAATTTGTGATATTGTGCATGTCTTCATTTTTCAGCTGCGGACGCAAGTAATGTGGCAAATTCAGTCTGCTGTGAAGCGTTCACTGATATAAAGATCCCTCTGAAGCAGATCGTGTCTTATCACAGGACCAGCAATAACTGTGGCATAAGAGCCATTGTGTGAGTGTCATCTTACACATTATTTTATTTTTAAACAACATTCCATTGCAATTCCATTTAAATATTGTTCTGTGCTTTTCCTTCAGGTTTACAACAAAAGCAGGGAAAGAGATCTGTGTAGATTCAGAGGACACCTTTGTGAAAAGACAAGTCGCTACACTGAAAAGCAAGACACAAGTCTAAAAGTCTTTATTTGAACTGTGCTTCATCATATATCTGATCTTCTGTACTATTTCTGATGTGATTTATTGTGAAAATAATTTATACAATTGGTTCAGTTTTTTAAATAAAATATAAATGACTCCATTATAATCATGCTGTAATGTTTGTTCTGGTAATGGTTTACTTTAATTCATTGTTTTAAAGATTTCAGAAGACTGACATTAAAGAATAATTCAATTAATCTATTTTTGCTAGAAATGTCCAGTTTCCTGTTTTCATTTTTCGTTTGAAACTTGGATAATACCTTTAGTAACTTTGTAATAATGAATAATAACATTTCGACAAAATACAAGAATTGTTTTATAAGTTATATTTGTGTAGGATAAAAGATAAATGAATGGAAATTATCAGAAGACTAACGTTAAAGAATAATCCAATATGTTTTAGCAACATATTTCACTTCTAATAAAAGTAGAACTTTAAAGATATTTTTTATTATAAATTGGGATAAAAGTTTTAATAATAAAAGTGTAATAATAAATATTATAGTAAATCAAGGTAAACATTACCATGGGGTTGATGGTGAATTTGTGTTTTTTTAATTAACTTTCCACCACGGTATCAGAGTTGAGGTGACCTGTAATATTCTTAAAGTACTAAAGTAAAAGCCTTTTTTAAATTAAGGTGGTTAAGAGGGCAAGGTTTGATATTGAGGTATTATTACACTGATTTTGTTCCAGATCTGTCCATGAATTATTATTGTGAGTTGCAACCCATTCTCACCCTAAAGGCGCCAAAATCTGAAGCATGGTCAAGCACCTTCCACATCAGTATGAGGTGCCCCTTGGTGTCACTATACGGATGCAAAAGGAATTCCATTGCATTGGAATTGCAATGGGTTTCCTCAGGCGTCACATCCAGAAAATTAAAGCATGGAATAATTACTATCGCTTTTGACTAGGTATTGTAGTTGTTTTGCTAAAAGGCAGTGTTGAAAGGTGTGAGCCTCTAGGCCGCCTTAAGACATTATTTTGGGTGTTGGTTTTCCAGTAAAACTAAGAGATTATTGATTGTAGTGTTTTAAACCATTGATCTGTGGGTGTATCTGAGGCTGTATTTGTATGATCATGAACATTGAAGCTGACAAAAACAAATATTAAAAAAGAAATGTAGAAGTTAATAACAATATAGAACAAGAATTTACACTTTAACCTTTAGACACAATGGCTAGTCTTACACAAGTCTTACTCGTCACAAAATACTTAATCATTCAAAAGTGTTATGTAAAAAAAAGTTATGAATTGAAATTTGGCATCAGAATTTGGCATCTTTAGTAGACATTCATTCATTCATTTTCTTTTCGGCTTAGTCCCTTTATCAATCTGGGGTCGCCACAGCAGAATGAACCGCCAACTTATCCAGCATCCGTTTTATGCAGCAGATGCCCTTCCAGCTGCAACCCATCCCCGGGAAGCATCCATGCACACTTATTCACACTCATACACTATGGACAATTTAGCTTACCCAATTCACCTGTACCGCATGTCTTTGGACTGTGGGGGAAACCGGAGCACCCGGAGGAAACCCACGCAACCACGTGGAGAACATGCAAACTCCACACAGAAATGCCAACTGACCCAGCCGAGGCTCGAACCAGCAACCTTCTTGCTGTGAGGCAAACGTGCCACTCACTACGCCACCGTGGCGCCTCTTTAGTAGACACAATATAAAATTAGACAAGTTAAAAAATTCTGTAATTTTACGGTTTATTTCTGGCAGCTGGGGTGCCGGAAAAAAAAGTTAAATAATGGCTGTAAAAAGTAAACACTCACAAAAAGTAAAATAATTTACCAGAAATTTAAATGTAAGAAAATTTCCGTAATTTAATATCCTTTATTTTACAGTATATTTCTGTAATTTGACAGCCGTTATTTTCCTTTTTTTATATATAAACTGTAAAATTACAGATTTTTTTTGTGCAAAGTTAGTTCATTCATTAGAGGATCTAAACACACATCACTGCTCTGTTTTTGGTCTTAGAGAGAATAGGGGAAAGTCTCTGATTGACTTTCCAGTAGGTGGTGGTAATGAAGATGAAAAGTTCAGATGCAGTTTGTGATACTCCAACCAAAACAAAGAAGAAGAGAAATAAACATCTAGAAGAATGAGAAGCCTGATGTTTCTGCTGCTCCTGCTGATCTCCTGCTCTCTGCAGAACACTTCAAGTGGTGAGTGCTCTTTATAATTTTGAATACAGTGTTCTCTGATTATTTTTGTGGTTGGTGTTAAATTTTTGATTTTTGTTTTACAATATAAATGACAAGATGTTTTGTCTCTTTTTAATGTACAGATTTGTGATATTGTGCATGTCTTCATTTTTCAGCTACGGAAGCAAGTAATTCGGCAAAATCAGTCTGCTGTGAAGTGTTCACTAATCAAAAGATCCCTCTAAAGCAGATAGTGTCTTAGTGGACCAGCAGTAACTGGCGTAAAAGCCATTATGTGAGTGTCATATTAAACATTATTTGATTTTCAAACAGCATTTCATTGCAATTCCATTTAAAACTTCGATTTAATCCTGTTCTGTGCTTTTCCTCTCAGGTTTAAGACAATTGCAGCTAAATAGATCTGTGTAGATCCAGAGAACACCTTTGTGAAAAGACAAGTCGCTAAACTGGACAACAGAGCAAAGATCTAATGTCTTTACTTCAACTGTGCTTCATCAAATATTTGATCTTGTTGAAAATTGGGAGCCTCTGGGCAGATTTGGGTTCATCTGTCCATGAATTAGTGAAATTATGGTTGTGAATCCATTCGACCAGGTACCGTAGTTGATTTGCTAAAAAGCAGTGTTGAAATTGGGAGCCTCTAGGCAGATTTGGGTTTATCTGTCCATGAATTAGTGAAATTATTGTTGTGAGTTGCAACCCATTCTCACCCTGAAGGTGTCAAAATTCAAGCATGGTCAAGCACCTTCCACGTCAGTATGAAGACTGCAAAGGTGCCCCTTGGCATCACAATACCGACACAAAAGGAATTGCATAGCTTTAAAATGATTTGCCTTAGGCATCACATCGAGACGCTTAAAGTCTTGAATCAACCCTTTTGACTAGGTATTGTAGTTGATTTGCTAAAAAGCAGCTGCTGAAAAAAAGGAGCCTCTAGGCTGCTGTGAGACTTGGATTTTTGTAGTTTTACTAAAGATATTTTGGGTGTTATTTTTCCAGTAAAATTGGGAGATTATTGATTCTAGTGTTCTAAATCATTGAAATTTACACAAAAATGTACACTTTAACCCAGACCAGATATTTTGTACTATTTCTAATGTGATTTATTGTGACAATAATTTATGCTATTGGTTCTCTTGTTAATAAAATATAAATTACACCATCATCATCATTATGTTGTAATATTTGTTGAACTTTAAAGAGTAACTAAATGCATCTATTTTAGCAAGAAGTTTCCAGATTCTTGTTTTTATTTTTGGTTAGAAAACTTGGATAATAGGTTTAATAATAATGTAATAATAAATAATAATATTTCCTCAAAATACAATAAATGTTTTTAGAAATGATTTGTGTTGGATAGAAGATAAAGTAATGGAAAATATCAGAAGACTAACGTTAAAGAACAATTAAATATATTTTAGCAACATATTTCTCTTCTAATACAAGTAGAAATTTCCCCAAAAAATGTTTTATTATTTTAAATCAGAGTTATGGCTAATCAAGGTAAACATTAACTTGGGATTAATGGTGAATGTGTGATTTTATTAACTTTCCACCACAGTTGAGGTGACTGTAATATTCTGAAAGTACTGCATTTTTTAATTAAGGTGCATAAAGGCAGGGTCTGATATTAAAGTATCATTGCATTGGTTTTGTTTCAGAATCAGAATCAGAATCAGAATCAGAAAGAGCTTTATTGCCAGGTATGTTCACACATACGAGGAATTTGTTTTCGTGACAGAGCTTCCACAGTGCAACAGAATTACAGAGACAGGACAAAAAACAGAAAATAAATATATTCAAAAAAATAGAAGTAAGTGTTAAATGCAAATATACAAATGGACAAGTGTATGTACAGTGTATTACTATATACAACATTATATGTGCAGCTGTTATGTGCAAATTGGCATGTAAAGTGTGTTGTTAAATAAGTGTATGTGTGTGTAACAAGTGTATTTGTTATGTGCAAATGGCATGTAAAGTGTGTTGTTAAATAAGTGTATGTGTGTGTAAGAGTGTACAGCAGTAGTGATGTTGGTTCCACGATTATTATCATCAAGTGTTCATGAGATGGATCGCCTGAGGGAAGAAACTGTTTCTGTGTCGGGCTGTTCTGGTGCGCAGTGCTCTGTAGCGTCGCCCAGAAGGTAACAGTTCAAAGAGGCAGTGTGCTGGGTGTGAGGGGTCCAGAGTGATTTTGGCCGCCCTTCTGCTCGCTCTGGATAAGTACAGTTCTTGGAGAGTAGGGAGGGTTGTACCAATGATTCGCTCAGCAGTCCGAACTATTCGACGTAGTCTTCTGAGGTCAGATTTGGTAGCTGAGCTAAACCAGACAGTTATTGAAGTGCAGATGACTGATTCAATGATGGAGGTGTAGAACTGTTTCAGAAGCTCCTGTGGCAGGTTGAACTTCCTCAGCTGACGAAGAAAGTACAGCCTTTGTTGAGCTTTTTTGACAATGGAGTCAATGTGAGTGTCCCACTTCAGGTCCTGAGAGATGGTGGTGCCCAGGAACCTGAATGACTCCACTGCAGCCACAGTGCTGTCCATGATGCTCAGTGGGGGGAGAGCAGGGGGGTTTCTCCTGAAGTCCACTATCATCTCCACTGTTTTGAGCGTGTTCAGCTCGAGGTTGTTGTGACTGCACCAGAGAGCCAGCTCCTGAACCTCCTGTCTGTAAGCAGACTCGTCACCGTCCTGAATGAGGCCGATAAGCGTGGTGTCGTCTGCAAACTTTAGGAGCTTGACAGAGGGGTCCTTTGAGGTGCAGTCATTCGTGTACAGAGAGAAGAGCAGAGGGGAGAGGACACACCCCTGGGGGGCGCCAGTGCTGATTGTGCGGGTCCTGGATGAGGATTTGCCCAGCTTGACCAGTTGCTGCCTGTCCGTTAGAAAGCTGTTGATCCACTGACAGACAGAGGTGGGCACGGAGAGCAGAGTTAATTTGGGCAGGAGAAGTTTTGGGATGATGGTGTTAAAAGCTGAGCTGAAGTCAACAAACAAGATCCTCGCATAGGTCCCTGGTCTGTCTAGGTGTTGCAAAACATAATGCAGTCCCATATTTACTGCATCATCCACAGACCTGTTTGCTCTGTAGGCAAACTGAAGAGAGTCCAGTGAGGGTTCAGTAATGTCCTTCAGGTGGGCCAGCACCAGCTTTTCAAACGACTTCATGACCACAGATGTTAGCGCCACCGGTCTGTAGTCATTTAGTCCTGTAAGTTTGGGTTTCTTTGGGATGGGTATGATGATGGAGCGTTTGAGGCAGGAGGGCACTTCACACAGCTCCAGTGATCTGTTGAAGATCAGGGTGAAAATGGGGGCCAGTTGGTCAGCACAGGATTTTAAACAGGCTGGTGTTATAGAATCTGGGCCTGGTGCTTTTCTCCTCTTTTGTTTCCGGAAGACCTGGCGCACATCATCTTCATTAAACTGAATTGCAGGTATGGGGGAGGTGGGGGGTGGTGGAGGTGTTAATGGTGGCGTGAAGAGCAGTTCAGGGTGGGTTTGGGGGGTTTTCTCAAACCGGCAGTAAAACTCATTCAGGTCGTTAGCAAGTTGTTCATTGTCTACAGTGCTGGGGCTTGGTGGCTTGTAACTTGTGATATTCCTTAAGCTTTTCCACACGGATGCTGAGTCGCTGGAAGAGAACTGGCTCCTTAGTTTCAGATCTATCCATGAATTAGTGAAATTATGGTTGTGAATCCATTCGACCAGGTATCGTTGTTGATTCGCTAAAAACCAGTGTTGACAATTTAGAGCCTCTGGGCAGATTTGGGTTTATCTGTCCATGAATTAGTGAAATTATTATTGTGAGTTGCAACCCATTTTCACCCTGAAGGCGGAATTTCACCCTGAAGGCGGAAAAGCAAGGAATTTCATTGCTTTTAATGGGTTTCCTCAGGCGATTTGGTAAAAAGCAGTTGTTGAAAATTGGGAGCATCTAGGCTGCTGTGAGACTTGGATTCTTTTGCAGTTTTACTAAAGATGTTTTGGGTGTTATTTTTCCAGTAAAATTGAGAGATTAATGAGTCTAGTGTCGTTAACCACTGATCTGTGGGTGTGTCTGAAGCTGTTCATGGACATTAAAGAAACAGATGAAAGTATAATAAAAGAATCAATATTATTAAATAAATGTAGATTAGAATAAGAACAAGAATTTACACTTTAACCCAGACACAATGGCTAGTCTTACACAAGTCTTACACGTCACAAAATACTTAATCATTCAAAAGTGTTATGTAAAA
Organism: Danio albolineatus; assembly: GCA_903798035.1. Lineage (NCBI taxonomy): Eukaryota > Metazoa > Chordata > Actinopteri > Cypriniformes > Danionidae > Danio > Danio albolineatus. The sequence goes on from CAIGQQ010038113.1 coordinate 5,482,655, forward strand.
GAAGTTAAATGTTAAAATTAATTAATATTTTAGATTAATAGATAAATGAATATATAAGTTAGTTAATTCATTAGAGAATCTAAACACACAACACTGCTCTGTTTTTGGTCTTGGAGAGAACAGAGAAAAGTCTTTGATTGACTTTCCAGTAGGTGGTGGTAATGAACTTTCTAGTTCCCAGCTCAACATTAAAAAGACAAACGAAGAAGAAAAGTACGGCTTGCAGTGCTCCAACCAAAACAAAGAAGAAAAATAAACATCTAGAAGAATGAGAAGCCTGATGTTTCTGCTGCTTCTGGTGCTCTTCTGCTCTCTGCAGGACACTTCAAGTGGTGAGCGCTCTTAATCATTTTGAATATAATGTTCTCTGATTATTTTTGGGGTTAGTGTTAATTTTTTGCATTTTGTTTTACAATATAGATGAGAAGATGTTTTGTCTTTTTAAAATGTGCAGATTTGTGATATTGTGCATGTCTTTATTTTTCAGCTGTGGACGCAAGTCGTGTAGCACATTCAGTCTGCTGTGAAGCGTTCACTGATAAAAAGATTCCTCAGAAGCAGATCGTGTCTTATCACAGGACCAGCAATAACTGTGCCATAAGAGCCATTGTGTGAGTGTCATCTTACACATTATTTTATTTTTAAACAACATTCCATTGCAATTCCATTTAAATATTGTTCTGTGCTTTTCCTTCAGGTTTACAACAAAAGCAGGGAAAGAGATCTGTGTAGATCCAGAGGACACCTTTGTGAAAAGACAAGTCGCTACACTGAAAAGCAAGACACAAGTCTAAAAGTCTTTATTTGAACTGTGCTTCATCATATATCTGATCTTCTGTACTATTTCTGATGTGATTTATTGTGAAAATAATTGATGCGATCGGTTTAGTTGTTTTAATAATATATAAATAACCTCATAATCATCGTGTTGTAATTCTTGTAATGTTTTATATTAATTCATTGTTTTAAAGATTTCAGAAGACTGACATTAAAGAGTAATTAAATGCATCTATTTTAGCAAGAAATTTCCTGATTCTTGTTTTCATTTTAGTTAGAAAACATGGATAATAGGTTTAATAGCAATGTAATAATAAATAATAATATTTCCACAAAATTTAATAATTATATTAAAATAAATTATAATTATAAAATTTAATAATGAATTTAATTAATTTTAATAATTTTATCAACATATTTCTCTTCTAATAAGTACAAATTTCCAGATTTTTTTTTTTTGGAATATATTAATAATAACACTGTAATAATAAATATCATTACACTGTTAGTGGAAAATCAGGGTTATGCCAGATAAAGATGTTAACATGGTTAATTTATTATTTTTATCAACTTTCGATCACACTCCCAGAGTTGAGGTGACCTGTAATATTCTTAAAGTACTACATTTTTTAATTGATGTGATTAAGAAGGCAGGGTCTGATATTGAGGTATATTTACATTGATTTTGTTCTAGATCTATCCAAGAATTAGTGAAATTATGGTTGTGAATCCATTCGACCAGGTATCGTTGATTTGCTAAAAAGCAGTGTTGAAAATTGGGAGCCTCTTGGCAGATTTGGGTTCATCTGTCCATGAATTAGTGAAATTATTATTGTGAGTTGCAACCCATTCTCACCCTGAAGGTGTCAAAATCCGAAGCAAGGTCAAGCACCTTCCATGTCAGTATGAGGACTTTTAAGGTGACCCTTTGCATAACTATACCGACACGAAAGGAATTGCATTACATTAGGAGTTGCCTAAGGCATCACATCGACACGCTTAAAGTCTTGAATCAACCCTTTTGACTAGGTATTGTAGTTGATTTGCTAAAAAGTAGCTGCTGAAAATTGGGAGCCTCTAGGCTGCTGTGAGACTTGGATTTTTGCAGTTTTACTAAAGATATTTTGGGTGTTGGTTTTTCAAAAAAAATGGGAGATGATTGATTCTAGTGTTCTAAATCTGTCAGGGTTCTGCCACTTCAGCCTTGTTAATTACTGTTTTTTGTGGCAGAGTCCGGACACTAGCTCTGTCTTGTCCTATGTGTTGTCATTGTGTCTCTGTATGAGTGGCGATTGTGGGCGCGCTCGAACCTTGCGCGCTCCCGCGTGATGCGGGCGCGTGAGGTCTGGGTGTGTTTACGATTGCGCGCTCTTGTCCTTGTGATTTGTTTGTTGCGGCGTGCGTTTCATTTCCCAGCGCCTTTAAGTCTAGTCGGGTTAAGATGTTAAGTCTAGTCGCACGGTAAGATGTTTTCATTTTATCGTGCGCTTGTGACTCGCGTTCAGTCCTCTGTTGTTGTGTTTAGCACGTGGTGTGTGTGTTTACACACACGCCGCGTGCTTGTGGCGTCATGAGCACGCAGTTAATGAGTTCTCTCATTGGCTGCGTGTTCTAGTCTTTATGTGAGTGCGTGGCTTGTGTTGTCATGCACTCTCCTGTCTATTGTCTAGCCCCACCCTCCTTGTTAACCCATTATTAGTCTAAATTCTCCTCATGTCTGCTGTCCTGTGCCAGTTCGTTGTCGATCTTCGTGATGTCAAGTCTTGTCCTGTCTCCTGTCCTGTTTTCAGTCCTGATACCTGCCAGCCAAGTTTGTTTGTTTGTTTATTTGTTTTGTTAATGTTTTCCCCCTCTGGGTAGTTTGTTTTGCTGTTTTGTTTTATTTCTATTATTTAATAAAGAACCATCATTCTGCAATTGGGTCCTCGCTCTCCTTTTCCCCTACCACCCCACCGTGACAAAATCATTGAAATTTACTCAAATGCACACTTTAACCCAGACACTACTGCTTGACTAACAGGTCTCACACATCACAAAATACTTAATCATTAAAGTGTCATTTATGTAAAAGAAGTTAATTGTTCAAATAAATTGAAACTTGGCATCAAAGAGGTTTAAAAGACACCAATAAATAATTGGATGAATAAATAAATAAAGAGAATTTTGAATACATATTTTAAAAACTATTTACTTAAAAAACCTTGGTGTGACATTTTGACCATACTTACTCTTCATCAAGCAGCCTTCAACAGGACAACAACTCCTAAATATGAATTCACAGGTGGAAATACAGCTCTGAAAAATTATTTTCAAAAAATTCACGACCTGGGACCTGAAAGTGGAGGTTTGCATGTGGACTGCTATACTATGTATCATTCTTTTGTGACACTATATGATAATTTTTGCACATTTGACCTAATAAGATATATTTTTGTAAATGTGCAACGGCACTGCTGCATTTTATTGAAAATGTGCTCTATGTTCATGTCTTTTATTTTGTATAACAACTGCTTAGTTGCTAGAAAGGCACATTGCACTGCTTGCAAATTTAGTCATTCTATGAAATGGGTGCCATTTGTGTCCGTAACATTTGATGAGCTGCATGAGGCACAAAAATGGCCTAAAATGGTTTGCAAAGCTTGTGTCAGGACGCTGGCTTGATCTTTCTTTCTCTCTCTCTCTCTCTCTCTCTCTCTCTCTCCCTGCTTGTCATTCGTGCAGTGC
>CAIGQQ010038113.1:5490840-5568679 GCA_903798035.1 Danio albolineatus
TATATATATATATATATATATATATATATATATATATATATATATATTTGTATATATATATATATATATTTGTATATATATATGTGTGTGTAACAAAATTTGCTATATTAATGATATATTAAAAATAAATGAATAAATACTAATAGGAAAAGTCCACTTTAAAATAACCACTATGTTATCAAGTATACTGTAACATCATAATGAGAGAAAAAAGACAAACATTTTAAACATCTGTTGTTTGTACATTTAAAGACAAAGATACAGTGCAGCTGAATGGATTTATTGGTTTATATAATAAAAATAAATGATTTGTTATGTCCGTATTTGAGACAAAACTATTGTTGAAGTTTGAAGTATGAAGTTTTGTTGGTTTCCCCTTCAGGTTTATGACAAGAACAGGAAAACAGATCGGTGTGAATCCAGAGGAAGCCTGGGTGAAGAGCCTTGTTGCTGGACAGCAGAACAAAAATCCATAAGAAGCTAGTGTCTTTTTGAACTTTACATCATACATTTGAGCCTTGTTTATTACCTATATGTGTGTATATAAAATGTTATGTTGTCAACATTTGTGTGACTGATTGAGTTGTTTTAATCAAATTTAAATGAGATATTGATAGTAATGGGCGCCACAGTGGCGTAGTGAGTAACATTTTCGCCTCACAGCAAGAAGGTCGCTGGTTCGAGCCCCGGCTGGGTCAGTTGGCATTTTTGTGTGGAGTTTGCATGTTCTCCCTGTGGTTGCGTGGGTTTCCTCCGGGTCCAAAGTCCAAAGACATGTGGTACAGGTGAATTGGGTAGGCCAAATTGTCTGTAGTGTATGAGTGTGAATGAGTGTGTATGGATGTTTCCCAGAGATGGGTTGCGGCTGGAAGGGCATCTGCTGCGTAAAACAAATGCTGGACAAGTTGGCGGTTCGTTCTGCTGTGGCGACCCCGGATTAATAAAGGGACTAAGCCGACAAGAAAATGAATGAATGAAATTGATAGTAATGCTGTATACATTCTGAAAATAGACTTTTAATTCAATTCTATTTAAACGTGTGTTTTCTATTATTCTTAAATATCTCAAGGAGGTTAATGTTCGTTATCTAAATCTGGTGAAAACCTATATTTAAATAGAAATATTTACAAAAATCATGAGAATAGAAAATAAAACCAAACTGAAACCTCTCGTCCAATGTTGCAGAAATAAACTACAAATCTGTAACTGTAAAATAGATGTTTTGTGAAATATCTGTATCTTAAAACAGAAAGAATGAATGCTTTAGTTTGACTGGAAAAAGCACAAAGGTATTTCACAGTAAAAAAAAAAATCTTCAGTTTTTCAGATTGTCAGCAAAATGAAACTTTGTCATTAATTTTCCACTAGATCCAAAATGTGGTTTGACTTGTACTTTCACAGTAAACAAGCACTCAAAACAAGAAGTACTGTGTTCTAGAAACCGTAAAAAAAACAACATCTAGAATTATGTTTAAGCATAATTATAATAGGTAAAATAATAATTATTCCCAGAAGAAAAGGACATGCAGTTGCTTTCATTTAGCTCTATTAAAAACTGGGCTTAGCAGCTCTTGTTTTTATGAAATATAAGCTTCAAATCAATCCAGAAGTGCTGAATCATTCATAAGAGAACTTCATCCTTTAAGTTATATTATATACCAAGATAGTTACAAATATGAATTAAAATGACCTTTGACTGTGCAAATACTCACACACTGTAAAATACATCTGTTAATGAACAGTTTCAGTATTTTGTGATTCACAAGTGTTTTCTGTTTATTTATGGTTGTGAATTGCATAATGGGAACTTGATCTTTGTCCACTTTTGATGTTGAAAATTTTCTAAACTCAAACTTTCTAAACAGTTTGACAAAGTGACTTTTATTGACAATTTTAGTACCTTGAAATAGTATCATGGTATCTGCGGGGTCTTAAAAAGTCTTAAATATTGTGTTGTAGGTCTAAAATCTTTTTTAACAGGCATTAATTTTCCCTTGTTCATGTATAGCTACCCAATCTGGCCGTTAACACCCATACAATCCCCAACAATCCCAACTTTTTAATCTAAAAACAGCCTTTAATTACTTTCCTTACAGTACCATTTATTTACTGCTGAGGATACTGACCTGACCCATATTTTTTTATCATTATTGTTTTTTTTAATTATTATTATTAAATGTATTGAATAATAATTATTTTTTGTAATCTTTTACCACTGGGATTTTCGATCCCTGTATATCATTCATAATCATTCTAATAAGGTCTTTAAAACTCTTAAATTTACCCTGGTGCAACCTGCAGAAACCCTGAGTATGTATAAGAAGAAATATGTGGAGAAATAAGTATCACAATAATTTCATTAATAAATACTGACCGTTTATTACAATGTTTTTGTAGTGTAAAATACAACACCAACACAGACAATATGCCACTTTAGATTATTAAAAATGTTTATAAAAGTGACTTTTTCCCCAACTTTTCAAGGTTAAAAGTTGTTGGAAGAAAGATCAAAGTCCCATAATCAAAAGCATAAATAAATAGTGAAAAAAAAATTAAAACGTGAAACACACAATATGGAAAACTGCTCATTTACATGTATTGTTTACAGAGAAGTAATATCGACTCATTATATGAATGAAAAGCTGTTATCCAATGAAAACTGCTGACAAAGAACATTTAGAAAACATTCACACTTTTTCTGATTCACAGGGACATTTTTGTAACTAACTTTTTGTATTATTATTATTATCATTTTTATTATCAGTACTAGTAGTATGTTGTAACTTGCTGTATTTTAACATCAGGAATAATTTTCTCCAAAAACAAGTTCTAAAAATAAATAAATAAATAAATAAATTAATTAATTAAATTAATTAATTAATAAAAAGTGACTGTTAAATGCTTTTAATGCTTTAAAAGCATGGTTTAGTTCAATGCTACAGTGTTTGAGTAATCCAACAAACAAAGAAAGAAAAATGTACTTTAAACTGAATATTGCAGAGGAAACTTCAAATAGTGCTTCAAATGAAAGTAAAACACTGTAACACTTACATAAACGAGTTAAGCAAATCTGACTTGTATACAATGAAATTCATACATGAAAACTTGGAAAACATACTTTTTTGGTCCCACTTAATATTAAGTGTACTTAACTAGTATGCACTTCAAAATAAAAATACAATGTACTTAATGTGTTTATAATGTATTGCAGAACACTTCTGAAGCTATTGAGGCGGTATGTGGGTAAGGTTGGGGAAAGGTTTGGTGGTATGGGTAGGTTTAACAGTGGGTTATGGTGTAAGGGACGGTCAAAAGTGTAACTTTAAATGGTATTACAGATGTAGTTAAATATAGTCAAGTATAAGTACAATGTAAAAACATGTATTTATGCAATAATGACATTGTAATAAATTATTCATTTCAGTGTTAGTATACTAGTTAAGGCCACTTAAAATAAAGTAGGACCCTTTTTTTCTATGCAGATAATCATGGTCTTTGGTTTTGAATTGAGCAATGGCTCTAATATTGAGTGAACAAAATTCAGACTTGATTATAAAACCTTCAGATTTAGCGCTGAACATGGCAGAAAAGAGGAAGTTGTGTGTTGTATTCTTAAAACTTGTTTTCAGTGAATTGTGGGGGGAAAAAAGGACCTTTTACTTTAACATGAACCATAAAGCGGAAAATGAATAGGGAAAAGGAAGAGCTTAAAACAAACTCTCGTTCCTCAGAAATGAATTGACATGATTTGTTTTTGAGGAATATCTGTCAGATGTGTATATAAGGAGACGTTCAGAGCTCATTCTGGACACATCAGCTCTGAGATCTTCAAGCTCCACAAAACATCTCCTGATTCCTTCTGTGATTGAGAAGAAACGTCTAGAAGAATGAGAAGCCTGATGTTTCTGCCTGTTCTGATGCTCTTCTGCTCTCTGCAGGACACTTCATATGGTGAGTGCTCTTTTTCATCTGGAGTATAATGCTCTCTGATTATTTTTATAATCGGTGTTCATTTGTTGCATTTCGTCTTACAAGACGACAAGATATTTTGTCTTTTTAATGTACAGAATTGTGATATTGTGCATGTCTTTATTTTTCAGCTCTGAATGCAATTGATTCAGCAAATTCAGTCTGCTGTGGAGGGTTCACTAATATGAATATCCCTGTGAAGAAGATAGTGTCTTATCACTGGACCAGCAGTACATGTGCCCTAAAAGCCATTGTGTGAGTGTCATCTAACGTTTCTAACTGTAAAGCCAACTTGAATTTTGGAAACCTAAAGTTGTCTTATTTCTTCTTATTCTTCTTCTTTTTTTTTGTTCTTATCCCATTATAGGTTTTACACAGTTGCAGGAAAAGTGATCTGTGTAGATCCTGACAACTCCTTAGTAAGATCCCATGTTTCTAAACTGGAGAAAAGAACATCATCAACTACAAAAGCAACTCCTGAATCTGCTTTAACTTCATCTTCTGCATCCACATCTGCTAAAACAACATCTCCTGAATCTGCATCTACCACAGCAGAAACTCCAGCATCCACATCTGCTACAGCATCATATCCTAAATCCACATCTGCAAAAATATCATCTTCTGAATCCACATCTGCAAAAACATCATAGCTGCATCCACATCTACAACAGCAGTAATCTTTACAACAACAGAGTCTCACAGCACCACAGTTTAGATGAATCTTCGGTTCTTAGCCAACTTTGTTTTTCATATGGTAAATTCACTCTATTTCTGATGTAAATATGAACATCTAATGTTTTGAAAATGTGTTTTCATGCTAAATGTATCTTTGTTCATCTGTTTTAATAAAACATAATCAAGTATCATCATCTAGTGATGTATTTTTGGCTCTTCTGGATTTCCTGAAAGCAACCTCTTTCTTTAAACTGCATTTAAATGTATTTCATTTGTAATACACTTTATAAAAATGCAGTTTTTAAATCGGGACAGACACAACCACTGGGTCAAATACAGTAAAAACACTTTTAGAGTGAAAAATATGGTAGTAAATGTTGATGGGTATTACAAAAACTCATAAAAGTGCATAAAACGCTCATTTTAAAATTACAAACAATTGTGCATACACTGAACATAAAACACACACTGGGTTCAGACTACACAATTGTCTATCTATTACAAAGTAGCATCATAATTTATTCTATTTAGACTTTGACTAAATTTTTGTCAAGTCACTGACAACAAACACGTCATGCAGTAAAACAATAAATAAAGCAAAAATAAACAGAAGCCCTTGTGATTCAGGGGTGTTTCTATTTAAGCTTTTTAATTATGACTTTTTTTTTGGTCATTTTAGTAGTTTGAAACAATATATTGTATAAGAAACATCAGATATAGAAATAAACGCAGTACTATAGTAGTTCCTTGTTCGATGTGTACCTAAATATACATGATCAATCCAGACAATATCATTTCAAAACACTAAAACTGTCAGTTAAAGTCTCCGTGTTCAATTTTAAGCATCGACTGTTGTCTGAGCAGAGCTCAAAGACTCATAATTCAGTCTAAAAAATATATAAATAAATGAATCACAAAATACAGAAAACTGTAACAGATTTGAACAGATATATTTTTACAGCCCAGGCTGCTCTTTGAGTTCTGGGTATTTTGATTTTAGCGGAATACATCTGAAAAGAGAGAAAGCTTGGTTTTGAAACTTTTACAAATATTTAATACACTCTTAAAAAATTGTTGAACTATTTTAATTTTGAATATTTAATTAAATGTTTACTTACTGCTTACTGACAAATCAGTACAAAATGTGTGATGTCATTGAGAACGCAGAACAATGTGACTCACAAATTACTGATTACATTTTTCATTCATTCATTTTCTTTTCGGCTTAGTCCCTTTATTAATCCGGGGTCGCCACGGCGGAATGAACTGCCAACTTATCCAACATTTGTTTTACACAGCGGATGCCCTTCCAGCTGCAACCCATCTCTGGGAAACATCCATACACACTCATTCGCACTCACACACTACAGACAATTTAGCTTACCCAAGTCTTTTGGACTTCCTCCGAGCACCCGGAGGAAACTTGCACATCTATCTATCTATCTATCTATCTATCTATCTATCTATCTATCTATCTATCTATCTATCTATCTATCTATCTATCTATCTATCTATCTATCTATCTATCTATCTATGTTGTCTGATGTATTCCACTGAAAATCAAAATACCCAGAATTCAAATATAATGCGAAAGCAAACCTGAAAGCAAACCTTTGACCCAGATAATTCAGATGAGGCACTTATGAGAAGAGGAAGTCAGTGAAGGTGACGGAGTTGTGACATAGATGTGCGGTTTTAAGAGCACACTCTCAGCATTTTCCCCATTTTATGAAGGAAATATTGCGCAAAGTAAAATGAAAGTTATTTGTGAATGAAATGCAGCTTGGAGAAAACATGCAAACTCCACACAGAAATGCCAACTGACCCAGCCAAGGCTTGAACCGGCGACCTTCTTGCTGTGAGGCGAACGTGCTACTCACTACGCCACCGTGGCGCCAATTACATTTTTTTGTAAATGTAATTTCGTATATAAATAGTATCATTTAGAGCATTTCATTGCAGACTGTGGCAGTCAAAATAACAATAACAATATGTTTTTATTAATACAAATTGAACAATACATACTTGTTAACTAAAATTGAAATACATTTGTTAGAAAATTCCTTTTTGGTAAAAATCAGCTCGGTTTTGTTTGTCTTTTGATGGGAGATTTTTATTGTGGTACAGATTTAAAATGGCATCCATTAACAATTTAAATAATAATAATAATAAAACAAAGGTTCTTTATTGGCATTGATGGTTCCATAAAAAACTGTTTCACCATACAAAAGGATTTTATTCTGCAAAATGCTGTTTTGATTATTAAAATGTTCTGTATATTTACAAGGAAATAGATCATTTAAAAACTCTACAATTAAATATAAAGTGTACAAAACAAAAAGGTCTCTCATGTAAGATCACTGCATATATAATAGTAGTAGTAATAATAATAACAATAATAATAGTGATATAAATAAAAATAACAAATATAAGTAAAAATGAATCTTTGGATCATTTTCCTACTGTTACATGGATTGTTTTACTGCAGAAGAGACCATTTCATAGTTTTGGGATGATTGTCAGAACAGAAGGAAGCTTCATTTAATTCACAAATAACTTTCATTTTACTTTGCGCAATATTTCCTTCATAAAATGGGTATTTTGGGTATTTTGATTTTCAGTGGAATACATCAGACAACATAGATAGATAGATAGATAGATAGATAGATGGATGGATGGATGGATGGATGGATGGATGGATGGATGGATGGATGGATGGATGGATGGATGGATGGATGGATGGATGGATGGATGGATTGATGGATAGGTGGACAGGTGGACAAGTGGACAGATGGACAGATGGACGGACAGACGGACAGACGGACAGACGGACGGACGGACAGACAGACAGACAGACAGACAGACAAAGAGACAGACAGACAGACAGACAGACAGACAGACAGACAGACAGACAGACAGACAGACAGACAGACAGACAGATAGATAGATAGATAGATAGATAGATAGATAGATTTTTTTGTATCCTTTTCCTTATTCATGTTGATGAATTATCCGAGCTTTTAGGTCATTAGGGAGTTCTTTTGAGGTTTTCATGTTGCTACTTCCTGGTTCACACAAGGAGAAGAACAACTAGCAATCAGCTATCCTAAATATTCTCTTCCATGACTAATTTCACCTGTTAGGATTGTTAAGGTTCACTGAGTCACTCAAATAAATTTTTTGTTATTGTAATCAATCAGCGTTAAGTGACTACAGCTTTTGAAATCCACACAAACTTTTGCGCAGCCTATTTTTTCAGTTTCAATGTAATTTCACACATCTCAATACTGCTACACTACGTACTTCTGTCAGAAAAAAACATGACATTGTCAAGCTTTCACTTGAAACCTAATGGCATTTCACTGTGATCTTCTCTTATGAAGAAAGAGCACATAATTATGCAGCCACAGAGGGGCTTTTGCATAAAACTGTAAGCCATTTCTGAAACCAAATGATCAGTGGTGTAAAGTAACTAATTACAAATACTCAAACTACTGTAATTGAGTAGTTTTTCTCAGGAACTGTAATTTACTGAGTAGTTTTAAAAATGTGGACTTTTACTTTCCCTTGAGTACATGTTTACTGCAGTATCGGTCCTTTTACTCCACTACTTTCCTTCAACCTGCAGTCACTACTTTATTTCTTTCTTGTCTATGGTCATTGTCTAAAGTAGAAAGATCAGTCCTGTAATTCCTGTCCAATTAAATCACACATAGAAAGTAAATCACATCATACTGAACAACCTCAAGACATGGGCGCTTTATAAATGCAGCAAACCTTTGGGAAACATTAAAAATGTCCAAGAAGATGTCCAAAACCTTTACACGCACTGACCCAGAGACTGTTTATAGACTGCATGTCACTGAAAATTATGGATGTCGACTGTAGATGACTGAAATCACCAAACAGCCTTAAATAATCACTAAATGGAACAAATGAAGAATGGAAGGATGGGCCAAATAAAAGGAAGGCCCGAACAAGGAATGGAAGGAAGGATTGAAGAACCAAATTAATGACGGAAGGATTCAAGGAAGGACTGAACATACTAAAGAAGGAACGAACGAACGAAAGAACAAAGGACCTAATGAAAAACATGAAAGAAAGAATGAGTAAACAAATGAAGGGAGGAAAGAGAGAAGGACCAAACGAATTAAGGAAAAATTCAAGGAAGGACTGAACAAACTAAGGAAGGAAGGAACGGACGAACAAAAAAATGAATGAACAAAAGGACCTAATGTAGGAAGGAACAAAAATATGAACGAACGAACAAGTGAACGAAGGAAGGAGGGAACAAACAAATGAATGAAGGAAGGAGAGAACAAACAAATAATTTAGGAAGGAGAGAACAAACAAATAATTGAAGGAAGGAGAGAACAAACACATAATTGAAGTAAGGAGAGAACAAACACATAATTGAAGGAAGGAGAGAACAAACAAATAATTGAAGGAAGGTTGGAAGGAACAAACGAATATAGGAAGATCCCTAAATACACCACATGTTGATTGTGCAGGGATGTGCAAACGTAACATTCTGTAACGCATCAACTTTTCTACAGTGTAATACTCACTACTCTTGCGTACTTTTAAAAGGGCTACTTTTTACTCATACTTTGAGTAATATTTACTACAGATACTTTTACTCTACCTGCGCTACATTTTTGGGCAAGTAATGGTACTTTTACTTGAGTATGATTTTTCAGTACTCTTTCCACCACTGCAAATGATCAGCTATAAGTCAAGTATTTTGTTGTTCCTAGAACTTGGATGGGCGACAAGACTTTTGTCGGGTAGTGTATAGACAAAATACAGTAGTAGAGTAATTGTAGTATAAAGTGGAGTCAGCACTGCTGCTCATGAATAAACACGTCTCTCGTTTGAATATTTGCAGCTGTGAAAGTCAATACTGAGAAGTAAAACAGAAGTAGAAAGCGGATGAGGGAAGGAAACAGCTCAAACCTGTCAACACACTAATCCTCAGAAGTGCATTTACTTGAACAATAATAAACCTACTCAGTAGACCGGTCACAGAAGGTTATTCTGTGAAATAAATATAGTTCCCACTGTCAAACTTTCAAATTGGTTTCTTTTAAAAGCAGAGTTTATGTGAAATCATGAGGGCGTCACGGTGGCTCAGCGCTTAGCACTGTCGCCTGACAGCAAGAAAGTTGCTGGTTCGAGTCCTGGCTGGGCCAGTTGGCATTTCTGTGTGGAGTTTCCATGTTCTCCTCGTGTTCGCGTGGGTTTCCTCCAGGTGCTCCGGTTTGCCCCACAGTCCAAAGACATGCGCTATAGGTGAAATGAATAAGCTAAATTGACCTTAGTGTATGTGTTTGAATGAGAGTGTGTATGGATGTTTGTGGCTGGAAGGCTATCTGCTGCATAAAACATATGCTGGATAAGTTGGTGGTTCATTGCACTGTGGCGACCTCTGAAATAAGAGACTAAGCTGAAGATGAATGAATGAATGAAATCGTGATTATTCACTCAACCTGGTTAACAAAAAAATCATGAACAAAAAAAAGAACCAATTTAGAAATTACTTGTAAATTTTGCAATAAAATACAAAATAACAGCAGATTAATTCTGAAGTGGAAAAACTGTATTTTAATAACATTAAACTCACTATAGTTCAATTAAAAAGGAATAGACTAATTGATAACTATTACTTAATGCAGGGTCGTCCAAATTCAGTCCTGGAGGGCCGGTGTCCTGGAGAATTTAGCTCCAACCCTAATCAGACACACCTGAACCAGCTAATCAAGCTCGTACTAGATATACTAGAAACTTTCTGTCAGGTGTGTTGAAGCAAGTTGGAGCTAAACTCAGCAGGACACCGGCCCTCCAGGACTGAGTTTGGACACCCCTGACTTAAGGTATTTATCGCTGAACCCTGATTTAACACACAACTATTGTTGTTGTTAATATTATTTTATTATCCGTATATTTATTTATCCTCAGTTTTTTCGTCTTCTCTCTTCTCCAGGTATTATTGTTCTTATTTTATTATCAGTATTTATTTAATTATTCATCCATAACATGATTATCCTCTTCATCTGTGGTTTAGTTTAAATTGTGAAATATAGTTTGCCAATGAAATTGGTCAATAATAATAAATGCCAAATGATAACAGCCACTCCCATATTTAATTGTCACTCATGAAACTTTACTGCCAATATCTCATGTTTCACTAAAGAAATTCCCACATGTTTTGGTTTGGAATGATATAAGTGAGTCAGTCATGGCAGAATTAATAATTTTTGGGACTATTTTTAATGAATCCTTGTACTTTTTGTCTTTTTCATGAAAACTTTTGATCTTTTGGCTGTTAATGTAAACTTTTTAGCATATGTAGACTTTTTTCTTATTGATTTGTTGATCTATTGTTCATATTTGACCATTTTTCCTATTTCATAAACCTGTTTGGCAGTTTGGTACAAAGGGTCTAAAAAGCTTTTGAATAAATATTGGCATTAATTTTGCTTTTCAGATCTACAGTGCTATAGTATGGCTTTAGATGAATTGCATTGTATCACATTAGTATCTATTGTACAACTGGACCAATTTTATGCGGAAATGTGTTCCTTCATGTTGATGTTGGATGACTTAGCTATTGTTAAATCAAGCAAATAATACTTCGGTTTAGTTTGTCTCTTGATCAGAGAGTTCACAGTAATTGGTGTTTAGATTCATTAACACTTTAACAAAAAAATATATATTTTTTTTAATTGACATTGATGATTCCATGAGGCAACACAGTGGCACAGTGGGTAGCACCATCACCTCACAGCAAGAAGGTCACCGGTTCGAGCCCCGGCTGGGTCAGTTCGCATTTCTGTGTGGAGTTTGCATGTTCTCCACGTGTTCTTATGGGTTTCCTCCAGGTGCTCCAGTTTCCCCCACAGTCCAAAGACATGCTATAGGTGAATTGGGTAAGCTAAACTGGCCAGCCATATAGTGTATGTGTATGATTGAGTGTGTATGAGCGTTTTCCAGTAATGGGTTGCAGCTGGAAGGGCATCCGCTGCGTAAAACATATGCAGGATAAGTTGGCGGTTCATTCCCCTGTGGCAACCCCACATTTAAAGGGACTAAGCTGAAAATAAAATTAATTAATGAATGATTCCACGAAGAAACATCCAAACTTTAACCATTCAAAATGTTCTTTACAGTGCAAAAAAGGTTTTTATTTTATTAAAACATTCTTAATAAATCATAGAATCATTTATTTCTAAGAGTGTTTTTGCGTAATGTGTTATGTGGATTGCTTTACAGCAGTTTTGGGGAACATTGAACAGAAGGAAGGTTTGTTGTTGTTTCATATTCTTATATAACATGCTTTAAGCAACATGTCCATCATTAAGAGGAATGCTGAGAGTGTGATTTTAAAACCGCACATCCATGACACAACACTATTACCTCCTCTGATTTCCTCTTTTCTTCTCGTAAGCAGCACATGTGAACTGTCTGGGTCAAAAAATTGCCTCATATTATATTTGAATTCTGGGTATTTGGATTTTAGTGTAATACATCAGACTAAAAGATCATGAATTCATGACATTTCATTTACATGAAAACGTGTGATTTTTAGAGTGCCCACAAACCCTACCCCTCATTGGGTGTGAGCAATTAGTGATAACATATATGAATGACAGATTGAATACTGATTAGCCTATAATAAAAATAAAAAGGTTGCAATGCTCTCTTATCTGGCCAAATCAACACCATCAAGCAGCTCATCCTGAGTGGTTTTGAACAAACCGATAGAGTGCAAGTCACTCATAATCATCAATCAACACTATCTAGAACCAATTGCAGCTCTGATCAAATTCAATGTCATTTGCCCACAAAACAAATCACTAGCTCTGCAGCCTTTACCCGAACACATTACTTCTGGCCTCTGTGCACTCTAAGGGCGTACTCACACTATGTACAGTTCCCTTTAACCGGGCCAATGCACACTTGTCCCCCCTTCCGTCTCCCATTGCATTCGGGCCTGAGCACGCTTACGTCATCGATGATCTGCTGTTCAGTGTAAGAGAAGTGCTCTCTGAGATTTCAGTGGAGATTTCTTTATATGATTATATCGTTTTAGTCGTATGATATGCAGTGACACACTGTCAAATATTCCGCCGAACAGATCAGCCACTGCTGACGTTCATAAACAATCATAAAGTCCTGGTGCTGCAGGAATTAGAAGGTTTACTGAAGGCGCATCTGTCGTGCAGTGAGGGGTTTGCATCTTTAATAATCTACGACAGTTTGCGTTCATTAAACAGTAAGAATGATTAATAAACCCATATCAAACAGTCCCCAAAAGCCACGTCTCCTCTTCCGTTTCGGGCTCAGGTGCGCTTTGCACTCACAATACAAGCGTACCGCGCCAAAGCCCAAGTGAACCGGGTTCAGGCACACCTCTTCCAACCGGGCCCGATTCAGCGCACTCACACTTTTAAAATTATCCAGAAAACGGGCCTGAGCATGGTTCGGATAGCATAGTGTGAGTACGTCCTAAAGGCCAGGACACACCAAGGCAACAGCAAACAACTAGCATTGACGAAAACCAGCTGTGTTGCCTAGCGTCTTGTGCCATTTGGAGCAAAAATGTGCACATGAATACAACAAGCAAACGGCAACCCACTGAAATGACAGCTGTGTTCTACGATTGCATGAGAGGATGTCTCCTGTAGGTAGCACAGTCTGTTTTCTCATTCCACAAAGGGAAACTGGAAGATGAAAAGCACACAGACAAAGTTTAGTAGCATTATCACAGTAAATGCACACTCAGAAATAAAGGTACAACATTTTTGGTAGCTTTTAAAAAGGTATACACAGGAGAACACTAGTACCTTTAGGGAACACTTTTGTACCTCTCAGGTTCACTATTGTACCCTTAAGGTACAATGAGGCACATTTTGTACAAGTTTTTATTTCTGAGAGTGTGTTACTCTCCATGAAGGGGTTCTTGCAAATCTGTCTAATAATCTAACAAAGGCTCATATTCGAGACACGTAGCAAAATTCCCCAGCTTCTCTGTGTTTCCTTTTAACTTTGGTACTTCTTTTTGTTCTCGTGCTCTGGTTCGTTGCTGAATAACCAATGCGCTCACTTCAGATGACACCAATTGTACATGCTGAATTAGGCTAACTGGAACTGAATTTAGTGCTGGGACACATCAAGCCGATGCCAAACAACTAGCACCAAGAAAACCCAACTGTGTTGTCGCCTCACGTTGGATCGCATCTATACCAAAAACACACCAAACAGATGAAAACTGACGAGAGCCACATTCTACATCTGCGCAAGAGGACATGTTTTTCCACCCCACAGGGGCCAGTAATCTGTTTTGATCAATAATCGTTCTGCAAAGGGAAACCAAACTTTCGAGGTGCACAGACAAAACCTAATTAAAGCAGCATTTAATACCATTATAACAGTAATGCACTACATGTTGCAAGGCTAGAGGGTGCTCTAGTTATCCTGATATGTGCTACATTGCACCTGAGGACATCTGGCTGTTTACATTTCTTCAGTAAAGAAATCTGTTCTCAATACAGCGATCGTCTTAGTGTGTTACTAATGTTATATTAATGACAAAACATAACAATAACAATATTTGTCACTCACCACAGAGGGATTCGCTTCTGCAAATATGTCCGATAATCTAATGTAGCAGATGTTGCGCATTAAGTATTTGTGAACGCCCATTACTAACTTGAGATTGTTAAGGGGTGTATAAAAGCTCAACATCTGCTACACTAATAATCCATATCGTTTGCAAATATTTGAGAAAAGTATCCAAATTTCAGCCGGCCTCTTTGTGTTGGCTCTTCTTTCTTGGCTTGAATTGTTTACTTGCTATATCACTACCTCACATTTGCACTCTTATTTATCAGGGCGCTCTCGTCATCTGATGGTCCAATGCAGATTCAACATGCTGAAACGGGCCAACAAGCTTTGACATTAACCCGATGAGAGTCGAAGTGTGGAACACAGCAAACCAACAGGCCTGAGTGACAGACCGATGAAACCTAACAACCGACTGTTGACTTGGTGAGTCCCGGCCCCTAACACGACATGTGGAACACACCAAACCAAGTAGCCAGACTGAGTTTATAATCATGTTATACTATCCTGTCAGATGTATTCTAATAAAATCAATAAAAGCAAAATTCTCAGAATTCAAGCATGCGTAACCTGTAAAAGCAAATGTTTGACCTAGAGAGTTTAGATGAGACAGTATCTAGATGCAGACCTGCATATGCAAGCTGAGACATGCAGATCAAAGCCTCATTCACACTACGAGCGACTCACAGCGGCAAGTGATCGTTTATTTGAACGCCAGTGACAGCGACGTGACAAAGTTGAGAATCCTTCAACTTTATGCAAATTAAGAGTGACTTTCTTGAGGTTGGCCCCTCTTTTGCCTTCAAAACTGCCTTAATGGTTCATGGCATAGATTCAACAAGTTACTGGAAATGTTCTTTGAAAACAAAGATTTTGCTCCATATTGATGTGAAAGCATCACACATTTGCTGTAAATTTGTCAGCTGCACATCCATGATCCAAATCTCCCGTTCCACCACATCCCAAAGGTGCTCTATTGGATTGAGATCTGATAACTGTGGAGGCCATCTGAGTACAGTGAACTCATTGTCATGTACAAGAAACCAGTCTGACATGATTCATGCTTTATAACATGGCACGTTATCACGTTGTGCGTGAAAATCCCAGCAGATCAACAGTTTCTGAAATAATCAGACCAGCCCGTCTGGCACCAACACCCATGCCACGTTTAAAGTTCTTCCCCATTCTGATGCTCAGTATGAAATGCAGCAGATCATCTCGACCATGTCTACATCCCTATATGCATTGAGTTGCTGATTGGCTGATTAGAAATTTGCATTAACGAGCAGTTGGTCAGGTGTACCTAAAAAAGTGACCATGTTATAGCAGCATTATGTGAAATCATGTTACCACAAAATATTTATCTAAAAATCAATTTCACAACATCAGATCATAAACTTAAATTAGAATTACACATGCAGGGATATATAAATTATATAATGTTATCCATTCAAAAAAGCATATAAACAAGTTTACCAAGGTGCATTACAGGAAAACCAAAAAAAACCTATTTTCTCCTGAGCTAAACATAAATCAGCATCAGGAAACAGAACAGAAAAAGCAAACACATGTGAATCCTCCATGCGGTGCAATTTCTTTGAAGCAGAGATTTTGCAAGACAAAAAAAGTCTCTCCAACAGTATAAAATGCAGCGTTCATTCTAGACCAGACTCAAAACTCATTAGGATCTGACACGTTTGCTTGACTCTTGAAGAATGAGGGCGTCTCTGTTGCTTCTTCTTTTGTTCTTCTGCTCTATTCAGCCGACTTTAAGCTGTAAGTATCAATCTTTCATCATGTGCTATTTGTCTTTTGTCCATGCATGCTTATGATGGAATCTATTAATGCATATCACATTTCTGAAACAGAACTTTCTGTAGCTATAACACACTTTGGATTCTTACAGATCCTGTTGCACTTGAAGCATCATCATCATCATCATGCTGTTTTACGTTGTTTGCTCACAAAATTCCTCTACACCGGATTGTGTCTTTTTATTGGACCGACAGCAGCTGTCCACAAAGAGCTATTGTGTAGGTGTCTTCTTAAAAAGTTATAACTGAACGAGGCTGTCAGATCAACACTTGTAATAAAGTGTTGTTTCCGATGTTTTTCTGATGCAGGTTTCAGACTATTGCTGGAAGAAAGATCTGTGTAGATCCGAAGAACTCGTGGGTCAGCAGCCATGTTGATAAAGAGAACATGAGAACAACTACAGCAACAGCAACGACTACAGCAAAAGCACTGAGCACCACATTATAGATCCGTTTTATTCAATGAGGAGAAAATATGTATTATTGCTCTAAAAAGGATGCTTTACAAGATTTTGTATTGATACTGCTTTAGTTTAAAGAATTATATATGCCAGTTATATCAATTAATTTCATGTGTTTATGCAAAATTTAAAAAGTTGCTTTTTTTGGATATTAGAATGACTTTTTATGATAAAAGTGAATTTCTAAAGATGTCTTCTGATGGTTATCTTTCAGAATTATTACATGCATGCTTTTATAATGATGTTTTAGCAGTTTAAAATACTGAACATTTGTTTTTCCAGTCAGATTAGGTTTTTAAGGAATCATTGAATGTTTGGGATATTTTACATTGTGCATCATAATACTTTATTTAATATTTTCATCTTCAATTCAATAATAAAACTAGAAAACCTGTATAACTGTATTCTTTTTTAAGAAAGGGCAAGAGCAGAAAAATGTGCAGTGCTTACTGTATTTGAAAAAAATACTTTCTGTTCCTGTAGTGCCCAAACTGAGTCCTGGAGGGCCGGTGTCCTGCATAGTCTAGCTCCAACTTCTTTCAACACACCTGCCTAGAAGATTTTTAGTATACATAGAGCCTGATTAGCAGGTTTAGATGTGTCTGATTGGGGTTGGAACTAAACATCGCAGCACACTGGCATTCTAGGACCGAGTTTGGGCACCTGTACTGGTTTTAAAATGTTGAAAGAGGGCGCTGTGGAGCAAACAGGCAACTGTCATACTGTAGTTAGGCCTACACTGTAAAGCAGGAGTGACCAACCCTGCTTTTGGAGATCGACCGTCCTGCAGATTTCTGTTGCAACCCATATCAAACACACCTGAACCAATTAATTAGGACCTGAACAGCACTAGATAATTACAGGCAGGTGTGTTTGATCAGGGTAGGAGCTGAACTCAGCAGGAAGGTCGATCTCCAGGAGCAGGGTTGAGCACCCCTGCTGTAAAGTATAGCTCATTTAAGGTTTTGAATTAGATTATGGGCGTCACGTTTGGGGATCAAAGCAAGGAACAACAATGAGGAGGATCCAAGTGCAGGTAAAATAAGAGTATATTTAAGCAAAACAGGGACAAACAGAAGTAGCTGGTACAAAAAGAGCAAATCAAAAACATAGTCAAAAACGGGCATAAAGTCAAAATGGGTGGCAAACAGGATCAAACAATAAACAAGGCTAAGGTAAAAAAAATAACTGGCAAAACAGAGAGATACAAACATGCGTCAACATCAAAAACTCCATAGTAAACTGGTGTATGTGTGGTGTATAAATAGTTTGAATGATCAGTGATCACAAGTCTCAGCCTTATGAGCCACTGGTGTGTGTGACATGGCCTGATAGGATTTGTAGTTCCTAAACATGACATTTGTAGTTCACCAGCGATCTGTCAGGAGTGGATGGCTGGTGAACGTGACAATGGGACCTTGATCTTTTCTCTAACAACATTTGATGTTTGACAAAGTAACTTAAATTAAAAACTAACTATTATTAATAGTTTTAATTGATTTATTGTTTGTATTGGTTTTGTGGATGGTACAACAGCTTGGTAATAAACTGCCAGTACCTTTTCTGTTAGTTATTTGACAGCCTAATTTCTGAATATGCAATTTCTTTTACAATATATTGTTTCAAACTAATAAAATGTGAATAAAAGTCACATTTTTAAACTGCAGAGATAATTTTTCAACATCAAAAGTCAAGAGAGCAGAGTTCAATGTGCCATAGTTTAATTTATAACCTAAATATATAACTGTAAGGCTTGAAATCAATTATTTATCTGACTCCATCGTAGTTAATCTGCCTCCATTAAAGTTGTTATGATCATTGATAAAGAGAAAGAATCTCAATGCCTTAGAGCAGGCAAACTTTTTAATTAAGTTACATGTTTAAATATACAGCAGAATGAAATACACTGTACAAATAAACTTAGCTGTAACATATGCACTTCTGTGTAATAAAGACAGTAAAACTGCTTTTGTTAGCATATGAGGCTATGCACTGGCGTGTGGGAGATGCAGAGTAAAAGCCATTACCCCATATAAGAACCATTATCTTTCCTTCTTATACCCTGAGTAAAGCGTTGTCAAACATGAGTGAAATTAATATGGACCAAACCCCCTAAACCAGCTAAACATGAAAGCAAATTTGAGGAAATAATGTGGGGGAGAAGGACTTTAACACACTCTCCTCAGGCCATGACTCAATAATAGTAAATTGATTGTATATTGAAATACATCAACGTCTCTGTTGATTTCAACAATACAGTGCTGAAGTCATAAACTTTCAAATGACACAAAACATGACAAAGTTACATAGATGATCGTGAGCAGATGTATTGTGTATGATGAGAAGCACATGGTTAAGTAAATGGCAAAGATGTGGAGCTGTGATGAAGGGTACAACTGTATATATTATGTTCTTACAATGCAGCTTTAGGTACATGTAAATTTGAATAATTTATTGTAATAACAAAAGTGATATGCAACGTGTCAATTTCAATCTAAATAGTGCCAGAGTGTTTTAGATGCAATAGCAAACAGAATAGTGTTAACATTATTAATCATGGTTAATAATGTTTTCTTTATTTTTTTATTTTTTTTTGTCCAAATCAATGGATTTTAAACATTTTCTCAATTCTTAGGGCACTTTACAAAAATCATTTTAAAAAATTGTTATTAGCACTGGATTGAAGATTGTGGTGGATAAGCAGAACCCCCTCTAAAACCTAAAATTATTAATAATGTTCAATTCCTTAGAGAGTTTATTGTTAACGCTTAGCTTTACAAGACCTCATTGTGTCACCAGGAGCCATGGATATTGCTTTGGGCTCATTTGTATGTTTATTTTGTTATTTTTATTTTTAATCTGAACTCCCACCCCCTCAAGTTTATAATCTCCCGGATTTTCAGAACCAAATGTTGGCAGGTACGACCAGCAGACATCTGTTGGGTTGGGTTATCAGTCACACAGGACATTATATCTCATCATTACCTCTCACAGGTTTTAGTGGCTTATGCCAGTAACCAAATATATCCAAATATATAATTTGATGTTTCACTAAACATAATGTCATGTGCCAAAGGCTTCCGTGTGTCATTTGCTGATGTCACTTAATGTTAATAAACTTACCGCACCTTTGTGGTCAGCATGCTTGACACTCTTGTTATAGATTGATTGAGGGTATTTCCTATATGAAAATAGCACTTACGTTTTACTTGACTTTAAAGAAGAAGCGTCTTCAAACTAAGAAAGAGTCTTTTATTAGATCATAGAATCAACAAAAGGGATTTCTTTCAACGTTAAAAATAATTAAATCTACTAAAGCCTGGTTCAACAGCTCGCGATTTATTCTCGTATTAAATCATACCTGGAGAATGAACACATCATTACTGTCGTACTTTGAAGTTTAGCTGGTGCGTGATCAAACACCTTCAACCCAGGCTCATTCTGAAAACGTATACATTTCTGGAGAGCACCAAATAAGTCTCAGGAGCTACATTTTTAAGCTGTTTTTGTTTTTGCGAATCCACCAGAGACCGCTATGTATGCTTTTTGTTGATATCTCAAATTTCTCTAGCAATTGCCATTCGCACCTGCTGTTTTTGCGTAAATCAATAGTCCAAAAGTCAATAGTCCACTGACTGACTGACCAATCGACTGACCCACCGTCCTTCTTTCCTTAACCAAGCCAATAGTGTTTTAAAAAGCACATATTGACCCGCCCACCCACTTCCCTAAACCCAACCAACAATTTTTAAAAGCAATCCAGAAAAAGAAAACTTCCCGATTTTTACCACGGTTTCAGATTTTACCACATTCTCACCCTGTTAATTACTTTTTTTTGTCTTGCCAGCATTCTGGAACTGTTCTTCACCAGACTAGAACCTCATCGTCATGGTCAACTTCTGTCTGCATCTCAAGTCTGCCAACGCATATGGTGAACTAACTGGACAAATTGGTAACAGCAGCAAAGCTGTTCGCATAGAGGTAAGCAGTCAGCTGGTAAGCATGAAAAAGAACAGCATCATACCGCCCCCTAGCATTTGTTTTAAAAAAATGAAATGCAGCCATATATACTTCTGGCTACATATTTCAAGATCTTCAGAACTGTATATAGGTCTATGTTGTTAGAATGAGCCTATGTTGGACACATTTATTCTTCTAAAGCATTTCAAGCTTCATTATTAGCTGTGTATTTCCTTCATTTTAACGATAAAAACAAGATTTTGCACTTGTGAAATAATGAGTTGTCATAACCCACTGTTGGGTCAAATATGGACAAACCCAACTGTTGGTTTGAAGACTGTCAATGAAATGTAATAGAAAAATTAAACTAATACTTGTGTTTTTCCATATATGACACAACATTGGGTGCAGTTGTTTGTCTTTGAAAATATTGGATAACTTAGGCTCTTAAGGCTTCGGTTGAAGGACTGCTGAATGCTGGAGATGTGAAAGTGATCGTTTCCAAATTCAGCAATCAATTTAAATAAATGCTAATTAAACAAATCATTAATTTAAGTCTTGACTGTCATCATTGTATATGGTTCGATTTATATCCTCTCTGTGCATCCGATTAAACAGGCATACGAGGATCAGAAAAAGGTCATGGGAAGCAGTAAAGGAAAAACCACAAAAAAAAGAAGACAGAAAAAAAGAAGTGAAATATTGCTAAGTTCCCCATCTGTCCAGGGCTTCGGTTAGTTCATCTGTAAATACACTGTAAAAAATGCTGGGTTCCACACAATTCACTCATGCTGTCCTAACACAAATCAATGATGTTAACTTAACAAATTGAAGTGAATTGAACATGAAACAATTAAGTTGTCCCTAAAAATAAGTACATTTTAAATAAGTAAAACCCCAAATCAAAAAAAAGTTGGAACTGTATGGAAAACGCAAATAAAAACGATTTTGTGATATTTAAATTTACTTTGACTTGTATTTCATTACAGACAATATGAATAGTAGTAATTAGGTAAATTGGTTGAATAATGATGTGATTTGAAACAGGTGATGTCAACAGGTTATTGTAATTATGATTTAGTACAAAAGCAGCTTCCAACACAGTGCTTTAGGAGCAAAGATGGACAGAGGATCGGCAGTGTGTCAACAAATATGTGAGAAAATTATTAAAATGTTTAAAAACATTGTTCCTCAAAGAAAGATAAGAAGATATTTAAATATTTCACCTTTAGCAGTGCATAACATCATTAAAAGTTTCAAGGTATCTGGAGAAATTTCTGTGTGTAAAGGACAAGGGCACAAGCCTAAGCGAAACAACCATGATCTCTGATCCCTCTGATGGATCTGCATCAAAAATCATCATTCATCTATAAGCAATATCATTACATGTGCTCAGGACTATTTTGGCAAACCTTTGTCAAGTACCACAATACGTAGTTACATCCACAAATGCCAGTTGTACTGTGGCAAAAGGAAGCCCTATGTTAACAGTGTCCATCAGAATCATCAACATCTCTGGGCTCAGTGGCATCTGGGATGGATGGACCATCACAGTGGAAACGTGTACTGTGGTCAGATGAATCAGTATCTCAGGTATTTTTTGAGAGAAATGGGCGCTGTGTCCTCTGAACTAAAGAAGAAAAGGATCATCCAGACTGTTACCAGCAACAAGTACAAAAGCCAGGGTCTGTCATGATATGGGGTTGTGTCATTGATAACTTACACTTCTGTGATGGCACCATTAATGCTTAAAAGTACATAGAGATTTTGGAGCACAATATGCCGCCTTCAAGAAGATATCTTTTCCAGGGACGCCCGTGCATATGTCAACAAGATAATGCAAAACCATATTCTGCACACAACACAAAGTCTTGTCTGCGGAGGATGAGGATACAGGTACTTGACTGGCCTACCCGCTGTCCCAACCTGTCTTCAATAGAGAATGTGGCGCATTTTGAAGCACAAACTGCAACAGTGAAGACCCTGTACTGTTGCTCACCTTAGACTTGTTTGCAGGAAGAATGGGACAAAATTACACTTGAAACACTTCGTCACTTCAGTCACTAAACATCTTTTAAGTGGTGTGAAAAGTAATGGCAACATTACAAAATAGTAAATGCTTCACTTTTCCAACTTTTTTTGATTTATTGCATAAAACCAATTTGGAACATGTGTTTATTTTGAAAAAACAAACAAAAAGTAACCTTGAGGAACACATTAAATAATGTTTCCCGGATTATCTGAAATGAAATACAAGTGAAAGTAAATGTAGAAATCACTTCTTTCTTTCTTTTTTTATTTGCATTTTGCATAATGTCCTAACTCTTTTCTAATTTGGGGTTGTAGTTTGAAGAAGCAGTAAAAATATTTTTGGACTGTACACTATGTACACAATTGCTTTATGTTGTCCAAACACCAATTAAGTGAACCTAATTGTTTTTACAAATGTAAGTGGATTAACCACAAAACAATGAAGTTGTCCAAAACAAAGCTCGTTGATTCAGCTCATTTTAAATAAATAGTTTGAACAAGCAGCAAAAATATTTTTTGTAGCTTTTTAATAGCTTTTTATTTACCGCTAATATTTGCTAGAAGCGTTGGCCAAGGATGGCCTGGGCGACTGTGGAATTTCCAGTCTAAAATTGTGTACCATCCACCCCTGTCTCATTAACAGAGGTGTTATGATAAGAAAAGCAGTCCCCCCCTCAGACCCATGCCCACCTCGCCAACCAGCCCACCAGTTTCATAACCAGGCATAAAAAATTCCTCCCCTCATACTGCCCAAAATAACGACACTATGTAACCTCCCACCCATCCATTTACCTTCACATGACTGCCCTTTACAGTGACAGTTTTCATGTATTTTTTTAAATGCTATGTTGCTTTATAATATTTTTACATCTACAAAACCTGAGCAAAGAGATGATGTTGAATTACATTGTAGTATGTTTAACTCTTTACTTGTTTAGGTTGTGAGATGGTAAAGGAATACTGTGATAAAGCAACCTCTGTCAAAATTGCTCTGGGCTACCTGGAGTCTTACTATTGAACAAGACCCATATGCCCTACCAGACATTATTTTTTTTCTCCTATAGTTCAGTATTTTGGTTTGTTTCTGGGACTAAAGGAGCTTCATAGATGCTAAAGTTTTGAACAATTGAAACCATCAACTAAAAGACTGACCCCCTTAAAGTTTACAAATAAAAGCGCAGCCATTTAAAGGCACATTTTGGTTAATGATGTTAGAATTTACTTGTAATGGATGTGTGTGAATGGTGCTTTATCAGAAAAATTAGCAAACAGCCTTGTTTGTGTGAACGGTCATGAAAAATTACTATTCTCATACATGTTTGTTCAAACGACTTTTTAAAAAATGAGCTGAGCTGTACTGTACATGTATGCTGAGTGTGTGAATGTGAGAGTGTATGGGTCTTTCCCAGTACTGAGTTGTGGCTGGAAGGGTATCTACTGTGTAAAACATATGCCAGAATAGTTGGCGGTTCATTCCACTGTGAGGACCCCTGATAAATAAGGGACTAAGCTGAAGGAAAATGAATGAATGCTGAATGTAAGTTCTGTTTAGTAAATATGATACTCTGTGTTACTTCCAATATATTATTTCTTATAAAATGTAATGTTTCAAGCTACTAAATTGTAAACATGTCACTTTATTAACCTGCAGAGTTCAGTTTAAACATAAAAAGTTGACAGAACAGAGATGAAGCTCATATACATTTCAAAAGCGTAAATGGAATCACAAAAAACATGTAAATAAACTATTATTATCAGGTTTAATGCACTACAATAGTTTATATGTAGACTGATCTTTATTTTTAGAAGGTTGCATGTTGTGATATTGCATGCATATATTTTTTCTTTGTATTTGTGCATTCGTTACACGTACATATTAGGGATTTTGAATAGTTTTCATGCAATATGTGTGTCTGATCAACTCTAATCACATGATTTTTATCAAAATACAGTATTCACAAACACACAGACTGCTTCATTCATGTAAGAGTTCATGAAGTCTGTAAAAGTATAGACTTCTGTTTGAAATGTGAGCCACTTCCAAGCAAAACGTGAGGAAGTCCGTTTTGTACATTACTTAGTAAATACAAATTCTTTCAGTTCCTCCAAAGTGTTCTTTTGAACAACATCTGTAATATCATATTTAGATACTTCCTTCCTGTTTTCAATGTGGAGGGGGGGGAAGCTTGCAGCTATTTTAGTTAGGAGAACACAATTTAGTTGGATAACAAGTTAGTCTGGTGTTTCTTTTTATTTGCATTAAATCAGACTAACAAATGAACCCAGACAGGTACTGTAGAGAACTACTATTGTACAGCATCTATAAATAAACATTAGAAAACATGTTCAGTCTTTGAAATCTAAATTGGTTTATTTTTACACAGTATCTGATCAGTGAAAACTAGAAATCTTTTGTTTGTAACTTCTTAATTATTTAAAGCCAAAGTAAAAAATAATTGATGATGGATAGACATTTTTAATAATTTTTTATGCAAACAGGAGTTAACTATTCCGCTTATTGACATTTTTCGGCTCCTGTGTATACACAGTAAAAAGGTTTACAGTATTACAATTCTGCTGGCCAGTAATACTGTAAAATCTGCTAGTGCACTGTAAATTAACAATTACAACTGTGGTGTAGTTTTACTGCACAGTTGTAATTGTTAATTTACAGTGTGCTTGTAAATTTTTAATTATTACTGTAAAAATACCCACTAATGCTGTAAAATTTGTCAGTAATGCAGTACAAGCGCACTGTAAACTAATAATTACAATTGTGTTGTAAAAATAGTGTATTTGTAATTGTTATTAATAATAATGATAATAATCATTTTTCTTTATAGTGCAATTTTTGTTCAGACCCAAAGCGCTACAAGACAAACAGTAACAAAGCAGAACAATAAAAAAGAGTGAGAAACACCACAATAAGAAACTAAAATATGAACAAAAATAATCAGAATCAGAATTGAAAATAATCAGAATCAGTGTTATTGACAAGTGTGCTTTACACACAAGAAATTTGTTTTGCTACAGAAGCTTCCAGTGTACATAAAGTGACAAGTGACAACACGCAAAAATATATATATATATGAAAAAAAAGACGATAAACATTAAACAGAGATGCAGTTAGTCAAAAAATATTTGTTTTAAATACAGTAGTAAACACAGATTACAGTTCTTGAAGTGTAGGAAGGGTAGTGTCAGTGATTCGTTCAGCAGTCCGGACTATTCTTATAGTCTACGGAGGTCAGTTTTGGCAGCTGAGCCAAACCAGACAGTAATTAAAGTGCAGAGGATGGATTGAGTATGACTGTATGAGCAGCTCCTGTGGCAGGTTGAACTTCCTCAGCTGATGAAGAAAGTCCCTGCTGGGCTTTCTTCACAATAGAGTCTATGTGAGTGTCCCACTTCAGATCCTGAGAGATGGTGGTGCCCAGGAACCTGAATGATTCTACTGCAGTCACAGTGCTGTTCATGATGGTGAGTGGGGGGAGTGCAGGAGGGTTTCTCCTACAGTCCACTATCATCTCCACCGTTTTGAGCGTGTTCAGCTCCAGGTTGTTGTTTCTGCACCATAAAGCCAGCTGCTCCACCTCCTGTCTGTATGCAGATTTGTCACCAATCTAGATGAGGCCGATAACAGTAGTGTTGCAAACTTCAGGAGGGGTCTTTTGCAGTGCAGTTGTTGGTGTACAGGAGAACAGCAGTGGGGAAACAACAAATCCCTGGGGGGCACCAGTGCTGGTGGTGCGGTTGTCGGACGTGATTTTGCCAACCCAGGCTCATTGTGAAAACGTAGTCCCACAAACGTTTCTGGAGATCACACATTACGTGGTCAGAGGTACGTATGGCTGCGTTTGATTTTTTCAAACGAACGCTGCGGGGCGGTGCAGCGCCGTTTCTTTTCGCGCTTACCAGCCGACCGCTCACCTCGTGTGGATGACTTTCCCGCTGCAACCAGTTTGTCCCGTTAGAGACGCAGAGAGGAGTTGACCACGATGACGGGGTTCGAGTCCGGCGAGGAGCGCTTTTAGAAAGCAGGTAAGACAAAAAACAGAATCCAAATAATGAGTCAGTCAGTCAGCCGACAGCGGCCTCTGGTGGGTTTACGCGAGAACGGCAGGTGTGAACGGCACTCGCGAGAGACATTTGAGATCTCAAAAAGCATCCGCAGTGGCCTCTCGTGGATTTGCAGAAACAAAAAGTGCAAAAAGACGTTCCTGACGGGACGTATACCGCGGCCTCCAGAAACGTACTCGGGACCATGTTCTCAGAATGAACCTGGGTTGGATTTTGCCCATTCTGACTAGCTGTTGTCTATCTGTCAGAAAGCTAGTGATCCATTGACAGACAGAGCTAGGAACAGAGAGCTGGGTCAGTTTTGTACTCGAGCAGTGATGGGACGATGGTGCTCGATTAGATAATCAATCTTAGTTAAAAGCAACAGTAAAAGGGTAAGTCTTGAGAAGTTTCTTAAAACAGTCAAGAGAAGCGGCATTCCTGATGCTGATGGGTAGACCAATCCATAGCTTAGGCGCACTGTCTGAAAAGGCTTGACCACCCATGGTCTTTAGTTTACAACGTGGCTGATTAGTCCACATGAAGAACGAAGACTGCTGTTGGGAGTGGCGAGAGTTACCAGGTCACAAATGTAGTCAGGTGCTGCCCCATGCACTACTTTATATGTTAAAATCAGCCTTAAATCAGTCTTAAAATCAAAACATGACTTTGCAGTGCTCTTGTAAGTTTTGCCTGTAAAACTGTAAAATAGCGTGTAATACTGTAAACATTACCAGTAATGCTGTAAAATTTACAAACATTATATAAATTTATAATTACAATTATGTTGTAAAACTACAGTGCAATTGTAATTGTTCATTTGCAGTGCTCTTGTAAATTTTCAGTGTAGGAGTATTACTTACACATCTCAACCAAAGCCTTTGTGTTGTGTTTTGATTAATGTTGATTACTGTAGGCTGTGAAATAACCTAAACTAATCACCACAGTGATAAGGAACTGTAATTTAGTTTCGAAGTATAATTCAGCTGCGCCTTTACCTGTAAATGTTCATCAGCCAATCAGAATCAAGCATTCAACAGCCTTGTAGGATATGAAAACTAAAATCACACATAACTGCTCAACTGTTTTTTAAATTTAGGATTGTATTTGGATTGAGGGCCAACCAAAAATTAATTTGAATAATAAAGAAGGCTGTTACATGCTGTAGAACAGTTTGACAGCTATGTTTTGTAAATTTATTATCATTCTCTGGTTAAACGAGTAAGACTACAATACATTATACACTAGCAGACACCGATCGGGTTGTGTTATCAGTCACACAGGACATTATATCTCATCATTACATCTCACAGGTTGTAGTGGCTCATACCAGTAAGTGAGAACCAAATGTATCATTTGATGTTACACTAAATATAAAGTCAATAGCTTCTATGTGTCATTTGCTGACGTCACTTAATGTTAATGAATTTACTTCACATTTGCGGGCAGCATGTTTGACGCCTCTGATGGCCTATAGATAGATGTAAAGGGTATTTCCTATATGAAAATAGCACTTACGTTTTAACATCAAACACCTTCAGGGAGAAGATGAGCTAGAGTGTACAAGCTAAGGCTGAGTGTTATTTTCTTCCCAGAAGAAGGCTGTTACTGGTTTAGAGAATCAGCAAACTGCATTTCTTATCATACTTCTTTTTATCTTCTATACTGGGTGTTAGGGATGGGCGATACCAATATTTTTGTTTCTGATCCGATACCAAGTATTTCAAAACAAGTATCATCGATATCGATACCAATACTTTAATTAAATATTTTATAGTGATTAAAAAAATGGTTATCACCTTTATTATAATAATAATTATTATTATTTTTATTATTATTATTAAATTAAACACAAAACACATGATTCCTTTTTACATTTATTTAAATAACAGAACTAAAATTGCCTAAATGTCACCATAACAAAAAATAATACACTGCAGAAACCTTGTTTAATAAAAAAAAAGTACATCTCTCCCAGTTATGATGTGTACCTAAAATTTGTATTTTACTCGATAAACAAGTTTATTTAAAACTATTTAAACTAAACTAAAAACAAATTCAAAATGTCTTTACTTGAGTACGCTACAGTCTATTATACTGAACCCTGTGGAAGGTAACAGAAATCTGATATATGCCAAGTTACGCAAATTACAAAGTTTAGAGTAGGATTCCCCCTCAGCTTTGGCATATTAATATTACAAAGAATCATATATAATGATTCCCCCTCAGCATATTATATTTACAGTGTGTGCATGTGTTCATATGAACATATATCAGATAAAACTTAATATAAACTGTCTGTCTGTATTGAACTCGACTCGACTTTTTGTAAAATAATTCCCACTTGGTTAGCTGGACAATGACCGGATTTCTTAAAGGATTCTGCCAAAGTTTTACAACCTGCGCTGGGTGTGTGTATGGTGTCTGTACTAACGCTGACCCATTAGCGGAGATACAGCGGAAGGATAGGTTTCCATTCGTGTTCCTATTTAAGTAAATATTTATATAATATGCGGTGCTATAATTGAGCTATTTTACTCAGTAAGAAAACCCCCAGAAAAGATCGATACGTTTACGTTTACGATCGATCCTTTTGATACATTACCAGTATTAAAAATATCGATATTTCAGGATCGATCCGCCCATACTGGCTGTACATTCATTCATTCATTCATTTTCTTTTTGGCTGAGTCACTTTATTAATCCAGGGTCATCACAGCGGAATGAACTGCCAACTTATCCAGCATTTGTTTTACGCAGTGGATGCCCTTCCAGCCGCAACCCATCTCTGGGAAACATCCACGCATTCTCATTCACATTCATACACTACGGACAATTTAGCCTACCCAATTCACCTGTACCGCATATCTTTGGACTGTGGGGGAAACCGGAGCACCCGGAGGAAACCCACGCGAACACGGGGAGAACATGCACACTCCACACAGAAATGCCAACTGACCCAGCCGAGGCTCGATGTAAGATGAAGATGGGAAGATGTAATCATCTTTCTGACATTGTGTTGTGCTTACTTCAGCTGACTAGATTAATTATGGCACTTGTTTGGTTATAAATGCTAGTCGACATGTTCGCAAGATTTTTTCCTTCATTAAAACAAAATAAAAAAACGATTTTTAATTGTATTTCTGAAATGTTGGTATTAGTTTTTATGCTCTTCATATTAAGGTTCCAGGAAGAACTAACAAGACTTTTTTCACAGTGATGCCACTGTTTTGGTTCCTCAAATCTTAAAGTGAAATATTCTTCAAAGAACCATGATCTAAAGAATCTTTTGGGAAATTAAAAGGTTTTGTGAATGATAAAGTCTCTCAAACTGTCAATGCCATCAATATCAAAACATATTAAGAGCACATTAGGAGCATATTAGAAACTTGGGAAATATGCAGTTGAAGTCAGAATTATTAGCACTGCTGTTAAATTATAATGCTTTTATATTTTCCTCAATATTAGTTGAACTGAGAGAAGATTTTACAACACATTTACAAACATAACAGTTTTAATAACTCACTTCTAATAACTGATTTTTTATGATGACAGTACATAATATTTTAGATATTTTTCAAGATACTTCAGCTTTAAGTACCATTTAAAGGCTTAACTAGGTTAAATAGGCAAGTTAGTGTAATTAAGCAATTCATTGTATAATGATGTTTTTTTCTGTAGCCAATCGGGGAAAAAATGTTTAAGGAGGCTAATAATATTCACATGAAAATGGTTTTAAAAAATGTAAAAATTGCTTTTATTTTGGTTGAAACAAATAAGACTTTCTCCAGAAGAAAAAATAATATTGGAAATACTGTGAAATTAATGCTGCATTAAATATCACTTTAGAAATATTTGAAAAAGAATTAATATTTCACAGGAGGGCTAATAATTTTGCCCTCAATTTTATTTATTTTTTATTTTTTTAATGATGAAATATTTAAGCACTGTAATCAAAAGAACCACACAATATACTAAATATATATCAGAGATAATGTTACTGAAATGTTTTGCATGTTCAAACATGGTGTTTGTGTATATTTCACTTTCAGGATGACGCTCACACAACTTCATTTCCAAGCTGATGAACGAAGAGAGAAAAAAAGCTGGTCACTTTCACATGCAGAGCATCTATATTTGGATATTTGTAGGAGGTCGTTTTAATTCGAAAGCTTCCATGATTATACAGTACTGTAGACCTGGGGTATTTCCTTTGTAGTTTGCAGTATGCTGAATAATCTATATTTATATTTAGCATTTTAAAAAGGCAGAGGAAGACAGGGGCATTTTGCTTTCCTACTCAGAAAAGTTTACGTCATCGATCCAGAGATTTAGAGTAGGGAAATTCTTTCAGAATTGACATTTACTGATTGTCCCTCTCTATATAATGGAGCTCTGGCAGTTCACCTCACACTCAGACTCTCACTCTCGACTGGTTCATCAATCACACCTGGAGGATGAAGATCATCATGACGACTGCTTTACTGTTTGCAGTGCTGTGCTGTGCTCTTCTGCCTCAATCATCAGGTGGTGAGTCAGATTCTGATCTCTCTCCTCTTTCAGGTGATGGAAAGTGTTTCTGTCTCCAGATTCTCAAATTATTTTAATCTAAATAGTTTTCCTGATTTATACATTATTAACTCTTGCAACTATATATTGTGACCCATTTTATACAAAAACAACAGATTTTTTCTGGCTCTTTGCAGTATTCTGAATTATGGAGTGAGTCCCAAAACCCATTCTCTTGATCCTATAAATATAATTTAAAAAAAAAATTGAACAGGAATTTCTTCAGTTTATCAGATTTTTGTGCTTGAACTATGCAAATTAGCACTTATTTAATACATCATTGCCTGATTTTCATATTTAAGGCAAATTTTATAACCATGTAATTGAAATTTTTAAATCCTTAATATAATTGGTAACACTTTACAATAACAGTACGTGAATAATGATGTATTAATATGTAAACTAAACATAACTTTATTATGAATTAAGGATGAGTTAAGGTATGCACTAATCATGAATTAAGTTTTACCACAACATAAGTCACATGAGTTCATGTGTGAATAACGGCTACCTTAATTACTTGTTAGTACATGACTGTTTGTGAATAATGTATTAATTGCCACATTAGCTTATGCTTAATTTACCCTCATGAACTCATGATTGTTAATATATAATTGTGACTTTACTTGAAGGGGCACATCATCATTAACACATTGTTAACTACTCATGAACACCTTATGCACGTCCAACTAGTGGGGTTACACTGAAGAACATTAGAAAAGTGTTCTGTCAACATCAGCATGAACAGGAGTTCATGCGTAGTTAAGGATGAGTTAATGCTGATGTGCCCCTCCAAGTAAAGTCATGACATAATTATACATTAACAGCTCATGAGTTAATGTTGGTTACATTTAGCTTAAACTGAAATGTTAATTAATACATTAATTAACAACATGTACTAACATGTAGTTAAGGTAACCATTATTCACACATGAACTCATGTGACTTATGTTGTAGTTAAAGTTAATTCATGATTAATACATACCTTAAATCATCATTAATTCATAAGAAAGTAATGTTTAGTTTACATATGAATACATCATTATTCACATATACTGTTATTGTAAAGTGTTACCATATAATTAATCAAGCAGGTTACGTGTTGTGGTAACTGATTGTTATTTTTTTATTTGCTGCAGTTTTCTTGCCATAAACTGTCTAAAATGTTTTACGTCGTCTATTTCTGGAAATATCAGATTACTTAATAACTTGCATTATATTTTTTAAAATCCTAGATAAACAAGATACAATGGCCGTGCATAGTCCTGACACAGCCATAAAATAAATAAATAATAAACCTAATTTCTTCTCTATCTGCATTTATAAGCTAGTGATTGGTGTGTTATTTGGTAGTTGGAATTACCAGATATATTACTGGTAACAATGGTAAAACAGTTAAATACACTATTTAAAAAACACAATGTTCCTGAATTTGCAATGTATAGTATACAGAGAGAGTCCAGATATTCATTTATGTGTCTTAATTTAATAGTTTTTAGCACCTCTTCTGAACTGTTAAGTCCTCCATAAGCACCACCAACAAACAAATCCAACGTTTAAAAAACAGGCTGAGTCACATTTTACATGTGAACCCTTTACATTTTCAGGTCAACAATCTACTGATGCTGTAAACAAAATCTGCTGCTATGGAAGCAATGACTTCAGAATTCCTCTGAAACGACTGGAGTATTATTACTTGACAGGCAGCGACTGTCCCCTCAAATACATTGTGTGAGTATCCTCTATATAGACATACACATATATTACTTCTAACATTATGTTCTCACTCTATACTGATCTTTAAAACTTTATTCTCCTCTGCTTTAGGTTTGTAACAAAAGCACAGAGACATCTCTGTATGAATCCAGACGATGAGTGGGTCCAGAAGGCAAAAAACCACATAGGTTCAAACTCACCAATATGAAAGTTGGAAGATTTTCTGCACCCGCTCAGATACATTCCTCATACATATGAACATTTGTAAAATAAAGTTGCAGAATAGTAATGCAGCATTTCAGAGTGTTGTTATTGTTATGTAAATACTGTATTATTCAAATGTGTGAATCTCATTTGTGCGTCAATAAATCTTAATGATCTCTTGCAAACTTTAAGTGAGTTTTTTCTATTACTGCTAATTAAGACATTCTCATGTTAATTGTCAAATTCTTCAATTAAAACTTTTCTTTTGTGAATAGTTTGGGTCAGATTTTCAAACCGGAGAGTCTGAAATGTTTGGAGGATTTTTTTTCAATAATTCAAGTATTGCAGTTTCTCTGAACTGGGTTCCGGCTGAAAGGACATCCGCTGTGTAAAACATAAGCTGGAATAGTTGGCGGTTCATTCTGCTGTGGCGACCCCTGATATATAAGGGACTAAATATAAAGTGTTGCAAAATACATTCAAATTCTAAAAAATAAAATAAAATATGAAAATATACCAGTGGCATGGTGGCGCAGTGGGTAGTGCTGTCACCTCACAGCAAGAAGTTTGCTGGTTCAAGCCTTGGCTGGGTCAGTTTGCATTTCTGTGTAGAGTTTGTATGTTCTCGCTGTGTTCGTGCGGGTTTCCTCCAGGTGCTTCAGTTTCCCACACAGTCCAAAGACATGTGGTATAGGTAAATTGAATAAATTAAATTGACAGTAGTATTGTGTGAATGACAATGTATGGGTGTTTTCCGGTGATGGGCATCCTCTGCGTAAAACATATGCTGGATAAGTTGGCGGTTCATTAAGCTGTGGTGACCCCTGATGAATAAAGGGATTAAGCCAAAAAAAAAATTAATGAATGAATTAATAAAAAATGTACCAAAATATTAAAATCGATTAAATTAAATAAGCAAACAGTCTATTTTAATAAACAAATAAATTAAATATAAAATAATTGAATAACTATAGTATAAAAATATATTTAAAAATGATTGAATCAAATAGTTTATGTATAGGAGCTGCTTCAAATGATTAATAATAATATAATAAAAGATAAAATTATAATAATGTTTTGCAATTATTAAATATACGGTGCTGAGCATAACTGAGTACACCCCATTTTGAAAAATGAATATTTGTATCTATTTCTCAGTGAATATAGGCAAACTATTTTGGTGCATTTAAACAAAACAGATTTATTAAACACATTTTTTTTATTCAAATATTTTAGTCACCAAACATATTTAGAATTTGAAAGATATTACTATTAAATTCAAGCAAAATAATGAAAAACTAAATTTGTCTGTTCTTTTTTTTTTGCTTCTCTTAATTTTTCCTCTTTGTTAAATTTGTATTTAATATTTATCTGTACTAGTTTTTGGACTGTAAGTTATTTGCTGGGTAAGTTGGCGGTTCATTCCACTGTGGCGACCCCAGATAAATAAAGGGACTAAGCCAAAAATAAAATGAATGAATGATTTGTGAAGAGTGTACGCTTATATGCTGAGCACTGTATAATAAATAATGTTTTACACCCATTTATAATATTATGCCGTCACAGAATAAATTGGGTCTTGCCGTTTACTTTAATGGGATTCCTCACAAAATAATGATCATTTTTGGGTTTGTGAGCATCTAAAAGTTTGAAAGCCCTGTTTATGTGACTGTTCATTACATTCTCTCAAGTACCAGTTAAAATTATTCTGATACTACAAATATGTTAAGAAATGATCTGAAACAGTGTTTGATTAATTTAATGAACAGTGTTATCTGTCTCTACGATAATTCTTTCAAATGCAGCCTTTAGACATAAATGCTATAAAATACGTTAAGACTTTATTTGGGCTACTTAGACTTTATTAATTATTATTATTATTATTTTTTTTTTTATTACTTAGACTTTTATTATTATTATGAATACTCAGACTTTTATTATTATTATTATTACTCAGACTTTTATTATTATTATTATTATTATTATTATTATTATTATTATTATTATTATTATTATTATTATTACTCAGACTTTTATTATTATTATTATTATTACCTAGACTTTTATTATTATTATTATTATTATTATTATTATTATTATTATTATTATTATTATTATTACTTAGACTTTTATTATTATCATTATTATTACTCAGACTTTTATTATTATTATTATTACTTAGACTTTTAATATTGTTATTATTATTATTATTACTCAGACTTTTATTATTATTATTATTATTATTATTACTTAGACTTTTATTATTATTATTATTATTATTATTGTTATTATTATTATTACTTAGACTTTTATTATTATCATTATTATTATTATTAATAATAATAAATATAACAATAATAATAGTGTAATGTATATTATTAAAATCTGTTAATCTCTGACTATATATTACTAATAAACTAATCTCATAAAAAGTTTCACTAATAAAAACGTTACATATTATGCGATATCAGTATCAGAAAGAGCTTTATTGCCAGGTATGTTCAAACATACGAGGAATTTGTTTTCGTGACAAAGCTTCTACAGTGCATATATTTTTAAATAGAAGTAAGTGTTAAATGCAAATATACAAATTGACAAGTGTATGTACTGACGTATTACTATATACAGCGTTATATGTGCAGCTGTTATGTGCAAGTTGGCATGTAAAGTGTGTTGTTAAATAAGTGTATGCGTGTGTAAAAAGTGTATTGCATGTAGTGATGTTGGTTCCATGATTATTCTCATCAAGTGTTCATGAGATGGATCGCCTGAGGGAAGAAACTGTTTCTGTGTCGGGCTGTTCTGGAGCGCAGTGCTCCAAAGAGGCAGTGTGCTGGCTGTGAGGGGTCCAGAGTGATTTTGGCAGCCCTTCTGCTCGCTCTAAGTACAGTTCTGTTTATCTTATGTGAAGATTTCCATTGTTTTATTATCTTAATAAATTATTTGCTAATAATTTGACTATAAAATGTACAAGTGTGGCGCAGTGAGTAGCACGTTCACCTCACAGCAAGAAGGTCGCTGGTTCGAGCCTCGGCTGGGTCAGTTGGCGTTTCTGTGTGGAGTTTGCATGTTCTCCCCGTGGTTGCGTGGGTTTCCTCCGGGTGCTCCGGTTTCCCCCACAGTCCAAAGATATGCGGTACAGGTGACTTGGGTAAGCTAAATTGTCCGTAGTGTAAGTGTGTGAATGAGAATGTGTAAAAACAAATGCTGGATAAGTTGGCGGTTCATTCCGCTATGGCGACCCCGGATTAATAAAGGGACTAAGCC
The DNA here is from genome assembly GCA_903798035.1 of Danio albolineatus. Lineage (NCBI taxonomy): Eukaryota > Metazoa > Chordata > Actinopteri > Cypriniformes > Danionidae > Danio > Danio albolineatus. The sequence continues at coordinate 5,527,190 of CAIGQQ010038113.1, forward strand.
AAAAAGAAAATGAATAAATGAATGTACAAGTGCACTTTAATTAATCATTATAATTGTGCTGTAAAACTCAGTGCTCTTGTGAATTTTATAGTATTAATGGCAACCAAAATTGCCAATACTGTAAATTTTACAGCAATTTTTTAAGGATTAGTTTCTTACAAACCAAATCATCAATGCTTAACTAAATATAATTAAATATGATATCATGTGCCAATGGCTTCTGTGTGTCATTTTGCTGATGTCACTTAATGCTATTAAAGTTGCTTTACCCTTGCAGGCAGCATGTTTGACGCCTCTGATGGCCTATAGATAGATGTATAGGGTATTTTCTATTTGAAAATAACACTTACATTTTAACACCTAACATCTTCAGGGAGGAGAAAAGAAAGAGAAGAAGAGGCTAAGGCAAAGTGTTACTTTCTGCCCAGAAGAAGAGTTTTAGAGAATCAGCAAAAAAGAGGTTTTCTTTCTATCATCTATACTGGCTGTACATATTCAATTTAATTAATCTTTATTTGTATAGCGCTTTTACAAAGATTGTGTCAAAGCAGCTTCACATGCATTATAAAAAGTTGAAGCAGTGTCAGTCCAGTTTTCAGTGTTGAAGTTCAGTTTAGTTCAGTTCAGTGTGGTTTAATATTCACTGCTGAGAGTCCAAACACTGAAGAGTAATCCATCGATGCGCAGCCCTACAAGTCCTGAACCATGCAAGCCAGTGGCGACAGCGGCGAGGAAAAAACTTCACCAATTGGTGAAAGTGAAGAATTAAAAAACCTTGAGAGAAACCAGGCTCAGTTGGGCACGACCATTTCTCCTTTGGCCAGACGTCTTGTGCAGAGCTGCAATCTAGGCGCCAGAGGCTGGAGAGCGCTGGACGTCCGTCACAGAGAAACTGCAGGTGGGGTCACCGGCTGGTGAACAGGCTGGACCTTCGGGAACAATGCGAGGACTTGTCTGTCAATGAGGTCTTACAGGGATTGGTCTCATGCTCTTCACTCCTCCATGACCACCACAGCAGCTGCTCAGGATACGGCCTGGTCCAGGATTATAGAAACCTCGGGAATAATAAAAACAGACTAACATAAGCGCAGATGCCATTCAAATTATGTCTTTTGGGAAGTGTTCCCGGCTCCGGCTGCCCTAAATAATGCAGACTAACAATCCTTTAGAGGATTTGGATTCCAAAGCATTTGTGTTTTATGTGTATGCTAATGCAAACAGATGCGTCTTTAATCTATTTTTAAAGTGACAGAGTGTGTCTGCTTCCCGAACTGTGCTAGGAAGGCTGTTCCAGAGTTTAGGTGCCAGATAAGAGAAAGATCTACCTACAGTTGATTTTGATAATCTGGGAATAATCAATTGTCCAGAATTAATTGAGCGTAGAGGATGTGATGGGCTATAATACATCAGGAGCTCCCTCAAATACTGGGGAGCTAAGCCATTCAGGGCTTTGTAGGTAGTAAGTAAAATTGTTAAATTTATACGTTATTTAATAGGGAGCCAATGCAATGCTGAAAGAACTGGAGTAATATGATCATATTTCTTTGTTCTAGAAAGCGCTCTAGCAGCTGCATTTTGAACTAGCTGAAGTTTGTTATTGGGCCAACAGAGCAGCCGCCTAGTAATGCATTACAATAATCTAATCGAGACGTCATGAAAGCATGAATGAGCTTTTCCGCATCAGACATTAATAGCATGATTGATGTGATTGATATTCATCACATTTTGTTCCCTTGAGGTAAATCATACCTGGAGAATTAAGGATGTAATCATCTTTCTGACAGTTGTGTTGTGCTTACTTCAGCTGACTAGATCAATTACGTCACTTATTTGGTTCTAAATGCTAGTCGACATGTTCTCAAGAATTTTTCCTTGTCATTAAAACAAAATTAAAAAACAATTTTTACTTGTATTTCTGAAATTTTGGTATTAGTTTTTATGCTCTTCAAATTAAGGTTCCAGGAAAAACTAACAAGACTTTTTTTTTTTTTACAGTGACGCCACTGTTTTGGTTCCTGAACGGATCTTAAAGTGAAAGATTCTTCAAAGACCCTTGATCTAAAGAGACTTTTGTGGAATTCAAATGTTTTATGAACGTTAAAGTTTCTTGAACCATCAATGCCAGTAACGTGAAGTTCATTTTTAAGAGCATATCTGAAACTTGGGAAATATACAGTTGAAGTCAGAATTATTAGCACTACTGTTAAATTATAATGCTTTTCCCCCCCAATTTCTGTTAAACTGAGAGAAGATTTTACAACACATCTATAAACATAATAGTTTTAATAACTCATTTATGATAACTGATTTCTTTTATCTTACCATGATGACAGTACATTTTATTTTAGATATTTTTTAAGATACTAGTATTCGGCTTAAGGTGCAATTTAAAGGCTTAACTAGGTTAATTAGGCAAGTTAGGGTAATTAAGCAAATCACTGTATAATGATCGTTTGTTCTGTAGCCAATTGTGGAAAAAAAATGCTTAAGAAGGCTAATAATATTGACATTAAAAAATGCATTCATTCTGGCTGAAATAAAACAAATAAGAATGTGGAAAATACTTTGAAAACCTTTTTTGGTTCATTGAACATCAGTTGAGAAATATTTTATGAGAATAAGAAAAAATATTTCACATTTTGCCCTCAACTGAATGTTTTAAAAAACATAGTGAAATATTTAAGCACTGTGATCCAAATGATCCAACCAATACTGAATATATTGCAGAGATAATGTTACTGAAATGTTTTGCATGTTGGAAGAGGGCGATGTGAATCAAACATGGTGCTACAATTTATTGGAACTCAAGTTAGTCTGAGTGTCACTTTCAGAATGACGCTCACACTAACTTTAATTAGCTGAGGAATGAAAAGAAACAGAGGGCTTGTCACTTTCACATGCAGAGCATCTATACTTAGATATTTGTAGGTCATTTTAATTAAAAAAGCTTCCATTAGTATACAGTACTGTAGACTCTGGGTATTTCCTTTGTAGTTTGCACTATGCTGCATAATCTATTTATATATATGTGTAGCATTTTAAAAAGGCAGAGGAAGACAGGGGCAGTTTTATTTTCCTATTCAGAAAAGCTTACGTCACCGATCCAGAGATTTAGAGCAGGGAAATTTTTTCAGAATTGACATTTACTGATTGTCCCTCTATATAATGGAGCTCTGGCAGTTCACCTCACACTCAGACTCTCACTCTCGACTGGTTCATCAATCATACCTGGAGGATGAAGATCATCATGAAGACTGCTTTACTGTTTGCAGTGCTGTGCTGTGCTCTTCTGACTCAATCATCAGACGGTGAGTCAGATTCTGATCTCTCTCCTTTTTTATGGGATGAAAACAAATTTCAGTTCCAGATTCTCCATTAGAGGGACAGACACATCAGGAAAAAACACAATCTTTTGTGTGTAGCCTACCTATCAGTTTTGTGAATTTGTGTGATTTTTCATTGTGGTTTCTTTTTCAGTCTAATAGAAAGAAGACATGCAAAACACACTTCAAAGTCTTTCTATTATCATACTTTATTAGTTTATGTCTATGTTTTTTAATGTTTTTTTTTTTTTTTTTTTTACAAAGAGAAGCGTTTTGGGTTTATAAATTAAAATCACTTACACCAAGAGGGATGAATTTTAAAGCAACCAGCTGCAAAGCAATTTTTAGTTTATTGAACTTCAGTGGTTAAAGTTGAGCCAAATTATTTTTTTAAGCTGACCGAAAAGGCTGGTTTAAGTCAATTATACTTTTTTTTTAATAATTATTTTTTTGGGGTTTTCACCTTTAATGGACAGGACAGTATAGAGTATTGACAGGAAAGCATGGGGAGCAGAGAGCGCGGAAGGATCAGCATAGGACCACGAGGCAGGAATCAAACTCAGGTCGCCGTGAACACCGGAGTGCATGTGTCGACACACTAACCACTACACCGACAAGTCAATTATACATTATGGAATAATTTGGCACAACTTCAAACACTGAAGCTTAATAAACTCAAAATTTCTTTGCAGCCGGTTGCTTTAAAATTTTAAGTTAACTCAACTTTTTATTTTTTGAAGATATGGAGAAATCAAAATTTAAAGTGTCCTCAACTGAATTTTTTACTTTCATTGAACAGACAGTTCCAAACATGCAGTTGAATCATTTTTATGAGTACTTAAAAATATGTCTGCCTAACTTACAATTTTAAACTGAGTTAACAAGTTGTAAGTTGGATTTTTTAGATATGAATAAGTAGATATGAATAAGTGGATGATGATAATTAATGGTATTTTCCTGTGAAATAATGTTTTTGAAGGTGAAGGTGAATATTTCTTGTGTGGTTAATTATGATATATTGAAATGAGATTGTTTTTAATTATCGAGTGGTCGTTTGACTAATGACGCGATGTGATTGACTGCAGGATAAAAGGGTGGAGCGAGAGGATTGTGTCACACACTGAGGAAGGCATTGTGCCGAAACGTTTGTGTAATTTATATCACACGAAGAACGTGAAATAAAAACTGTACGAAGCAATTATTTAATGAGTGCGAATAATGACCTTCTGAATATGTTTTTTAATTGAAATATACTGTACGTTTAATTGTTTTATTAAGAATTGAGAGCTTAATGGTTTGCTTCTTCACTGATTATTATTATTTAGCATACATAGAGTATATAGTATCTACACAGATTCACTGGCGTAAAGCATTTTAATGCCTCATTTGCATGTTCAAACATGACTACATCTACTTAATACAAAAAAAAATCCGTTATTTTAATCAATCAACTATTTTTAGGAGGGTTGTGATGTTATTATAGAATTGTTTTTAGTTTTCTCTTTCTGAAAATATCTAACCATTTTAGCCTATTTTTAAAATCCTGGATAGTTAAAATATAATGTTTAAAAATGTGCTCCATTTTCACATTTCCAGGTCAGCCATATTCTGGTGATGCCTCAATCAGTATCTGCTGCTTTGGTAAAGGCAGCAACATCAAAATTTCTCTGAAACGACTGGAGTCCTATTACTGGACAAGCAGCATCTGCCCCTTCAGACACATTGTGTGAGTATCCTCTATATCAGTGTTTCTCAACCACGTTCCAATAGGGCCACCAATACTACATGTTTTGGATGTTTTCTTTGTTTCTGACCCATTACAGGTCTTTTTAGTCTCTGCTAATGAGCTGATGATCTCAATCATCGTGTTTTGTTAAGGAGACATGCAAAATGTACAGAGCTGGTGGTCATCCAGGAACATGGTTGAGAAACACTGCTCTACTCTATATAGACATACAGCTAAAACACCGCTAACAAATTCTTTTCAATCCATTCTCATACTAATTCTTTATTCTCATCTGGTTTAGGTTTGTTACAGCAGCAAAGAGACATCTCTGTATGAATCCAGAAAATAAGTGGGTTCAGAAGACTATGAAAGCCATAGACAAGAAACCAGGTTCAAACTCACCAATGTGAAGCTCTTTTTATCTCAATGTGAAGATATTTTCTGCCCCTGCTCAGATACATTCCCCATACAAATGAACATTTGTCAAATAAAGTTGCAGAATATTACTGCAACATTTCAGAGTGTTGTTATTGGAATGTAAATACTTTATTATTAAAAAATGTCTTGATTTAATTGTTTGTATGTCAATAAACCTTATTGATCTAATAAAACCTTAAATGAGCCTTATTATTTTTGCTAATTAAAATATTTTCAGTTAAGAGTTCCTTAATTGTTTTGTCAACTATTAAAATGTTTCTTTAATGTGTGTATGTTTAGTTCAGAGCTTTTGAAACCAGTGGCTGTAAAATATTTGGTGGAGAATAAAAAAACAAAACATTATTGATTAATTAAATTTATTGCACAATTGCACGACAATTAAAAATGTGTATAGAAAATATTAACAATAAACAGTTACTAAATTAAATTAAAATAATCAGACAGTATATTTTAATAAAAAAATAAATAAAACAATGCAATAAAATGATCAAATTACTATAATAGTCTCATTAATAAATATAATTAAATATTATAGTAATTATAAATACTCTATTTTTTATGAATGCTGCTTAAATTAAAATAATCAATAATATAATCGAAGAGAAAATGTAATGTTTTGCAAACATTAAATATTTAGCAAATAATATTTTGCCCCTGTTTATAATATTATACCTTCACAGTATAAATTGGGTCTTGGCTTTTTCTTTAAAGAATGGGTGTTCCTCGCAAAATAATGATTATATTTTGGCCTGTGTGGCATAAACGTTTGGAAGCCCTGTTTATGTAACTGTTTTATTCAGTTCTGTCAAGTATAATAATTATTTTGTTACTGCAAATAAGTTAATAAAAATGATTTGAAACTGTTTTTGATTAATATGATGAACAGTGTTTTCTGTCTGTCGGTAAATTTCTACAAATGAAACCCTTTAGAAATAAATGGTTTTTAAATTTAATTCGTGAGGTCTTTTTTTAATCTATCATTTAATATTTCTCTTCTGAAGAAAACATAATTCCACAATTATTACTAATATTCCATTATTCCACTAGATGGCACACATACAGTATTATTTGAATCTCAAAATCTGTTCTCCCAAATCAGTAAAGTAGCCTACTAAACATATTTCCTACTTTCTTCTGTCTGATATCACAATGTTGGCATAAACTGTTTCTCAGATCTGTTTATTTTGTGTCTAAATATTAACTAATACGACGTCACGTTTCTGTCGAAAATCGGAAATGGACAGTGCATCATCCGTGTACTGCGGTCAAGCCAGCCGCCAGTTCAAAAAGATCGGTCATTAGCCGCTAAGGTATTTCGGTGGTTGCTCATACACTGCGTAGTACGGTAGAGCGCTAAAAACTGAACTGAACACAAGTACTGTTTCTGCTAATGCATGTTTGTCATGATAGATCGGCTTCTATCAGGGTCTGATGATAAAAAATTAAATCATAACGGAACGAATAATAAACGAATGCAACTAAAAAAAACGGAATATCAAGGCTGCTTTATCCGTATTTACAAAATAAAAGCCCCCCAAATCTCACAGGCGGCCCTACTTTGCCCCTGGTTTGAAAAATGTATAATAATAAAACTACTTGATTTCACAAAATATCTACACCTTAAACTGACTGTACACCTTGCCATAATGTGAATTAAACCTTTTACTGTGGCCATTTGACGTAAAATGATAAAATAAGAGCCCTTTCTTGCACAAAGCACTGCTTTCTCCCTGAATTAACAAAAGTTAATAAAACTGTTAGATATCACAGGCCATTTGTACATAAGACTGATATCAGACGTTACCTAGGAGTTAACCTAACTAAACATTTTTATTTGATGTGTTGAAATAAAAATGCATTGAGTGTGATAACGGGACATTATGAGTCAAGAATGAAATCCAAAAAAATGTTTTCTTGGTGGCAAAGTTAAGGGATTAATAAGCAAAAATGTAAAAGAAAAATATGATATTAGGCCTATTAGTATTATTATAAACAAAAATCAAATCAAATCACTTTTATTGTCACATCAGCAGCAGCACGTGTGCTATGAAGAGTGCAAAGCTTAGGTGCTGGCTCCAGACAGTGCAAAATACAGACAGCGCAAATACAACGACAGTGCAAAATACAGACAGTGCAAATACAATGACAGTGCAAAATACAGACAGTGCAAATACAACATACAACAACGTACTCCCAAAAAGAAACAAAACAATATACAATTGGCAATGTTGACAGCAGTATGTAGGAGACAATGAATAGGTGTAGGTTGTAGACAGTATTGTTTTAAGTATGGGTTGGTTAAAGTGTAGTGCATGCTACATCTTGATGGTGTGCAGTGAGTGGTATGAAACGATTTTGTGTAAGGTGTGTTGAGTGTTCATCAGCCTGATAGCAAATAGCAAAAGTGAAAGATTGGGGTAAAGTTAGTTTTATTCACACATTTGTTCATTGACAACTTGTGACCAATGATTGTAAAAATGCTTGTGACATTCTCCCTATATTGTTTACCATAGTACTTTGAATATTCGGCCTGAAATCACATGTACGTATAACTTCAAAACAAGCAGTGTTTATTTGACTGTGAACATTTGATATTCGTTGGCTGATAATATGATTGCACTTTTTTAGAATTTGCAAAGAATATACTTTTATAAAATTATATTATTCAGGAGAAAGTCCGAATATGTGAATATAAAACGAACTTTACCTTATCACTGCAAGTACTATTTGATCAATCCACTTGAGGGCACACGTGGGCTACTTCACCGTTTAAATGAATTAAGCATAATCTTTTATCCCAAATATGCTTAAAATATTTTTCTTTTTTACTTTCTTTTGACATCTACCTACTGACATGCCTTATATGTAAAATATTTGTGTTATGTGTAGAAATATTTAACAGCCATCGTCCTCCTGCCCGTAACTACAAACACCACAATTCATAGTAGTATCCAGTCCGCCAATAAAACGTGAGAGTGGGCGGGATTCTATGACATCACCACAAGCATCCATTCGTTGTCCAATAGGAGTAGAGATCTCCCGGAGGAGGACAATCGCCTTTCATGCTCGCAGCGTTGTAACATTTTCCCCCGGCCGATGCTCGCATGCTTGTTTTCGTCCCCTGCACGTTTACCTTCCCCAAAAAGCCATTCATTTAGTCCAAGCCCGAGTCCGCCGTAAGGGTCCCTCACCGCTTTTGCTCTCGACCGCTTTTTTTAGAGTCGACTCATCTTTTTATGCCTGATCTATTGGGATTCAGAGTGGGTGTTGTCACAGGACAATGATCGAGAGACCCGACTCAGCTGTGTCCAGCGTTGCAGTGAGTACAAGATTCATTCATTTGTCTAAATCTTACGAGATAATGCATTTAAAACACACCAGGCTTATTGATTCGTGTATCTGCATGGTGGTGGGCGAGATGATTCCTAGTGTGACTGGCCGCTAATCATTCATCTGTTGTGGCAAGCCGTTTTCACATTAACTGCTTAAAAGTAACTAGCATTTTTTTTGATACTCCTAAGTAATGGCTGATTAAACTGATAGCTATTCATTTGATACATTGAGTTAAATATAGATTTATTTTACCTCATTCAGACTTTATCCTTAATAATATCACAAGAAAAAGTATTTTTTGCTAAATCTAAATAGGGAAATCATATTAGCAGCCATTAATTATCAAAGTACATCATTGTTCATAGTCAAATAAACAGTGCTAATGTTGTTTTGAAGTCATCCTTGCATTGATTTCAGACCGAATATTCAAAATACCATGGTAAACAGTATAGGGAGCATGTCACAAGTTGTTACTGAATAACTGTGCGAATATAATAGCAAATTTACCTCAATATTTGGTACTTTGGCTTTTCCAGTGTTATCTAGTACTCCTATTAAGGTAAAGTTGGCTTTATATTCACAGATTTATTTAGTGACAACTTGTGACACAGTCCATATATTGTTTACCACGCTACCTTGAATATTCTATCTGAAATCACATGTAAAAATAACTTCAAAACAACATTATCACTGTTTAATTGACAATTTAATTGACAATAAGCAATGTTGTACTTTGATACTCATTAGTTGTCAATATTATTTCCCCATTTACAATTTGCAAAGAATACTTTTCTGTAACTATTATTAGGGAGAAAGCCTGAATGTGTGAATAAAAAAAAACAACTTTACCTTAATAGTACTCATTCTGTTAACCTTCGTTTCTTACAACTCTTTATCTGCCTTTCATTATTATATCAAAAACTGTCTTGTTATATCCTTGCAATTCAGAGTTTGCATCTCACATTTCTGACTTTGCACTTCTAATTTTATTGGATTTTTTCTCTCAAAAAAGCAATATGAATATGAATCATGGGGTGAAAAACCTTATTTCAATAGCACTCATTCCATTTTGTTGCCTATAACTCTTTTACTGCCTTTAACTAAAAACTGCCTTTTTATTTTTTTGCAATTCAGAGTATGCGTCTCACATTTCCTCCTTTTTACTTCAGAATTCTGATTTTGCACTTCAAATTTTTCTAATTTTATTATATATTTTCTCTCTAAATCTGGATTTTTTTCCCTCACAATTATTTTGTGGAAAACGTAGACTAGGGCTATGTGATTAATTGAATCCCAATTGCAAATTAAATCGTTGCGATTAGTTAATCGAAAGAGGCTGCTATATAAAATAGATATGTAAACAAAGATAACAAATAACATCTTCAAAACCTGTCCACTATGCTTCAGAAAATTAAACATGCTTGGCTTTCTGCGATGGTGTCATGAGGCATTGCAGACATGTTAGCGGTTGCCACATTACACGAAAAGAAACTATTAAATCTTTTTATGGCGTCCATTTGTCCTTTACGAATCCCCAAGACACCCTACGTCAAGGAAATCATGCTAAAATTGTGTTATCTGACCGGGGCTTTATAACTAGCCAATTGATTGAGCACACTTTCGTTCTGACCAATCAGAATTGTGCAACTAAAAAAAAAATAAAACAAACAGGAAAGTGCTAACAAATAAGATTATGGCGTCTGCTGCTTTAGAAGCATTCATAGATGAATTAATATAAAATAAAAACAACATTTGTAATATGGCAATATTTTGGTTTCAAAGTCACAGACATCGAACAAAAACAGGTCATTTTTAGTAGCTGTCGCAGAGTTGTTGCCACGGCTTACAGGTTATTGAGCTGAAGCTTGAATTTAAAATAAAATCAGCTTAAAGCTTGATTTAAATCGTAAATTAAATTGCAATATCTGTCCAAAAAAGTTGCAATTAGATATTTTCCCCATATTGCAGAGCCCTAACGTAGACGCGTAATTGCAATTTTTTTATTTGAAAAGGCAATTTTTTTTTTGTAAAATATTAATCGTAACGTAAATCTCAGATTGTTTGATAGACATTATGATAGCATGTTAAAATATAGCATGTAAACAGAGCAAAAAGGATTATTACTATAATAAAATTATTATGAATTTTTATAATGGTGAGTTCACACTAAATGCAGAGCACATTGTCACTTGCTCTAGTTTACTCACAGGATGTTTTTTTCCCTCTGCGCATGCGATGGATGCAGAAATAGAAATCAGCTTTCACTCACACAATTACTAAAGGGTCACAAAACACCAAAACACATTTTTTGAGCTGTTGACAGTCATATATGTGTCCCACGCTGCTATAAACACTATTAGGACACATATATTGCACAAAAAAGTGAAAATTTGTTGTTTTTGCATTATTTCGAAAATTAATTTTTGAAGCTGCGTCACGCCGATGAGATCCATGTGTGTATTCCTGCATGGAGAGTGGATGTCTATACCTGCGAGTGCATCGTGACGTCTCTGATCGTGCAGCATTAATTCATGAGATAGACTTGGTTCAAACCAATCAGCGCGCTCTATTGTGTATGCGGTGCAACTTCATTAATATGTATGAGAGTTTCGAAGATTGTTTACCTGCTACAGTGTTCAGATGGCAGAGAGACTCCACGTCGTGTTGCCAAAACAAGTGGAAGAAGAAGAATTGCAGACACATGTCGCCAGTGTTGTGTTTATAAACGTGCTCCAACGAAAGTTTTGCTTTCATTTCCCCGCTATGAGAGCGCAACTGGACTCACGGTGGATTACAGTGCACGCGACAGATATGCGTTTATAAGGAACATTTTTACCCGAGAGCTTTCCACATCTGGAAATGGTGAAATCCAGATTTGCCGCTCGTCTCCTTTTCAAAAAAACAGACGCGGTCCAGTTGGTGTTGATTTCCCTGTCTCTACAGATGTGGTAAGCGAGAGAATGCTGCTCTCCGAGTGTAAACATATAAACACCCTAATCAAACGGTTACTGTGTAGAATTTTCGCCATGTTTGTGACAGGATAGTCTTAACACACACGGCTTTCTGACGCTGCTTACCGAGGCCATCTAATTTACCGAGAAATGCAGAGGGTTTTTTTTCCTAACATGCGCCGTGCGGTAACAAACACTCCATTAAATCTGCACTCCTCCAGCAGTTACTCTTATTTAATATCTCGTTTGTCATGAGGGACACTCAAGAAATCTTCCTGAGTAAAAGTGAAAGTGCCAAACTGCAGTTAAAGTCGACAAATTAATAAAGAAATATAAAAATTTGATTACTGATGTCAATGTAAACAGTCACTGTCTTTCTCCCCTGCGTCTGTGTGTCTGTTTTGCCTGTTTGAAAATCAGCGCGTGCCCAAATGGAAACTCCTATTTTTATGCAAAACCTTCCCTCTTTCCCTCCCCTGACACTCCCACCTAAACAGAGCTGGACACACCCACTTTCTTAAGCTTTTCCAGACTGTAGGTGTGAAAACACCCTGCTGAGATAGGGGGGTTTCGTGGCCCTTTAACATAAACAAAACCAATGTAAAAGTTAGCTTTAGTTAAGTAAATGAGAAAACAGCTTGCCATAATTTAGCTTTCTTGATGAAAAGAAGCTGCAGAGCCCAATGGGGAAGCTCACTGGTTTTTGTTGATTAACATTTGATAAAAGCAAATTTAATCATGTGCCTTAACCCATATAGTAAAACCTTGTACTTTCAACCAAACCCTATGAAAACTAGGACATTTTAGATAATAAAAATAATAACTACAAATTTAAACAGAAGCTACATTTGTGTTACAAACATGATGAGATAAATGTTTCTGAGATTACGATTTCCACATAATTAAGCTGTGGCTTTTTGTGAAATCCTACAGTTTGAAGGCAAACCTACGTTTCTTCAGGTCTGATTTTGGTCGAGGGCCTCACACATGTAATAAGATGTTGAGGTCTAGTGTGCAATGGTAATCATCGTATTCTTCAGGACGGATGATTGTGATTGCAGATGCATGCAAATGTGTTTTGAGAGGGAAATAGTTGGCCTGTTAATAGCTGTTTGGAAAAGCGAATGAGAATGACAGGCTCTCTAAGCTTGATGCTCTGCTCTCTGGCGGAGAGAGTAGTGAGTGGAGATGCATTTCAATAGGGCTTGAGAGCGAACAGTGGCCAAAAACTGTCACTGAGCATATATCACAATCCCGACTGTGTGAACTTGAGGGAAGCGTACTTCATATATCCGCTTAAAATCAACATGGGACCATTTGGTTGGAAGCAATTGGAAAAATGGCTCAGGATAGCAACGTTTGTTATGAAAAACGACCTAGCATGATTTGTTTTAAGATGCTAGTTGGTGTTTTGTTGTTGAATGCATTATTTATCAAGTATATTAATGAATTAATTACATAAATGGTTGAGTTGTTCTGAATTGAACACATTTGAACTTCCACACTGCTTTGCCACCTACACAATTTGCATCCTTCAGACTAACGAGAAGTGTTTGATTGTCAATTATTCGATTTGCTCGTTTGGTCAGATGTTTATTGTTTGCGGTGCTGAACCATGACATCAATCTGGAGTTACGTAAGAGCGATTCCAGAGCGAAAGCATGGAAAATGCCCTGAGCGGTTCACAGAGCATAGCTATTTATAGACTGCTGTATGAATTATATAGATTTGGAGAAGACACAATTCGATTTTGGAGTGTCAATGTTGGTAAACTCTCAGAGGCTTTGTGTCTGATTCATTAGTAAAGCTTAAAGGGGTGGTTCACAAATCAGTTGGTAGTTCTGTAATTATTAACTCATGGATGAATTTTAGTGACATAATAAAATTCCAAGACCTCATTTAGTCCAATATGATGAATATTTTCTGAAAATTATGTCAACTGACTGTACCTTTTTAATTAATTTAAACTGTTTTAAATTAATTGATATCCATATTGGCCATCTACAAATGTGACTTTTAGCATAAATGCATTTGAATCATTTATAAAAATTAATATTTTGTGAAAGATTACATTTCTACGGTGGCCGAGAAAGCTTAACGTGCTGCAATTTTAGAAAATAGCAATTACAAAAAACGGCAGCAAATTAAGAAAATATCTTCATCCGTTTGACAGCACGTGCATAAATAAACGCAAACACAAAAAAAACCCCTGCATTTTCCCACAAGCCAAACAAATTAATAACACGTGCTGCATTTTCTCACAACGCAATCATTTTATGAAAACATGCTGCGTGTTCTCACAACACTAAAAGAACGAAACACAACTGAAATGTTTCCAAGAGGACCCAAAAATGTGATGGACGACACTGTGCCGTGACTATTGCTCAGTGAAGTTGTAGGTGATCTATGAAATGTGAGTTTTCTTTTTTGTTTGTTTATTTTAATATCCTGATTCTTGTATCTTTAGTATTTATTAGCCTAAATAGCCGGGTCCGTCACGTTTTAGGGTCTTCTTGAAACATTTCCTTTGTGTTGTTAAAAAATACAGCGCGTCTTCGTAAAATGTTTACATTGGAAGAAAATTATTAATTGTTTGCGTTGTGTGAAAACACAGCATGTTTTATTAATTGTTTGCGTTGTAAGTATTTGCAGCATGGTGCACTGTTAAACTGAAGATCTTTTTTCAATTTGCTGGCACGTGTTTTCTTAAATTGCAGTACGTTAAGCTCTCTCAGCCACCGTACATTTAACCATGTTATTAAATTGGTTATTTGGTAAGAAATAGGCAAATATGTTAAATGTTTTTGCATTTGTATTTTTAGGTATATTAAATGCTTATATAACTTTATTGATAATGTCCCAAACATTGTTTTAATGTGTAATTATTTTATGAATTTGTTCCATTTAAATTTTTGGTTTTTAATTTTAATGAATGAATTTTAAAAAATGGTTTAATCAGTACAATTTTAGTTCATGTAAAGTTCATGTAGAAAGTTTTACAATATGAATAAACAAACAATAAGTCCAAACCACATGTGGAAAATATATTCAAAAGTTCAATCTTTTGATTATTTTTTCCACTTTTTTTTCGACTGCCTTGGACTTATTTTTGCTGTTTGTTCTGATGAATCCCTCACTCAAAGAGCACCGACACATTAAGTTACCTTTAAGCACTTTTTGTTTGATTTTGGAGCTTTATAATAGGCTTTGACACACTGTCTTAAAGTTAAATCAAACTTTTTGACGTTATGTCATGAAAATGCTGTAAGTTTTTGTGTTTGCATATTTTAGCTTGCAGTGCAGTTTCCTTAGATGGGCAGAAACATCTTATAATTCAAAACTTGCTAAATTCCCTGTCATTCGGGATTATATACAGTAAATTTTTATGACAGAATTCTACAATGTCGTCACATTATGCCAATATGCTACCAATATAATTAGAACTTTTGTAATGGTTTATAATACAAAAACCTGATCATGATCGTTCATTCACACCAAAAAAGTTATCTAGCCCTCCCCATTCAACATTTCCATCTCTCTAAATGATCAGAATGGCCCCTGCTAGTTAGTTTTCCATTGGCCCACCATGCATGAGAAGCTCCGCAGAGTCAAAGCAAAGCGATCAATTGTGTTTGCCTCGCCTAGCGTGTGCTTCGACTTCCGAGAACATGAGATTACAAGAGACGGAAAACCATGTAGGGAAAGGGATGGAGAAGGACAGCATACAGATGGACAAAGCGCTGACCGTCATCTGGAGCGAAATTCACTGTCTGCATGATGATATAGAGCTCATGATGGAATTGATACAAAACGTAACTGTCTGTTTGTGTTGCGAAATCCCATGCAATCCTTCCTTTTCCCTATTGGCTTTTGTGTTCCCAAAGTTGGGTGTTTTTTTTCCCTCAAATTCTGTTAATTCTGAATAATTTTTTCTTAGTTAAAATTTTTCGAATCCAATTTTAGTTGGTTATTTAGTAGCCAAAAGTGGGCCTGTAGCAGTTTTCGTTGTTTCATGCGCTTTAGACTGATCTGCTTTCTTATCCTCAAATTAGCCCAATTCCT
This sequence comes from Danio albolineatus, assembly GCA_903798035.1. Taxonomy (NCBI): domain Eukaryota; kingdom Metazoa; phylum Chordata; class Actinopteri; order Cypriniformes; family Danionidae; genus Danio; species Danio albolineatus. The sequence goes on from CAIGQQ010038113.1 coordinate 5,543,023, forward strand.
TGTTCTCCTTTGTTGTGGAAACCCTGCATGTTAGCTTGATGTTATCCACTGTAACTAATGTTAATATTAGCACAGTCTTCCGTCTGAAGTCCTTTTGAGCCCTGTTTTGTGAGGGATAACGTTAATGGAGGTTTGTGCTCTTTAATCAGAGGAATGTGGAGTAAGGCTGTTTTTTCTTCCAGCAGAGGAATCTGGAGGGTTATGTTGGATTCGCCAACCTCCCCAACCAGGTGTACAGGAAATCTGTGAAGAGGGGCTTCGAGTTCACGCTCATGGTTGTCGGTAAGTTGCTAAATTCTTTTGCTCACCTGTGAAAATGGAATTCTGGGAAATAGCCGCATGTTCAGGTTGATAAGAAGTTGTTGTGGGGGTTTTGTGGTTGTTGTACACTCAAACAAATGATTTTGCTGCTTGTTCAAACTACTTATTTAAAATGAGCTGAGACAACACAATTCTTCATATTTTTTGGGACAACTTAATTGTTTTACGTTCAAGTCATTTAAATTTAAGTGAACTTAATCGATTTGTGTTGAGACAACATGAATTGAGTGGAACCCTGCATTTTTACAGTGTATTACATTTTTAAAAACGGCTGGCTTCCGCACAATTAAGTTCACTTAATAATTTTTTACAAACTCAAGTGGATTTGTACCCCCAAATACTTTTTTTAAAAACTTTTTTTACTCATTTTAAATTAGTTTTTTTGAACAAGCAGCAAGCATTTTTGAATGTAGAGGAAAAAAGATGATTACGTATTTATCAGTTGTATTGTGGCCCTGAAAAAGTGTCTTTGAGACACTTGTGTACTTTTTATTGATATTTATTTCATATCACTGACATTTTCTTCTGAATTGTGTAAGACAGAAGTCAGATTTGTGAAATATGACCTTGTAAAATAAATTGGAAGTTAAACATAGCAAAAAAATCAGTCTACATTTAACTCGGTTTGAGTTTAACTTAACACTGCTGTACATATGACTCCCTCCATTTTGTACACAGAGTTCATTTTAACACAGTAAGTTTATTCTTACATCAAACTGGAGTGTCAAAGTGTTAAAATATTAAATTTGTACATTACTCACAGAGTTCATGTGTATATAAGCTAATGATTGCATATACTGCTTCTGATGAGAATTAATTTATTATTATATCTTATAATTTATTATATCATCAAGACTCATATATACTGACATACTTGTTTGATCACTGTTTGTCCGAAAGTACCGGTTCGAGTAAAAAAAAAAACTCGACTTCCCATCACTAGTGGGAAACACACTGCATATTGGGTTAAAAGTTTAACACTGAAGAAAAAACTCTTGAATATACGCTTATTCACACTCGTGGATTGAAATGTACTCTGGGTTTTAAGACTGAACAGCACCAAAAAAATCACACTGTGTATTTTTTTTTTTTTGAAACTTTTTATTACACTGTGTATTTAACATCAGAATTTTTGCTGTGTAGTAAATGTAAATAACAATTTTCAGTGAGCTGAAAGAAACTTTGTATAGAAATATGGATTGCAATTTCTCAAATTATTATCATGCAGAGATTCTACAAGTCACATTTTACTAAACATGGAATTCAGTATTAGATTTTCATTCACGCTGTAAAAATATTTCTGGCTGATTTTTATTTGTTGAATCAAATGAACTTTTCTATTGATCTCAACTTGCAAAAAAAAAATCATGACACTGAGAGACATAATTTGATAAAAAAAATGATATCAATATTATTGCGATAGAGCTTAAATAAACCTTATAATGCAAAAAGAGCATTACGCATACATGCTGTTCTGTGTCAGTTAAATCAGTTGACTCAAAGTCCCTTTAAGGCAAGTAATTTCACTCGATGGCCATCTTTGAAAGGCGTTTTGGGCAGTATGCTCGGGCTTTCTGTCTGAATGGGGAAACATCAAATTCTCCGCCAAGATTACAATTACAAAACATGTGATCTATTTGGAATCACCAATAAAAATAAGCAACAAATGTCTCATAAGTTTCGTTTCTAAACATTCAAATTCATAAGTTTGGATTCAAAAACATCCAAACATCCAAACACATTTTCAGAATGCCTGAATTAATGCGCACTTGAAAGGAACAAAATCACAACACCAACTTTATTTATCGTCATTCTACTCGCTATCATCCTCTGAATAATGATTCAGATCGCGCTGCTCTTTTGAAGTAGTTTACAACTTGGTCTTAATAGTGAATCTACTCCAGAAATGACAGCGACTCTTTGTTTTCAAGTTTTTGGGTGTTTGAGTAGTGGCTGTCATGTGATGTACGTTTGACAGGACAAACTGTACCTCGCGTTCATTTCATACAGATTACAAAACCACAAAGCTTTTGTTTTTAAGTGTAGGGGGTTCATTTAAAAGTAGAGATTTCAAGCTTTATGGATATATGTCTTATGTCTGTGAAGGAAGTAATCGCTGTGATTCCAGTGTGTTTGTTGACCACAAAAAAACTGTTGTAAAAAATGTCAGTCTATAGCGATTAATGATTGGCTCCTGTACTAGTAGGCGGGGCTTCATTGACCATATTGACCGTTACACTGTTCCCTGTTCAAAACTATACGAGTGACATGTCCTGTGTATTCTATAGTCTTTGGTTGACTGTTGAAATTCAAAATTTTAACCCAACTGGTTGAGTTATTAAACAAATAACCAAATAAAGGTTAAAAATAACCTTAAAAAAATAAATCACCAAATATTTTTAACTCAACCAATACTCTGTAAACATGAATCTAATCTAATTAAACAATCACCCCACTTTTTTCAGTGATAAATTAGATTTTGTCAAAATAGTCTCAGGTTTAGACCGAATTAATAATTATAAAAAAATGCACACTGAACTGCACCAATAGCCTAATGGTTAAGTGCGCCGACATTTAGCACCAGTCTGTAAGCTCCACTGTCCTTTTCAATTAAAGGTGAAAAACCCCTCAAAAACTAATAAAAAATACATATATACACTGAAAAACATCTCACTTGTTGGAAAGTGAGACACAGTTAACTGTGTTAACTGTTGAATTTTGCATTAAAGGTCTTGAACTTTAGATATACAAGCAAGAATCTAAAAAAACATCTAAAAAAGGCAATATGCTAGCGTCTACTTCTGTTTTTTCAAGCAAATGTGCATTTTTGCTGATGCTGTAATGAGAAGCAGAACAAAAACGGGTCTAAAATGCAAATAAAAATGTATATTGAACATGCAAAATCATAAGTCAGCTATATAAATTGATAAAGTCTTATTTTACTTCGACGAGAAACACAAATGATAACCATATTGTAGAAAACACCTAAAATGAGCATGCCTTTTGGCTTTTAGTGAATAATCGTGGTTTGGATGGATATTGACATTTGTTGATGGACGAATGAGTTTGTTAAATTTAAAAGAGTGTGTTAGAATGATCAATACCATTGTCACCATCACACACACTCTCTATGGTTTGGATGCTGTGACTAAAGTCGAAGTAGAAATATAGATTTTGGTGGCATAACTGTTTCGCTATAGTAACCAGTTGTTTCTTTGTCTATTAGCACTTGCGGTTGGTTTGCTTTCTGTTGTGGAATAATCTCTTTATTTCTGTGCTCCTTTACTCGTCTTCCAAGCTGTATTTTTGTCTCTCACTCGTTCTTGACTTCGGTTTTAAAGGCCAGTTGTCTAGTTTGGGGTTTCCTGTTTGGTAGCCCGTTGAGATCTATGTACAGATCTGATGGCAGAACTGTGCAATGCTAGTGTTTTTAGAATGCTGGTTGTGGCTGCTTTTGAGGATAAAGTTCTCTCAAAAAAGAAAACTGAGTCATTTACTCACCTTGGTAGTGTTCTACTTCTGTGTGCCCTTCTTTCTTATTAGGGTCACAAAAGGAGAGTTTCTAAAAAAACTATTCTGCTCAAGCGTGTTCATGTAATGGGAGTGAAGATTATTGTGTTGTAAAATAAAATTAAAATGTATTATTTAATTTTTATGTAAAATGCATTCTGTAACCAACAATATTTGCATACAAAATAGTGAATGATCTTTATTTATTTTTTACATACATTGGAATACTGAGTAGGGATTTTTGTATTGTGCTTCTGGTTAAAGATTTAGGATTTTTGGGGGGTTTAAAGTCTTATCTTTTTTGATAAAAAACAGAAATATTTGTACATTTTCAACTAATGCTCTTTTTTTTTTTTTTTTTAAACAGTATATTCTTGTTATTGAAAAGATGAATTTTCTGCATCAGTTCTCTAGTTTTCAGTGTTGTGATCATTTAGAAATCATTACAATATGCTGATTTGATTAATTTAGTTGATGTAAAGCATTTTTTTTTGCTTTTGAATTGAATTTGAATTGAAAAAGAATTTGAAATAGTAAACTTAGGCCACATAAATATATCTTAACGGTCTTTTTATTATCATATTAATTGGGGCTGCATATATTTTGATGTCTTTGTTTTTTTTCATATGTGATAAACATTGCGATTTGAATACAATTACACAAGATAGTTTGAAGAGCACTATATTTGACGGTTTTCTAGGTAGTCTAACAGTAATCAGTTACAGAAGTTGAAAAATCACAATGCAAAAAAAGGCTTTTCTTACTTTGCTTTGTCTCGTTTCTAATCCAAACGTCTAAAAATTCTTAGATTGAATCAAAATATTGTTTTATTTTTAACTTTTGAAGAAATAAATAACAACTAATAGTCAAAAGTCAAATTATCTGCCAGTAGGGTAAAAAAATGTTATTTTTACTTTGGAATGTAGATATTTGGACTAGAAACAAGACAAAAATTCTAATTGAGAAACTTTTTTTGTGACTCCTGGTCGGCTATTATTCAGACTGAACATTGATCTTGCGATGTGACTATTGCCGATGTGCACATTGGCATATAGATACTAAAACAATAGATAACTATATTTTGTAGTCCTAAAATTAATACATTGCTGATTTAAAGCATTAAAGAGCCCCTATTATGGGTTTTTGAAAATGAGCTTGTATGCAGTGAGTAACACAGCTCTAAGTGAAGTGAAATGTCCAGCTAAGGCTTAAATCTGAAAGTGCACAGTGTTTAAAACTATTGATTCATCCATAAAAGAGTCGACTCATAGTTCCTCAAACGAGTCGCTGTGCTTACAAGTCTTTAGCCGTTTCGGCATTGATGTGAACACGAAACATAAGCCCCACCCATCTGTGCGCGCACAGCCCCGGGAGATTCGAAACCCCCAATCCCGCCCACAAACAACAGCGGTGAGCAAAAGTTGCCAGATTGTGCAGTTTTGAGTTTGATTGTGCAGGTAAAAACCTTTTGGAATGGGTTTGGACTGGAGTCAGTCAGCTACATCTGGCAACACAGAGAAGAGCACTGTGCTTAGCTGGATATTGGAAGTGTGCAAATGAACCAGACATGAGACTTTGAGTCAGTGGTTGAGGTTTATTTTTGCAGAAATACCTCAGCATTAAATCCAGCCATGTGCTGTGTTCCCTCTGAGGAGTGCTTACAATTCGGAGCATCGGGACATTTCCTGGCCTGCTATCCAACAAGTGTGAGTAAGTGCGATTAAAACGGTGCCTAATTGTTTTCTCTAGCTTTTAAATGATGCATTTAACTGTGTTTTGTCTCTTATAACCACTTGTAGTGTATCTGGTTAACTTGTATTCTCATATCGCGTCTAAAAGCACATTGTAAACGCGACGCGTGACGCTTTGTTTACGGATTAAAATGCGTCCTCTGCTGTTTGTCGTTGCTATGGCCACCATCAGCTCTTCTACACACGTGCGGCCGTGCTGTTTATAATGGTTCAGCTTTTGCCGCTGTATGCACTAATACTGAATGTGTGTCGCTGTTTTTACTTATGGTTAAGAATAGAGCTGGGAGATTGGGGGTCAGTTTCGGGTGGTGAGATACGGGCGACTCCCGGGAAAAACGAGTGTTGGCAGGTATGCTCAAGCACACACTATGACTACTTCAATACTGATAAGCCGTGGTGGGCATTATCTCACTCATTATCTCTATCTGAGCGCTGTCAACCAATCGCAACAGACTGGGTCATCGGTCCAATCAGCGCAGTTTAGCATCGCGTTAAGGAGGGGTTTTGGAACAAATGAATCACTGAAGGATTCATATAGGAGTCGCTGGGATAATGAGGTAAAAATAAATGCATATTATAAGACAATGAAAGTGTTTTTTGACCATGCATGCAGATCAGCCTGCTGTTGGAGACCCCCAAAACCAATATATGACCCTTTTTAATGTATAATATGGGCTCTTTAAAAACAGACTTTGTTTTACCTCAGAATGACACCTCCTCTTAAATTGTCGCCAAACTTTTCCAAACCTTGTTGTGTTGACATCTAGTTATCTCAGTGTACATTATAATATATCTAATAGGAGTAAGCAGGGTTTTTAACTACTTAAAACTGTCCACAAGCCTGTCCAGTGGCCTATTAAAAGGACAGAAGTGAAAACAGTCATCTTGTTCTCTTGTCACTCATCCTGACAGACACCATGCGGCTTTTGGCCATCGACATCGTTTTTCCCTCCAAAATTTCAGGGAGGAAAAAATCTGTTTCCTGTCTTTTCTCTTTCTCTCTCAGTCTCCCTTGTGTGTGTTTTTTTTTTTCCACAAGCATTTCCTTTCTTGAGCTTTCCCTCTCAAACCAGCTGGCAAAATGTTTCTTCAGGAAGAAAACGTTGGAAAAAGTGAAGACATTTTAGACGTTCGTTTTTCAAACAGAGTTATTGAAACCACGATTGAGTCTTTAAATCAAGCCTCAATAACTTTCTAAGAACTTAAAAATGCAGCTTGGAGTGTTCAAAATATGTTTTTATAGCTGTTATTCAAGCCTTTTCTCATTATTTAAGCTGTTGCACCTGCACAAGCAAGGAATAGAAAAAAGGCGGCAAAATTTAATGCGTGTTTTCGCTAATTGCTCTGTTTGCATTCCTTTACAATAACAACTCTGCCAGCTGTGTTTGGACAAAATGAGTCATTTCAAGTGATGATTTTTCTAATCGGTAGCTGAGGTCCTCTGACTTGACATATTGTTGAATTCCATGTCATTCGCAGATATTTTCAACACAGTAATTTGTCTTGCGTGACTTTGTTAGCACAGCTACCACTTTTCTTGCATGTTAGCTTTGCTGTAGGTCCATTTAAAAAAAAGTCCCAGGCTAAAACATTGACACACACACACGGGAAAGAGATTTAATCCCTGGATTATGAAGCCAAAGCTTCCCCTCTCTGGCCTGCCAACAGGTCAACTAACAACCCGGTCATGGAGCTAAGCCTGTCAGACAGTCTTAGCTGATACATGCTAATATATCCGCCACGCACAACACAAACACTGGAGTAGCTTGTGGTTTTCAGACAAACTCGCTTTTAAAGTTTCGTTTGAGGTGAATGTGGGAATATTTGATTTTTGTTTGTGTATTTTACATGTTGTTTGTGTTAAGTTTGATTCTGTGACTGTGTGAAGTATTAATTAGTTAGCAAGCCAATGAGGAATTGCACTATATTGGACAGAGTTTTGTTTAAATTGGGTTTCAGAAGTAAACCATGGATTTGGCTTCATGAAGGTGTGAAGATGGAAATAAAATGATTTCTCTGATCTATTTTATTATGGAAATCATATTGTTTTGTCTTCTTTTTTTAACATATTCAAATAAATGCTCTATTTTTGTAATTTTTTACTATTACTTGTAAATTATCAGTAAAAACACAGATGTGTCCTTCACTGTTAAATAGCTGGGTTCCAAACAATTCCTTCATGTTGTCCCAAAACATATTACGTTATCTTTATTATTTTTACAAATTTAACTGGATTGAACCCAAAACAATTACGTTGTCCCTTTAAAACTTTCAAGAATTGTGTTGATTTCACTCATTTTAAATAAGTAGTTTGAAAAAGCAGCGAAAATAATTAAACAATAAAAATAAGTCACAGTTGTCAGTTTATTTGACATTGAGATTTAATAGTAAGCTTAATAAATAAACTTATTATAAATAGTTTATAAATAAACATGCACATTATTACTAACCAAAAATTGAGTTTAATGTACTCAAGTAGAATTTTTACAAAATATCTTCACGGAAACCTTATGGTGCAGTGTCACTAGTTTTCAGGACAGCTTGCGTAATACTGTATATTAAAGCCCTGTAATTGATTTGCTGTCTAAATTAAAATCAATACACCAACTCAACGAGGCTTAACAGTTCTTCTGGCAGATTAGGAAGTAAAGGGTATAATTAACCAACCACAGGTTTCACATCTGTAATGAGAACAAATTATGCTTTAGATCATTGAAACTTTTTAACCTCTATTGGAACACGTTTAAAAAACGACCAAACCAATACATGGTATAATACATGCTAACATGGAAGGTGATAGGTTTATCTTACCCTGAGTTCCTCAGCTGAATTGTTAACCTCAAAGCAGCGTTGTTCTAATTCATTTAAATAAAAGGTTAAGATAACGAATACTGCAAGAGTTGAAAGCATTTGTTACTGCTTCAATAAAGCTGTTGTGTATAATATGACAGATTCAGAACAGAAAACAAGAAATCAATGCATCATGAGAAAACATAGTTCATTGCTTCGGGCAAAAGATGTAATGCGAGAAACCCCAGCTGTTTATGTGAGGGTCTGTCGTGGAGGAATTTTTGAACCACTTTCACAATATCTGTTTGTGAGGCTAAAAAACAGCGTTGATTCGTTTGGAGCTGTATCTTAGTCCACTAGATTATTTCAGAGGTGCACCATGCTCTGTGAGCTCATAAACACCTCCAGAAACTGAACCTGGATGATGAAAGCTTTCAGCGGTGCTTCTGACTGAACCGAGCCTAGTATGATGAACTGTTGTCGTGTCGGCAGGAGAATTTTTCTCCGAGACACCCTCAACAGGCACTACATCATAATCACACCCCCACAAGTGCAAGCTCCTGATTGGTTAATGCGGCGCGAAAGTCGGCTGAAGTTCAGATTTTCAAACTGAAGCGATTCGCACGTCAAATGCGCAAAACGCTCAATTCGCTCGTATCATGCCGCAGGATGCCTATTCGCGCCTTTGCATTGACTTAACATGTAATTCACTCGCGCTTGACGCGTCTTCCGCGTCGGGTGTGAATGCACCATTAGAAGTAAAGTTACTGCAGTTTCTGCAGTGAAAACATGCAGAAAAGTGGGTGCTCTCACCAATAGTTCTTGGAACTATGAAAGGGAAAACATTAGGACTGTGTTGGGGGCAAGTTTTGACCACCGCCAGTGCAGTTTGGCTGCTGGGGAGCAGCCTTTTTTCACCTGTTTTCATAAGGATTTTAGGATATAGCATTAGAAAAAAATGCTAGATATTAAATAAAACACTTCATTTATAAAACACGACTTAAGCTCATAATTAATGGTCTAATTTCTAGAATTACTTCACACAATGGGCTAAAAACACCTATTAATAAACAATTGACTTTTTTGCAGCACATTTTTGAAGTTTACATTGACTTACACTGTAAAAATAGATCAGTTGACTTTACTTGGTGAGTAAACCCATTGATACAATTTAAATAAAGGAGATATGTGGATAATTCTAAAAAATTAAGTTAAATCAACTTGAAAATCCCAAGTTAATGGGTTGACTCACTTTTTCAAGTCAAGTCAACTTGTCGCTTTTAAGGCAACAGCTTTACTCACTTTTTTTTTTCTTTTTCTTTTTTTAAGTTAAGAAAATAATTACTTTTTTCCCAATACTGGGTTGTGGCTGGAAGGGCATCCGCTGTGCAAAACATGCTGAGATAGTTGGTGGTTCATTCCGTTGTGGCAACCTCTGAAATAGTGACTAAACTGAAGAAAAATGAATGAATGAAATCACTTTTTACAGTGTACAAATGGGCTTTTTGGAGCGATGGCATAGACATATGATGTAAAGCTTAAATTTAGTTGGATGGACCATTTCATTGTGGTCAAAATTAATATTGTAAGGCACAAAAAGCTGTGAAAAGCTCCGTAGTACTCTATTGTTTTGATTTAACTGATCATGCATTAATGGAGACAAAAATATAGCCAAATAACAGTTAGTTAGTTAATATAGGGTTTACATGTCACCCCATGGTTTTTATTTTCCATGTTGGACAGATTGATTTGATAGTGGTGTGTGTGTGTTCTTGGGAGATTTTACAAAGCGTTGCTGATTGTTATCTCAGACTGTTCGGAGATGAACTCTGACCTTTGTTGCCGAACAATGGATCTTATCACTACAGGAGCCCCTCTCTGCAAGCCAGCTAAACACACATTTACTATCACACTTGCATTCTCACGTCCCTAACGGTCAGCAACTGCAGTAAATACCCCATTCTGAAGCTCTAGTTTGCTCTAAGTAGCATAAAGTTCTGTTGTTGGCGCCAGTGTTTATCTGCTAGTTTAGAGGGCCTCTGTTGCTCTGTCCGCTATCTGTGTGTTAAAGGGTTACGCGACTGTATGGCAGCAATACTAAAGCCCCTTTCATGAGGGGAAAAGAGTAAGCAGAAAAGAAAGAAAGCAAGAGAGGAAGAGAAGGATAGTTTAGGTTTGGATGGGGGAAGCAGGGCAGTGGAAAGGGGCGGAGGTGGGGGATTGCCAGGATATCTGAGCCAGTAATGGGCCCTGGGGTGCTTTCTGGCCCATAGCATGATGACAGGAAGAGGTAAAAAGATGAAAGTCAAGAAGAATGCACGGAATCCCCTGGAAAGTTCGTCCATTTGTCCCAGTCCTCCCATCTACATGCTCTTTTAGGGTAGTGGCAATTAATAAGAGTAGAAAATTGGTTTTTAAGTATGTAGTGTTTTATTTGAATAGGGAATATTAGGATTAATTGAATAATTAATGGCCTATTACATGTGTTTTTCAGCCAATAAACGTCTGGTGAAAGCTTAATGTGACTATTTCAATTTCATAAAGTTCCTTTTACAGCATAGATGTCGTAATGTAATTACAATATACATAACATTCAGCATTCATTTAGTTGTTCAAGCATAAAGTGAGATGGAAGTCCTCGTAACCTGTAGTGCTGTCAGGATCAGCAGACGAGCACAGAAACTCCATTGAAAACACTGGGGTATAATAAACTGTCATATTTTAAAGGCATGGCGGGGGGAATGGAATTTATTGAAGTGCTTCTTGTCTGGTCTGAGACTCACTTTATATCGTACATCTATCAGACAGTGACGATCACTGATTTTTAAAGAAATCAGACCTTAAGCATGGCAGTTTTAAGATCATTCAGCGGAAGCCCTGAGGCTGGCTGGCTGAAATTAAAAGTCAGTTTGCGTATGCCCCATTGTCATCTTGTAATGCACATTATAAATGTCTTTTTTTACAATTATTTTATAAACACAACCTAAAAATACAAACTTTCTCACAATCGCAACATTACCAAAACTGTGATTTGCTTTTTTTTTTTTTTGGTAAAAATTGAAAGACGATATTGGGATATTTTGAACGTCTTTGGACCCTATACTGGCTTTTAAGGTAGATGTATAAAAAAGGAATCTTTTTATATATTTTATGCTCTGCAGTGCAGAAATTAGAAACTAGAAATTAGTAAGTTCTAGTTAGTATTCTATGCTAACTATATTGTATTAGTATTGCCTATTCAAATAAGTAATGTTTTATTTGAATAGGGAATATTAGGATTAATTGAATAATGAATTGTTAGTCATCTTGTAATGCCCATTAAAAATGTGTTTTTCAAGATTATGTAATGTAAACAGCCTGAAAATGCAAATGTTGTCGTGTGTGCATCGTTCCAAACCTGAGATTTACTTTTTTTTTTAGATGATATAAAAAATTTAAAGAAGATATTGGGATAAATAGAAAAATCAAAACTAGAAAGGATTAAATATTAACAATAATAATAGTAATAATATAATGACATTTCAGGAATTGGATGACATCCTTTCCACTACTGAACATAAAATAAGAAATAAAAAATTTCAGTTTTTTTTATATACCTTAAGACCTAGTAGGGTCTAAAGTTGTCCAAAATATCCCAATAAGTTTATATATATGTAATGTTTTATTTGAATAGGGAATTTCATGATTAATCGAACGATGGATTGTTAGTCATCTTTTAATGCCTTTTTATAAATGTATTTTTTTAATTATTTAAAATTATTTAATGTAAACAGCATAAAAATACAAACGTTCTCTTGTGTGCATAATTCCAAACCTGTGATTTTACTTTTTTATTATATAAAATAAAAAGTTGAAAGAATATATTGGGAATTTGTTAACAGCTTTGGACCCTACAGGCTTTAAAGGTAAAACTGGCACTTTTTAGATCTTATTTTATGTTTTGTAGAGGAAAGGATGTCAAACAATTCCTGAACTGTTGCTATTTTATTGTTATTAATATCATTATTAGTATTACTATTATATATGGTAATGTTTAAACCTTTCAAGTTTTGGTTTTATATACGTTTTAGAATACTTAATCACTTAATGTATGTGATATTAAGGAAAAAAATGTTTTTGCCTCTAACATTTAAGGATATTTTCAGCTATTTTTGTTGATTTAATATTCTTTATAATCATATGCATGAGGGTGTGTAAATTTGTAATTTATTTATTTTTTAAATTTCTGGGTGAACTATCTCTTTAAATATGGAGGCAATTTCTGGGGCATAATCTATTTGAGGTTTGTCCCAAATGATACAAGTTTGGCACCACTAGTACTTCTAAACCATCTTATTTAATAACCTTTGGGATTCTTAAGTCTGTTACAAAATGGTTAGTATAGAGAGAATGTTTTAGCCAAATGTTAAACGGGTCAGGAAGTGATGCTAGCATGAGCCTTTTATTCGGAAATGACTGTTCCCCTGGTAGCCTGTCTGGGTCCAGTTCAGCACAACGCCAGTGAAAATATGGTCTGTTTATCCACACTATGTGGTTGTGCCAGTCTATTAGCACTCCTATAGACTTTTTTTCCTGCGTTTGATGGTTTTCCAGTCTCTCTGTTTGTCCTTGCTGGAAAGGCACATGTGCTGTAGCTCTTTTGACTGCAGTAGTGAAAGACAGATGATGAAGGGACCAAAACGAGACGGGGAGGTGAGTTCACTCCATTCATCCATGGGTCTGGTAAAGGTCAGCCAACTGTGAACTAGACCTGAATCCTTGCTGTGTGACTGAAGCGTCTCGTTTTCAAAGATCATGCGGACCGATATTTAATTAAAAGAGGGGATGAGGCTAATTGGGTCTGGCTTTTCCCTGAGGGGCGAAAGCTGGGAAGTAGAGGGGAAAAAACAGGGCGTTCGAGATAGCTGGAGCTGGAGGAATGAGCAGATTCATTCTCAGCAAGTAAAGGATTTCATGAACACATCTTTCTGTTTGTGCGAGTGCACTTATGCTAGTGTGTTTTTTATTTTTCTGTAGAGTACAAGAGTGTACTCACCCAAGCTAATCTTTGGGAATGGTTTGAACAGTTGGATTTGCACTGAATTTTGAATGTTTTCATAAACAATTTGTTGATTTAAAATAACACTACACTTTATGTAATAAAGTAGGCTGGTGAAATAGAGTTGAACAGATTTACAATTTTTTTATGATTTTAGCCGGTGTAGCAAAAAATTTTTGCTTAGCGTAGCATAAAGCATTGGATCAGATTAGACTATTAGCATCTCACATTTAAAAAAAAAAACATTATTTTGATAGTTTTTTTTTAAAGCTTGACTCTTCTGTAGTTACATCATGTACTAAGACTGACAAAATGAAAAGTATTTTGTATGCTAATATGGCTAGGAAATATGTTCTCATTGTAGCTTAATATTAATATCCTTTTGCATCAGTCTTAGTACATGATGTAACTACAGAATAGGAAATAGAACTAGAGTCAAATAGGAAAATTATAAAATTATTTTTTTAATATTTTGAGCGAGATGCTAATGGTCTAATCCGATTCAATGATTTATGCTAAGCTAAGGTAAAATTGCTCTTGCCAGACTTAAAAATGGGCTGAAAAAAACTCGACTATTTAACTCTAGGTGACTTGAAATTAGCCTATTTCCAAAAAAATGGAGGGATATTTCACCCCAAAATAAAATACATTCCTTCAATTACTCATTCTTCACTTGTTCCAAATCTTTCTTTTTTTGTGTGTGTGTTGAACACAAGGAAAGATATTTTGAAGAATGCTGGAAACCTGTAATAGTTGACTTTTATAGTATCATAGATTCTACTCTAGAAGTTAATGGTTACAGGTCTTTAGCTTTTTTTTTTAAATGATCTTGTTTGGTGTTCAACATAAACTCCTGAAGGTTTGGAACCACTTGAGGGCGCGTACATCGTGAGTAAAGTACCATTAATAAAGTATACCTTTAAATGCTAGTAATCTACAACAATTAAAACACTGAAATGTATTCATCCGTCATCATTAACTAGGTTACAGCATGATGTAAACCCTTGCAGGGAAATTTGGTTCTTAAGAGAGGATGCTTTTTTCCCCCTCATGGCCTTTATTGTGTGTTGGTACATGGCTTCCATTAAAATGCCAGTGTAAGTGCAGACAGACCAAACAACACTCTGTCTCTCTGTATCTGTCTCTCCTCCCCCTCTTTAATTCTCTTCCACCGGTCGCCTCAGTTTCAGGTTGCTGACGTCCTCCCATCTTCCCCCATCCCACACCCATCTTTCTCAGTCCAGTCACTCGCTCTTGTTTAGGTAAGACCTCATAGCCTGGGGTGAGGAAGAGTAAATTTACTTAGCAGACAGAGGGTGGGTTTGGTGTCTGTGTGTTATCTCTGGCATAGCTTGCAGAATATTTAAGTGTGCGTGCAAATGGTAGAACTGCTTTGGCTCCATAGGGCACAATGGTTACCACTTGTACTTTGGGGAAATATGGTCAGAGAAAATACCAATAATCAGAATCAGAATCAGAATCAGAATCAGAAATGAGGGGGGAATCAGGGGGGAAAGTTGATGTCAAGAGGACACTGGGTCCTCAGACCTCATACATATTACAGAACATCCATGTTCTGCATAGTCTCATGCATAGTGATGTCCAAAATTATACATATCTGCAGAGCAATATAGCAATGACTTGCGCAGTACCACCTAGAGATATTGTTAAGTTTGTACATTACTATCCTTGTCTTTGGAAAGAAAATCTGGAATAAGTTCTGATGTCCACAGAGGATGGTATACCGGCTATCGTGCAAAGTGGATTGCTATGCTTACAAACTAATTGTTATCTTAGCAATTCAATCAAATCATAGTGGATAAATTACATACCGGATTTCGAGGCTTGGTTTTAGTGTTGTAACAAAGTTCTTTTTACGGGGTGGGGTTGTTAGCCCCACGCCCAACCCTCCTACTCTCTCATCCAGGCTTGGGACCGGCCATGGTGGAGTTAAATGGCGGATAAGGAATAATGCAGAAGTGGCAAACATGTATGCAAAGCCAAGCCTGGTCACGAAAATAAAGAAGAACCGTATAAGATGGCTGAGACACTTAGAGAGACTCCCCCAAACAAAGAGCTGTTAAAAGAACATACAAGCTTAAACTAGAAGGAAGGAAACGTCCTGGTAGGCCATGGAAGAGGTGGTTAGATGACATGAAAGATGATCTACATGCCCTAAGAGAAAGCAGGCTCTGGATTGGGAAGGCTGGAAAGGAGTGGTGGTAGAGGCCAGGGCTCTACACAGGCCGTATCGCTGCCGGAAGAAGAAAAAATTACATACCACTGAATATGTGGGATACTGAAATGCTCCGGTTGATCGTCCAGAGGTTGTTATTGGCCTATATTTATGAAATGCTGATGAAACTTTATGAAATACTGAACCTGGCCAACCTTATGATCTGATCACAGTGTAACTTTACAAATTTACAAGAAAAGGAAGACATGTGGGAATCTGGAAATTAGGCTTTTATATGTCTGATTCGAAACAACACATGAGGACGTAAATGTCGCTTGGGCAATTGCTGTGCTTGACTACAGATGTGGCAAGATTTGCCAAGATGGCTATTTGTTGCGTCTATTGTAGATCAACTGATTTTGGCTGCTGTGATGTGAGTGGAAGGATCACACCTATATAGTGTCTCATCCCACCTTATGACCTCTCCCAGAACCTCCGGGAATCCCCCATAAATCCGTAGTGGCTTCAAGATGCCCACAAATTAGTTTAAATATCCATTAAATATTTCATTTAGGCACGAATTTATGGATTAACAACATATTTTAACTTATCCATAAAATATATGCTTTAAAATGTTTCTTTATTGATGTATGTTGAGGTCTTGCACCATTAGTAATTTTTCTTGCTAATTTCTTTGTCCATTTGTTAAGCTTCTCTTCTAAAATTTTTAAATCGCATACTTCTATACTATATAGTACGCTTAAAACAGTATGCGAGCCGAGTAGTATGTCCAAAATCATAGAATTCAAAAAAATGATTGCAGAAGTACCCGAATGTCTGGCGAGATTCTGAAGTGCGCATCCGATGCACACTACGATATCCCATGGTGTACTGTGAGAGAATTCATAAATGGGAGTTAAGCGACACAAATGACGTGGGTAGGTCATGTGATGATGACAAAATTGCCGATATAGCATGTTCGAGATTCATTCCTACTACTCACATTCATACTGTACTGTATGTACTTTTCTAACGACCAAGTAGTACATTTAAATTCAAATGCACTACCTACTTAGCAGTAGGTGATTTCTGACGCAGCCTACGAGCAGTTTCTCATATACATAAAGTAGTGTGTTACAGTTTTCGTTTCTCCAGTGTGGGTCCAATGTGTAGTAAATGAATAAAGCAAGATTTGGAAGCTCAGAAGCTAAAGACTGTCAGTGGGAAGATTGTTTATTGAGAGAAGGAGATTTCAACACCCCCTCAGGAAGCCCAGGATCAGGCTTTTGTGAGAAACGTGAAGTGAGAACGTGTATTTGAGTGGGTGAGGATGGTTGTACATTGGTGGTCTGTTCTGCCAGATGAACCCAAGTTTTCCCCTCCCCCAACTCAAGAGATGTTCAAAATGATAGAGCCTTGTACTCATCTGATGTGAAGAGAAGTACAGAGTTGGCTAGAGGGAATGGAGCAAGCAATGTTTTATTCTCTAAGAAGAAAAGAGCTTTCTCTCTCTCACGCTTCTTTTTTCGTCTAAAATGCTTTCCCAATACACCCATAAATCTACTGTCATTCGATTGCTGTCCTCAAGAAACTATTGAAGTTCTGGCAAGGGTCCATTGATTGGCTCAAAAACAACAAACTAATTGTGTGTTTCTGTGTGGGTGGATGGATGGCTGTGAGAAAGCTTGTGAGGATCTGTGGAGAATCTCATATTCATCACCTCCTCTTTTTAAGCATGGGTGTCTCAGTCTGTGACATTTCGTTCTGGCACTTGTTAAGCACGGCCACTTAACTTTTTATCTCTTGCTTGCTTTGCTGTTTTAGGTGAGTCTGGACTGGGCAAATCAACGCTCATCAATTCCCTCTTCCTGACAGACCTGTATTCCAAAGACTACCCTGGACCATCTCAGAGGATCAAGAAGACTGTTCAGGTATGTCCCCTTTTGCTGGCCTCTGACCCCTGATTCCGATCCACTGGTCTTGCCTTTTATCTACCACTATCTCTACATTAGTATTGCACTCCCTTTCTTCCTTTACCTTTGACCCTTTATCTCCAGCCACCATTATCTTCCATTGCTTTGCAGCCACAGTGCTTTTTAGTTTTTCTGTAGAGTCTTAACGGTATTCCATCATTATATCCATCCATCCATTTCTATATTCAGCCATCCATCCATCGTTTTATCCATTCGTCTATCCATCCATCAATTAATAATTATATCCATCCATACATCCATACATCATTATATCGATCCATTCATCCATCAATCTATCCATCCATGGTTATATCCATCCATCCAAGCCATAAGGGAAGCTTCTGTGGTCTGATTCCTTATCCTTATTTTGGGATCGCACTGGCAGCCATTTTGTAATACTCAAATTGGGACTGTGCTACCTTACTGACCTTTTGGGTTGCACCACTGCCTGGATGGCACAGAATACAGATCTTTTTTTTCAGTTGTTTCACCATCCAATTTTTGTGTCTTGTTGTCAAAAAATGGGACTGGAACTAGTCGTGCCCACAAAACTATTGGCTCCGGGAGTACTTATCTTATAAAGCTTATTAGATAAGCTGCATCACAGTGAGGAAGGATGCCCAGCCTCAAAGCATTAATTGCACTCACACACGGAAGGTTGATTTTTGCTTACCAAGTTCAAGTCAACCAACACAAGTGCATTGAGACAGCTGGTGTGCAGAGCACCAATTGGGCTCAACCAATCACAAACACATTTCTGCCTGTTGATAGTTCCAGGCCAGAGCAAATGCTCACAGATTCACCAGAGGAAAAAGACAGCAGAGTTTTAACCTTATATGGATTTGATAAACAGCGCAAGAACAGATGCTGAGGCTGGAACATCAGAAATGGGGGAGGATACACTGCGAAGAGCCTGCGGTATGATGGAGTGACTCAATTTGAGTGTTTTTTGAAGAGAATGGGAGGGGCAATATGAAGAGGTCCAGATTCCTCTGGAGTCTAATAGGGTTCAGTAGGAGGTCAAGAATTTTCCCACGAAACCCAACACCCGGCAATGACTTTCCCACCACTGTAGATACGGGGCATGTTCTGAGGCGACCAAGCCCTTTCTGGTATTTTAGTGCAACCACACTTGGTCTTCTTTTATCATGGCAAACAAACATTCTCCATGTCTTTGCTGCACTCAAGACTAGGTTCACGATTGAATCTCAGATCCAAGTTGTTTTGGATTTTGGTCCAGCTTGAGTGTCCTAAGTTATTTCAGAAACAAGTCTGTTCATCAAAATTGAGCAAAGTGCTGAAACAAAACTGCCATCTTGCTGAAGCTGGAAAGATCACAATCTTGACAATGTGTTTACTCTACTTCATTTGCAATAATACATAGATGTGCAAGTCTGCTCCAGGAGGCTAACTAGCCTGCAGTGTTTTGCTTTTTAATTTAACACACATGAACCTAATTAAGGCCTTCATGATTACCAAAAACTTCTAGGCAAATGTGCTGTAACTAAACACTGCAGCACATCTGATCAGGTATACGGGAGCAGGAGTAGACACCCCTGCTATGAATAGCATGTAAAGTCATATAAATGGTAGCATAGATGTTCTTGTTTTGATTCAGATTAGGGTGGTTCTGCTTATGCTTGTGTGCCCTACAGCCTCCATGTCAGACTCTATTCCCTATGATGCCATAAGCTGGAGGTTTCCAATCCTACTCTGGAGAGCCGCTGTCCTGCATATTGTAGCTCCAACCAGCTCATACATAGTTGTAAAGAAGTATTATGGTGTGAAATCGCATACTTCCCTAATATATGAAAAACAATACCTGAACCAAATAGTATATCAGAATTCACAGTATTCAAAAACAGTAGGCGAAAAGTACCCAGTTGACCCAGTTGTGCGTTCAATGGATAATTTACTATCCCACAAGGCCAAGGCATCGCCACAGGCATTTATGTATTTAAGTGAAGCGATGCAACTGACATGGGTCAGGGCTCGAAAATTAAACCTTTTGCTTGGTAGCACAGGTGCTACTAACTCCTAAAATACTGGCGCACCAGACAAAATGTAGGCACACCCACCAAAAATTATGAGCACCGTTACTACAATTTTTTCTATCAACATATTTAACAGAAACTAACAAACAAACAAAAATTCACCACATGATCACTAATAAAATGTGCCATTATTTTTAACTTTAGGTGATCTCTTAAACAAAATCTGTCAGTGTTTGTTTTCAATCTCTCGGATCCCGACCTGTACATTTTCATGGCCGTAGCTCTCTGTTATCTGAACTGAGGGATTGACAGCAGATATTAACCAATCCATCCATGTTCTGTTGTAGAGCAGTGGGCCAATAAGAATAGCTCGAAGGTGGGGCAAGCATAGATGGCTTTGTTTATTGCAGCAAGTTGACAAGACAGCTGTTTTAAACCATTCCTGAGCACTGCGTTTGGGGATCTTTGATGCAAAGATGCATTCTGCGTGAATTTCTCCTAAATCCAAGCATGCGGTGAACATTTTGCAGTAAAAACTGGTCGCACTGCAACAATTTTATGCACTTGCACAAATGCTTTCAAATATATTTTGAGGTCGCATGTATGAAATATCAGGCGCTTATGCAAGGTTGCAATTTCGAGTCTTGTGGGCAGGACCTAACGGCGCCATAATGTAATAATGACAAAATGGCGGATGCAGTATACGAATTCCATTCATACTACCCACTTCTATATAGCACATACTTTACTTAACGTTTAAGAAGTGTGTCAGTGTAGAACCAAAGACACTGTGACTGACACACACACATCACATTACAATTTATACATGGATCTTTGTTGTGTTATCTGTATTGTGCATGTGTGTGTTTGTGTAATGTGTATAGGTTGTTGTTTTTTTTTGTCTAAGGTTAGCATTGTGCTTATGTAAATATCTCTATTTCATGTCAAACAATAACCCATATCATCTTCCCATTCACACTGAAAAAACCACAGACACATTTTCTTTCAAAAACATCATTTATTAACCAAACATTGAAAGATTACATACACTTACCGGTTTCTATCCCTCAACACCAAACCTGTTCAGATTACAAACAAAGACATTCATACAGTCTTTTCCCGCCTTACTTCAGAGCAGCCATTTTGGATAACATCATCAGGGTCACGACCCCTGGTCAATGATAAAATTCACTGTTCTGTTGTTTATATTTTTATTGGTTGTATGTTGTGTTGTATTTTGAGTTTTGTATGCGCATTTATTTACTTGCAATTATTTATACTTTTGTTTTATGTCTTTTTATGTATTTGTTTTCTCTACATGTTAACCTACAACCTGAAGAATGGTTTAACCCATGGGCGGGGCTAATGATATAAAATGGCCCCAAACCTTCACTCTGGGTGGGTAGTTGAAGGAGTAGGTTGTGTGGTGTGAGAGAATATATCATCAACAGATTTTTGTTCAGGTCATTGGCTTGATTTAGCTGAACAATCTTGTAAATATAGTTTATTTTTCTTTATTGTTATTTTGTCACTTTCACCTTTTTGCTGGATTTTTTTTTCTTTCTCCACTTTGTTTCAAATAAATCACACTTTACTTTCACCAACGGCTTCTGTGACACTTTTTGCCTCCATCCTCCCGGTCAATCGTAACAAAGTGTTTTCATAATTCAGATGTAGTGCTTACTCAAGTAGTATGCCATCACGTTTGCAACTATAATCAGTGGGTCTTGATTTCAGGTGTTTTATTCAGGGCTGGAACTAAACTCTGTAGGGTAGTGTCCCTCCACCAACAGATCTGCACAATGCACAATTATTTGCTTTTGTTAGTGTTGTGAAGATACTGACCAAACACAGCCTCCACCTCATCTTGAGGTTAGAATCCAGCAACTGTGGCATCTGTCACCCAACATCTAAACAAATGCATTCTGACTTGGAGAGATGATGTAAAACTAGCTGCCAATCATTGCTGGCACTATCTTAGGCAACACCTCTTAGTTTTTACCTCAGAGTTTGCCCTTACAGTTAACATAAAATTACTTAGACTTCACATTCCCTACGTATCAACTTGCACAGACTAAATCGTCTCAAGTTTCTTCTTAAGACCCCATTCAACCTTCACTTGTACTTTCCTAGGTGGCAGAACACACAATGCCATTTTGCCTTTAGCTATTCCACTATGAATGGCCTTGATATAAATTTGTCAACCTGACTGAAGGCCTTGTTGTAATGTGCGGCTGTCTAGTCCTCTGTGGTCAGTTCAAGCAGGACATGGAGACAGCGGCAGGAGTATTTATACTCCAAAACAATCTGCAGTGTTTGTCGTAGTAGCCACACATGAGCCAATTCGGTTGAAAGTCTTGACATTTTTGTGGCTTTGTGATTCTACGTTTTAATTTATTTCTTTTTCTACGCCGTTGCAGACTGAAGTGGCCCGATGTGCCTCATAAACATCTCAGAATGTGTGAGAATGGAGGAGTTTTTATCTTTCCTTCATGTCCCTCGCACTTTCTTCTCCTTAAGTCTTTCTCGTCCTTTCTTTCCTCTTTTTGAGGAACCAAGAAAGGCTGTGGTTGTTTTTGTTAGCGAGAAAGTTGTGCATGTGTGAGTAAGAAAAAGAGGGTCAGCCAAAAATAACCAGGCCTGTGAGAATAAGCCGCTTTTTACTGAAAGCAGCTGAAATAACTTGAGGAGATGATGACGGTAAATCATAGTGACATTCCAGATGACTATTTTAATGTCTCATCTCAGCTCAGTGTCTTACTCATGGCCTACCTTATAATGCAGCTAATGCAGATGGATGTTAATGGGTTGGAGATTATGCAGAATCTTGCAAGAATGCTGAAATAGGGGAAGTCTGATGAGTAGGTACAGTACGTGCAAACTTACATTTAAGATGTTTTATATTTTTTGCACATCAGCCATTGCAGTTGCATGTCGATGCATATCTCTGAAATCAAGCAGAATGGCCATCCTCATTTTATTGTCTCACAGTTATATGGATGCTAAAATATGACAACCAACCATATTTAAAAAAGCAATAAGAGTTTTTATTGTTTTTTTTTCCTGATCGATCTTGATGTTTACAGGTTGATTAAGAAGTAGGGATGCACAATATATGAAAAAAATAATCGTTATCCTAATAATAGTATATACAAAATCACAAAACAGTTCAATAAATTAAATTGGTTTATGTGCCACGCATTTGTGTGCTGCATGCATTGGTTGTTTATCCAAATCTGACCAATCAGATGGGGCCATTATAATCGTCATTCCCACCTTTCCAATAGGTGAACCTGAAAATAAATACTAAAATGCTGAATCAATAAGAATACTAATGCAGAATTCTAATAAGAATCAAAATTTCAGGTGATTTTCAGTAATTCTGTGTTTTTTAAAGTCTAAATGTTTGCATCTTGATCATATAAAAAAAAACATTTGCTCAGAAAAATATCTAATTTATATGATCATAACATAAATAAATAATTTCTTTAATTGCTTAAAAAATAGCATTTTGCAAGTTAGTTATATCATAAGAAATATTGCTATCATAACACTCAACAATGATATTGCATGTTGCTTATTTTCCCAGTATCGTGCAGCAGCCCTAATAAAGAAGGAGCCAAGCGATGGTGATATCAATCTTTATTTAGTTTGTTTACATTGTTAAAGTTACTGATCTGTTTGATGCGAGCGTAAAATATGGCTGTTTACTTTCAGAAGTTGTAGTGATGCTTTCTTTTCAGTGAAATACTAAACATGTTGGTTAAAGCATTATTTTTTGTCTTCAAAATATTACAATTAATATAAAATGTTGCGTTATTTAATTTGTTAAAACAGTTATAACTACACAGCTTTAGTTTGTGGTAGAGCAGCACGATCAATCAATAGGCAAAAATCATGCGTATTTGTCAGTAAAGCCAGTTCTGTCATCAGTAGTAAATCTCCAGCACATGCTTTAAGATAAAGCAGCATTTACTATTATAGTCCTAGTTGCATCGCCAATTGATATGTGATATTGAATTGAACCAAATCATTGACATGATAATCGTAACCGTGGTGTTGTGTAAATGGCATGCATCTGGGGCAAGATTGCGTTCTCGTGTCAAGTTGCATATCCTGTGCTGACAATTTGTGGTCCTACTTTCAGGTTGAACAGTCCAAAGTGCTGATAAAAGAGGGGGGCGTCCAGCTCACACTCACCATTGTCGACACACCAGGATTTGGAGATGCAGTGGACAACAGCAACTGGTGAGTTTTGGGGGCACTTCTGATTTATGGATGGAAACACTGACTCCGTTATAGGCAGAAGTTAAACTGATTTGATGTGTCAAAAGTCATGGTTTTAGATGATGCAATGATTTCTTAAAGTAACCCTCTACCTTATTAGGAAATTTATCCTCTTACATGTCACCTAGAGTTAAACGGTTGAGCCACACTTTTTGATCCATTCAGACAATCTCTGGGTCTGGCTGGAGCTCTTTTAGCGTAGCTTAGCATAAATCATTGAATCAGATTAGACCATTAGCATCTCGCTCCAAAAAGTTTTTAATTAGTGTCGATTAATTTTTCTATTTAAAGCAGTGCTGTAGTGACTAGTTATAGCTGGATATTAAATGTAACTATTTTCAGGTTTGTCAAACTTAATTCATTTAATTGTAACAAGACAAAGTAATTTGCTTAAGTTGTCCCTTTTTACAGTTTAATATCATTGCCCCTGCTTCAGCCATGGTTTGTCAGCAAATTTTGGTTATTACTGCAGAATAAGGGTATCCGCTTGTTAAGTGTTCGTTTATGACCACTTTTTAGTCCTATCACACATTAAAGTGAATTTTATATAAAATCCTGGTGTATACAAAACCCTCTGGGCTTGCTGCATCACAAATACTAACATTTTCATAATTTATAAAAAATTAATCACTTTCTGGTCATCGGATATTAGGCATGGATATATATATTGCGATCGTGATTTTCGAAAGTATTACAGCGCTTTGTAGATGTTTATTATTACCATTTGATGAGGCTGCCCATACAGTCTGATAGAGCACTTGGACACGGAAGCCCCTTCGCGTGGCGACACACTTAACAAACGGATAGTTCCTGGCCATATTGAACTATAAAATACACAATGTAACTACTGAAGAGTCTAACTTTAAATAGGCAAATTATCAAAGCTTTTTTTAAACCGTTTTTTGTAAGATATGCTAATGGTCTAATCCAATTCAATGATTTATGCTAAGCTAAGCTAAAAATAACCCCACCAGACCAGGAGAGCTGCTGAATGGATTCAAAAATGGTAACACTCAACAGTGGACCTATAAAACGAGCAGCTTTTCAAAAAAAAGTAGTGTTCCTTTAATCTTTGCATGTGACTGTCTTTCATGTCTCCTCATCCTTTTTTTTTTTCTTCTCAGCTGGCAGCCTGTCATCAACTACATCGACAGTAAGTTTGAAGACTTCCTGAATGCTGAATCCCGTGTAAACAGGAGGCAGATGCCTGACAGCAGAGTGCACTGCTGCTTGTACTTCATCGCCCCCTCTGGTCACGGGTAGGTACTGCGTCCCTTTACCAGTGAAGCCTGGCATGAATAAACCGGCTTAAAATAGAAACACCACACACACATGTCCTGATTTACACATTTTGCACTTTGTTCAGGAGTGGGTTGATGCTGGAATTTTGTGCACGAGTACTGTACGACTGTGGTATGATGAAGGCAGCAGGACATGTGATTGCGCATTGATTTAAATGCATTAACGGGTGAAATGGAAAGACAGAGCACAGATGGAGAGGCAAACTACCCACACCCAGATCCACAAGCCTTACATAATGCCCGCTAAACTGGGTTTGACGTACGACAGGCGGCGACGTGTTTATTTTAGAAAATGATTCACTTATTTGGCTCATTTTTTGTGAAGAATGAGATTTTTTTGTAAATGTCAGAAGTTAAATTATATATACATAGACAATATATACACAAATTTCACTTCTGACATTTACAAAAAGAATATATATAAAAAATTATAAAATTATAAAAAAATATATTTAAAAATGTATATAAATACAAAAATATGTGTGTATGTATATGTATATACATACATATATATAT
>CAIGQQ010038113.1:5569079-5581210 GCA_903798035.1 Danio albolineatus
TATATATATATATATATATATATATACATACATATATATATATATATATATACACATATATACAAGCATATAATATGTCTTTATTTTATAGCAAACACAGAGTGTTGTGCATGAGAATAAATATATATATATATATATATGTATGTGTGTGTATATGTGTATGTATATATATATATAGTATTTTGTATTTTATTTATTTATTTATTTTTATTTTTAAGGGGCGAATAGGTACTGCAGTCAATCTTTTTGTGTTATATTATGTTTATCTTTCCAATACATTTGGCAGATACTTAGATTAGTAATAAAATGTTATATTATATTTTACCTTATTTCTGAAAATGACTCATATTTTGCTTCACTTTTCAGGGTGCTATTAATTTTATTGCAAGTTATTTTTTATATTAGATTTTGTATCTTTTCAATACATTTGTCAGTTGTTTAGTGGTATATTTGGCTCAATTTAACTTAATCAGAAACTAAAATCTATATAAAAATAGAATTTACAATTTTGTTTTTGAAGGAGGGTTGAGATGAAACCTTTTTTTAATGTATTAGATGTGATATATTGAATATATGGCTTAATTTTCTAAAGAAAGATTCAAGATTAGGACATTTTTTAATAATAAAAACAAAATTAGTCATAAAATATAAATTATTTATTATTTTAATTAATTTTTGGATTAATTGGCCTCATTTGTGCATCAAAAAGTATGAGATTATGTACTTTTTATATATCAAAACATAAATTTGTGATTAAAATATAAAGCATTTCACGTTATTTTTCTGGGAGATTTTTCTTTAGAAAGACACAACATTAGAAACCAAAAGGGTTGAAAAGGATAATATTCTTTAAGAGTAAGACAAAACAAACATTTGCCATTAAAAGAAGAAGCATTTCATATACAATATTTTATAACAACAGATGTTTTCATTTAACTTTGTCGTTTTGTCATTTAGCTCAGAAAATCCACAATAACTGTAGTGCTGTACAGTCATTGTTTACTCCTATATTTGCATTCACTATAGTGTGACCCAGTGTGTTCAATCCGCCCGGCACATTTCCCAGCATGCCCTTTTTCAAGATGCAACATTCATATCTCAGTGACCTTTGTGTCGCATCTTCAGTCTTGGCATTCCTGAAATGTACAAACAGCCCCTCCGCTGGTCCCCAAACACACACACACACAAACACACACACACAATCCCAGCTGAGAGACTGAAGAACAGCCTCTTTGTCTGAAATCCCCAATGAAAGTGATAGGAAGAGAAGCCCTTCACTCTCTCCATGACATCATTTGTGTGGTTTGCGAGGAAACCATGAGAAAGCGCTCTGTTTATTCATGCCTGCTGCTGGATTTGTTTCAGTTTTGTTGCATCACTTCAAAGCAGGCATTTGTACTGTATGGGGTTTATGTGTGAGCTTTGAAGACGTGAAGGTCACTGATTTATTTAACCTCATGTAAAAAATTTTTTTTATATAAATATATGTATATTTTACTCTACACTGTATTTATATTTTAATTAGTTATTTATTTACTGTATTTATTACTTTATTTAGTCTGTTTGTATTTAACCTCATTATATGTTTACTTTTTGCAATATTAAGCAACAATAAAGCGTAAATCATTATTAATAATACTTATAAATATTATGTAAATGTATTTGTTAATTCATTCATTTTACTATTGCAGTTTTACCCATTTATTTGTAAATTATTCATTTAGTATATTTAAAGTTACGTATGTTTATTATTACTTTTTATGGTATAAATGTATTAATTTATACTTTATATGTTTATTTATTATATATATATATTATATTATTTTTATTATATATTTATTTTTACATTATTTTTTTCTATTCTATTTTCCATAATGGTTTATTTTAACCTTTTCAGGACAATTTATTTGCTCAATTATTTATATTCAAAAAGAATGCCACAACTTTGAAAATCTGCATTTAATCAAAGACTTGAGTTGGAACTTGGGTTATTCGGCAATGTAAAGAGTACTTAAAGTTTTGTTTTTCTGTAGAAAACAAGTTCATAGATGTTGAATATGACCCCCTCCAGACACTCGAGTGACATCAACCCAAAATTGTGATATTCTTTTTGAATCACCCTGTATAAATATTTTCTATTTTAGTTTTACATCATAATTTTTTATTATGTTCTTGTAAGAAACTTGTACTTTTTGTCTAATTTATTTGTACATTTTATTTGTTTACTCTTAATAGATTTGTTTATTTTTTATAGTTTGAGGATTGAATGAATCATTCTTTGTTTTTTCTATATTTCTATTTAATTTTCAGATGTATTTATCTAATAAATTAGTATTTTTCTTCTATACAATTGCATATTTGCATCATGAGCAACTTCACGAAAGAGCTTGACGTATATTCTGCATTCTCTTTTTTCTTTCCAGACTCAAGCCTCTTGATATCGAGTTCATGAAGCGTCTGCATGATAAAGTCAATGTGATTCCTCTGATCGCCAAAGCAGATACGCTGACGCCAGAAGAGTGTCAGCTCTTCAAGAAACAGGTGTGTGTGTGTGTGTTTCTGAGCTCACATAATTAACTCAACATGATTGTTATTTTACTGTATTTCTCACGCGTCCTGCTGTTTTCTGCTTTCTCATTAGATTATGAAGGAGATCCAGGAGCACAAAATCAAGATCTACGAGTTTCCAGACACGGAGGACGACGAGGACAGCAAACTGATCCGCAAGATAAAGGTGAAGAGTCACTCCATTCCTGCCCATAGTTTTATCAAATGCATCTAATTCTTACTTTTTTTCACACATGGTCATCACACAAATATTAAACCCACAGAGACACATATATACAGTTGAATAAATATATATATATATATAATATATATATGCATACATACAGCTGGAAAATTAAGTATTGAACACGTCATAATTTTTCTTAGAAAACATATTTCTAAAGGTGCCGTTGACTTGAAATTTTGGATATCCAAATATGCAAAGAAATAAAGCTAATTTGTTAACAAATTAAGTTATGTGTATAAAATGACATGACACAGAAAAAAAGTATTGAACACATGAAGAAAGAAAGGTGTAGAAAGGCAGTGAAAGCCCAGACAGCAGCTGAAATCTGTCATATTTCTACAGCAACCCTCTGCCCTTCGTTGTAAATGAATATTAGCTGCTTCAGTCCAACATCTACATTATCAGGATGATGAAGATGAAACCAGAGTGGACATTTCAGCAAGACAATGATCTAAAACACAGCCAAGGAAACAGAACCATCAAGATTTTTACACTCTGTTGAAATCTGTGAAAGTGAAGTATGTCACTTCATTCTCCATATGAGAGGCATCTTTAAGTTGCCATCGCCAAAAAAGCTTTTTATATAAAGTATTAAATACATTTCAGTAGTTCAGTACTTTCTCATTTCATTGTTATTACACAGAACACATTTTTCAGATTTATTTTGTTTTGTTTTATTTTTATGTTTGGGTTTTTACCAAAATCTGCTTCAATTCCATGTCAACAGCTTCTTTAGAAACATTATTCCCAGGAAAAAACATGATGATTATATATATATTTCTTTTCTCAGTATTTCTTAGTATCTCCTATAATTACTAAATGACGAATTATATTATTTAATATGTTAATAATGAAAAAAATAAGTAATGTTTTTATAAAATCATAGCAAAAATAGCATTTTTATTACATTAAGAAATGAAAAATTATGTTTTATATTTACATACAAATTATTTCTGCATTGGAAAAATTGTGTGTGCATGTGAGAGTGAATGTGCGTTTGTGGGGTCATCATAAATGTAGGCCCAGGAAAAGTTTTTATTTTTTTAATCATCTATAGTTCGTATCATTTTAAACATTCTTTTCAATTATTGCTGTAAGGAAGTTTATAATTCTACTTTTAATGTTTGTACAGGACTTTTTATTTTAAGTGAACTTACTAAAAATAATATATAGTAAAGTTTTGCTAGAAATTTATTTTTATTAATGTACAAATCTGATGTAGTACAACTTATTTTTGTTTGTTTAAGTTGTTTTATTATTAATGTTTTTGTATATTTGTGTAATTCTGAATTGTTTCGCAATAAAGATTTGGTCATTTACCATCTGACCACACCAGTCGAATCAGTCAGTTTTAAATTAGAGACTCGCTCTGACTGGATCATCTGAATCGAATAATCGGCATTCTGAACCTTCCTCTGATAAGATCATTTGAATAAGCGAGTCGTTAACTTAAGATTCACTGTGACATTTAACACAATTATTTATGTGTTAACTAATATTAACATATAAGACTTAATTATTGCCTGCATTTCAAAGCCACAAAAGTATCCTATGGTTTGTTTTTGTTGGTCAATATTGACAGCATGCTAACAGCTAGAGAACTAATTTCCCTGTCTGATCAGTCGAGCTCAATGAGAATGTTTGTGTGTTTGCTCGATATGGGCTGTCAATAATGTCATGTCCTCTGTCCCGGCAGGAGAAGATGCCTCTGGCTGTGGTGGGCAGCAATGTGGTGATTGAAGTCAATGGCAGGAAGGTCAGAGGACGTCAGTACCCCTGGGGTGTGGCAGAAGGTACGATCCAAAACAGCAACACCCGTTTAATTTAGCACAAGGACCGTACCACTTCTGAAGCAGTAGGGGAGTTCCAGTGTGAACAAAACACATGCATGAAATTTTCCTCTTGGGTCAAACTTCTGGAAAAGTGAGAGCGACAAGGTGTATGTTTTTTATCCAGAAAGAAAGATGATCACCCCTTCTTTTCATTGTGGTTTTACTCCCGCCATATTTCTACTTCCCTCCCTGCACAAACGTTTTCATTTGGAAGTGTTGTTGTTGTTGTGTGGTTTGAGCGAGTGTGTCGTTATTTTCCTGGGTTGTTTACGTGTCATTCTTTCTTTTCTCTTGTTTTTTCTTTCTGTCCGCTCTTTTCCATGACTGACAGAGGGCATTGTTGGTAAACAAAACCATTTTTTTGTTCATTTTGTTAAGGCCTTTCTCCCCAATCCTCCTCCTCTTTCACCTTGCGCTGCTCTGAATCTGTGCTGTTTGTCAGATTTGTGCTCTGCAATAGTGACGGAGAGACCTGTGAGCTTCAGTCCCTGTAGGAAACTGGGCAGAGCTGCTCTATAACATCTGCTTAGGGTCTTCATTTACTTCTGGGTAGGACTGGATGATATATTGTTATGATATATGGATAATAATGAATGGTAGATCTAGATCTTGTCATGATAGGTGATGTATAAAAATAGACTAAAGCTTTTGTTTGAATTAATTATAAAATATATTATGTACATATTATAAACAATTGTTTTATTTTTTTTATTTATTTAAATATGTATATAACTATTTAAATATGTATATAATTATTTAGATATCTTATAAATATGCACAATACCGTTTAGAACAGGGATGTCAAACTGAGTTTCTATAGGGCTACAGCCCTGTTTAGTTGCAATCCTACTGCAACACTTACCTGTAGGTTTCAAACAAGACTGAAGGACTCCGCTATTTTGATCAGGTGTGTTTAATTACTCCTAATCATTTAATTACTCCTTACTTTAGTTTGACTCCTGTGGTTTAGAATAATACAATTTGTAATGTAATTTAATTAATTCGATAATAATAATACAAATTTTGTAAGAATAATATGAAAAATTATCAAATGTAATAATTTAAAAATTAAATAAAGCAATATATGACCGTTTAAAAACTTCTAGATACGTTTTACATTATATTTGTCAAATTATAAAAAATACTAATATATACTTTATATATATATATATATATATATATATATATATATATATATTAGAGCTGTCAAAATTAGCGCGCTAACGCACTAACGCACACCGATTAATTTAAAATATTTAAACCGTTAAAAAAATTAACGCATTTAACGCAGTGGCGTAGTTTTGTTTATTTCCTTTTGTGGCTGACGTGTGTTCAGGGCCAGCGCGTCCACAGGAGATCTTCACGCGCGCGCTGAACTGATCCACCGCGAGGAAATGGGCCTCGCGCGCGCGCACATCATCATCATCTGTGCGCACAATGTACCCTCTCGCGAGCGAGGTGATGCCTGCAGCGCATGAGCGATCAGTTCTCTCCGCTCGCTCGCTGGCTCTTCTCTGCTCGCGCTCCGATGCTTTCACTTTTTGTCAATCCTGGGGCGGGCCTTGGTTTACTTGTTATCTCTAACACTATTGATACTCTCCCTTTCCGTAAGTGATCCGGGATTGGACGCAGGTTAAGATGATCCACATTCGACATGTACTGTATGGTATGGAAGGCTAGTTTGCCTATTAAATAAAAATATATAGGATATATATCTTATCATAGTGTCATAATGTGAAACTATAATAGACTTACTTTCTCTGTAATAATAAGTGATGACTTACTTTCAATAATAAGATATTTCTTGTCATAATGAATCTCGTAATAATGACTATTCTGACTGTCTTGTGAGAAAAAATAAATAAATAATAAATAAAATAATTTAAATAATTAGTTAAACTAGGCGTAAACTTTCACTAAGGATATAGTAGTTCAATTCATGTTTATTTCTATAGCGCTTTTACAATGTAGATTGTGTCAAAGCAGCTTAACACAAAGTTCTAGTAACCCCTAAGCATTCAGTGTAGGATAGAAAAGGCTGCCAAACCTCAAAACTTTATTGTAGAGCCTCGGATGGTGTATTTAAGGTACTCTATTTCATATATTTTTATAGCTCATACATTTAATATTAAACGAGACATTTAAATAAGACTTTTATTGATTATTTATTTATTAATATTTATGCGCTATTTAGAAATGATACCTTAAAATGACCTGAATATTTATGATATTGTTTAATTTGCTATCATCTTAAATATTTAAATGATCACCCAGCCCTACTCTTACGTTTAAACACAGCCTTGCATCCAGACATGCATGCCTCCCATTACTGATATCCAATCGCAGTTGTGGATTTAAATACATAGAGGAGGTCAAAACATTTCTCCACTTTACATACATTATTTTTTTTTATTTTTTTTATTCCAGTACTTTGGCATTATCATTTCCAAGCATTTTTGCTTCATTTTTGTCAATCCAAACTCTGATGCAGGTTGACTGAGCGCTAATTTTCCATGCTAACGTCTGATCAACACTGTTTTAACATAAATCCAACATGCCATTTTTAATGCGCCATTCATACCTGTCGGCATCAGGAGTTTGTCAGTCAGAAGGAACTACAACTCCCATGATTCCTTTAGACATTTGACTCCACCCCTTCCCCTCCCCCAGGCTCCATTTGGCTGCTTGTCATCGCTATGCCATGTAACCCCTCCTACAATGCATTATTTAGAGTCTTAGTAGCCCATCAATCGCAGGTTGAGTGGGCGTGTCCACAGGAGGGACTTTAGCCCTGCCCCTACAGCTGCTCGCTCACAGGTAGGTGGTTGTAGCAGATGATTGACACATAGGTCAGCCAGTCAGCATGAGTTCTTCATTTAGGTAAGAAGCGTCGTAGGGTTGTGTTATAACGAACTCGCAGAAACCGTTCCATCCTTTAACCATCTGTCAGAAAACTGTGTCTGGTCCCTTTTCCGGATTTTCATGTGACAACAGATGTTTGATCATATATAATCTGTGTATGATCACTGAACTGCTAACCTGATGCCTATTTTTGTTTTGGTCTAATCACTAAATTGTGTTTTGTTTGTAATTTACAAACACCTGACCTGTGTGTGTGTTGTGTTATTTAATTTTAATTTTATTTAAATTATTATTTTAATTTAATTTAATTTAATTATTATGTATTTATTTATACTTATTTTAGTTTAATGTAATTTAATTTGATTATTTTTATACTTTTAATTTTTAAGTTTTAATTACAAATTTTAAAAGTTATTTAAAATTAAATTGTTTATTTATATATTTATATATTTATTTATTTATTTTTCTTTTATTTAATGTAATTGTTTTCCTTTTAATAATTATTAATAATTTAATATTAAAATGTATTATTCTTTTATTTTTATTTTGTTAAATTATTTTTATTTCATTAATTTATTTATTCATTCATTTTATTAATTTGTCTGTGTTTTTGTTTCATCAACAACCTCAGTGTCTGATGCTTTGATTTATTTTATTAATTTTTACTTTTTTATTTAAAATTCTTTTTTATTTTTTTATTTAAATTTATATTTATTAATAAGATTTAGTTTTATTAT
Source organism: Danio albolineatus (assembly GCA_903798035.1). Classification (NCBI taxonomy): domain Eukaryota; kingdom Metazoa; phylum Chordata; class Actinopteri; order Cypriniformes; family Danionidae; genus Danio; species Danio albolineatus. The sequence continues at coordinate 5,577,305 of CAIGQQ010038113.1, forward strand.
TTTTATTTAAATGTTTAATTAATTTATTTCAATTTTAAATCGTATTTTTATTCAATTTAATTTATTTATTTTATTTTTCTGTGTTTTAGTTTTGTGTGATCATTTGCTTTATTTTATTGTTTTATTTTATTTATTTATTTTTTATTTTATTTTGTTTATTTATTTAATGTAATTTTATTTTATTATCTTTGGCTTTATTTTTATTTAAATGTTTAATTCATTTATTTAAAATTGAAAAGTTATTATTAATTAAATGTATTTATTTAATTCGTCTGTGTTTTAGTTTTGTGTTCCGTCCACAACCTCAGTGTCTGATCCTGTCCTTTATTTTATTTTTTTATTTTCAATTATTTTTAGTTTTATTTTATTTATATTTACTTAATGTAATTTCATTTTATTTCATAATTTATTTACTTTGTATATAAATGTTTAATTAATTTATTCAAATTTTACATTTTATTTTTAGTGAAATTATTTATTTATTTATTTAATTTGTCTGACGTGTTTAGTTTTGTGTTTTGTTAAGAACCTCAGTGTCTGATCATTGCTTTTAGATATATGATTTGTTACTGTATTATTTTTTAATTGATTTTTATACAATTAGGGATGCACCCGTGTTGAAATTGTGACCGTCAATGTTTTTTTAATGCCAGATTATTGATGAACAAATAATAGTATCCTGTTCCTAAATTAGGAATGAAAAGTTAATATAAATGTAAATTAATTTTCAAAGGCTTCAGTTAATTAAGTCAATTTTATTTTCCATTATTATATATACTTTTACAGTATGCATTACTTGTGTGTGCAAGCTGATAATTGATTAATAACTAATAGTATAATTCTATGTTTTATTTTTTTTAAAGTAGTAAGTAAAAAAACTGAATCAATTACTTAAAGGTGTGTTCATCACAGCAGTAACGTACAATATTAATTTTAAATTGTAAATAAAAAATAATTCATTTCTTGTTATGGCCAAACACTTTAAACTACAGTTTCATACTATTTTGTTTAAAAATATATTACTTTTATATAAAATTATAGACATGATCGCCGCATGATCATATCCAGTGTTTATTATTTTCATTTATATGTGTCTAGTGGTTAAATTCTGTATTACTTAATTTAAATAAATAAGGACAAAGTTTTAAATTAATAAAGTTAAGGGTATTTAGGTATCACAACGTTAACTCGTACAGTGTTTATCACTTTTATGGCATAGTCAATAATATATGCATGACTACTGCATTTTTGGTGTTTTTTTTTAATTCAAATTTATAAAAATAAAAAAATCAGCTGTTTAAATTACAACTTTATAATGTACAGTAATAACTTAAAGTACTAGTGAATGCGGAAATAATAAATAAATACATTTACATTTTTTGAATTAGCTAATAAACTAAACAAAATAGTTAAAAATGCGAAAATTAAATGTTGGCCTTGTACCATTTTGCAGTAGAAGTTTTGAGGTTTTAACAGAATTATGTTATTAATATTATTATTATTATTATTTTTATTATTATTATTGTTATTGTTATTGTTTTTATTATTGTTTTTTAAATTAAGTGACCATAACTGTGAATGAGAAGTGAGCATGATTAAAACACGATTAAACATCCAATACTGACCTCCAATATTTGTATATATTAGAATATCCATTGTGCATCCCTATTGCAGATGTGACTACCTTTTATTTAGTCAAATAAAGGTTCAGTTTCTTATCAAGTGTCTGTCATAACTGCATACATCATACCAGTTACCAAAATAATGCATTTCCATGTCAAACCCTTATTGATACACTTACCAATTTACACCTTTATATGTCCTTTACCTACACGTGTATGTGCAAGTTATGCTTTCTTGTGTGTTTGAGTCCATAAAACATAGCACCTTTCCATTTTAAATCTGAAAAATATGAAATGTTTTGGATTTGATAGTGATTCGATGATGTTATCATGCTAAAACCTTCTTCCTGTTTCAGTGGAGAACGGTGAGCACTGTGACTTCACAGTCCTAAGGAATATGCTCATCAGGTAAATAAAACAGCATCATTTTATATACATTTCCAATATCAATCCATTTAATTATTGATACTCTTATGAGGAAAAAAAATGCTTGTTTGTCAAATTATTGATTGGCTGTTCCAGGACTCACATGCAAGACCTGAAGGACGTGACCAATAATGTTCACTACGAAAACTACCGCAGCAAGAAACTAGCAGCTGTCACCTGCAACGGGGTCGACGCCACCAAGAACAAAGGCCAGCTTACAAAGTACGAAAAAATCAGGTTAAATGTCAACGTGTATGTGACTGAGATCATGATTTCTGGAGATCAGACATGAAAGCTTTGTTGTGCATCTTAGGAGTGTAATACAGCAGTTTGACATGTTTAAAAAGTACATTTTAATGATCAAAGGATTACTCTTTTGGGAATAGACTCATTTTATAACTCCCCTAGCGTTAAATAGTTGAGTTTTACCATTTTCTGATCAATCAGCTGATCTATGGGTGATCACTTTTAGCTTAGCTTAGCATAAACCATTGAATCGGATTAGACCATTAGCATTTTGCAAAAAAAAAAAGTTTAGATAATTTTCCTATTTAAAGCTGGACCTCAGAAGGCACAATGATTTTACGCAGTATTTTTTAGGTGCTGTGTAATATAATCCTGCTCCAATTGCAGCCACGGTACAGCAGCAAAGTTCCTTGATTATGATGCCAAAATGAGAGTGTAGTTCGTAGACATATTAATACCTAGAAAATGGCAACTTTTAGTTTTCCGTCAGTCTTAGTACACAAAGTAATTACAGAAGAGTCCAGCTTTAAATAGCTTTTGAGTGAGATGCTAATAGTCTTATCCAATTCAATGATTTATGCTAAGCTAAGCTAAAAATGCTCCTGCTAAACTTTGAAATCTTCTGAATTGTTTCAAAAATACAGTAAAATAAGATCAGTTTTTAAAAAAATATTATATCTTGTAATGTGACACTTGTAGGAGTCCACTGGCCCAGATGGAGGAGGAGAGGAGGGAGCATGTGATGAAGATGAAGAAGATGGAGACTGAGATGGAGCAGGTCTTTGAGATGAAGGTCAAAGAAAAGAAGCAAAAACTGAAGGACTCTGAGGCAGAGGTGTGTACGCGAGGAAGATGATGTTCCAGTTAGGATTATTACGTCATGATAAAACCCAACCCATTGTTACAGGAAGACATAACTATTTGATGAAATTAATTTATTTTGAAATAGTTTGATTCATGCTCTACCACAGTGGTAGGGAACCTATGACTCGCAAGCCACATGTGGCTTTTTGACCAAAAATATGTGGCTCTCCAACTGTCTCTTTTGAAAATACAATTACAATTCTCAGTGAGACTTTATTTTGATGGTCCCTATTGCACATTTTGTTGACTAAAAGTTGCATAGTCTGCTTAATATCTGCTGATACTGCTCTTTCAACAGACATTTAACTAACTATAAGAAACTTTGCTAGTACATGTCAACTTACACTAACCCCAACCTAACAGTCTACTTATAATCTAATGAGAATTAGTTGGCATGCAGATGCAATGTAACTTAAATTCAACAAAATGCATTAAAGGGCCCTTCAAAATAAAGTATAACCCAATTCCCTTTTACTGACATTTTCTTTTTAAAGCAAAATGAAAAAGACTTCAGTTTGCAATTAAAGGACGTTTCGTCCGATTCACGTGTGCGACGCTGTAGATAAATATGAATCGTGACACCAATAAAGAGCAAACAACGTACATTTCTATGGTAACCTCCGCACAGAAGTTCAAACAACATTCACAAGTGGTGATGGTGAAAAGACAAAATCATTCATTCATGGACTTGCTCAATTGGCAATGTTACATATTTGTTTATTTTTGAGTTGTGCATGGATACATATAT
>CAIGQQ010038113.1:5604679-5615750 GCA_903798035.1 Danio albolineatus
ATTATTATTATTATTATTATTATTATTATTATTATTATTATTATTATGTTATTTTTTATTCAAATGGCCAACTTCTGACTGAGGAAAGTTGGATGCCAGTTATAGTTATTTGCAAAATAAATGATAATAGGCTACAGTTTTTCATTTAAAACTTTAACAGATTCTTATTTTTTTTGTAATGATATATGATGTAATTAATATGTATGTTAAAAAAGTAATTATATTTTATACAAATGATAATTATACAAATGATATATTATTATATATTATATTATACAAATTCTGATAATATAAAAGTATTTATTTGTGTTTCTCTATTCTAAATCTTTAGGAAATATATTTAGTACATCAAAAGTTGTGTTTATGATGACCATCGGACAAGCTAATTCAGCTAAAAATAGTGCTTAAAATGTCAGTAAAATGCATCATTTAAATCTCATAGTTAAATAGAAAATGATGCATATAACTGCAAAAAGGTCCACTTTTTGAAGAAAAAAAAAAGGAAAAAAGAACAAGCCCTTTCACCAGGCTGGCTACGGGCCTGCATTAACTTCTATTGGAAAAAAAAATAAAAAATACTCTGAAGGTCAATGTTTACAAGTTTCCAGTTTTACAGAATATTTTATGTCTATAAAAAGAATAAAGAAACTCGTGGAGGTTTAGAACAACTAGAAAATCATAACAGAATCACAGAATCTCCAGTTAAAGGGATAGTTCACCCAACAACTGAAATTTACTCGTTATTTACTACCGCTCGTGTGGTTTCAAACCTTTATGAGAAAATTTATTATTCTGTTGAACACATAAGAAGATATTTTACTAGATAATCTATTTTTCTATTGTAGAAAAAAAGTACTGGAAGTCAATGTTTACAAGCTTCCAGCTTTCTTCCGTATATCTTCTTATGTGTATAAAAAGAATAAAGAAACTCGCAGAGGTTTGGAATAAGTAAAGGGTGTGTAAATGATGACAGAATCATAGAATCTCCACTTAAAGGGATAGGTCACACAAAAACGGAAAATTACTCATCCTTTACTCACCCTCGTGTGGTTTCAAACCTTTATGGGCAAATACTTTATTCCGTTGAGCACAGAAGATATTTAGCTAATGTTAGATATTTTTAAAAACCTGTAACTATTGACTTCTATAGTAAACACGCTATGGAAGTCAATGTTTACAAGTTTCAAGCTTTCTTCAGAATATCTTCTTTTGTGTTCAACAGAATAAAGAAACTCGTAGAGGCAAAAGTAAAAAGTGAGTAAATCATGACAGAATTTTCCTTTTTGAGTGAACTATCCCTTTAACAACACATTTCTGCAGCTCAGCCGAGCCAACAGAGGTCGCCAGTTAAAACCTCCTGCGATCCTCGCGCTTTTTGCAGCCTCTGCGCATGCGCACTCACTTCCCTCCCCGCAGGATCAAACCGCTGCTCGTCCGCGCGCCGCCGAAACGCCGAGCCGACAATGGCAGAACTAGTCGGTCCTCTCCGAAAACAGCTCGCTGACTCCCTCTCTTCATGCCGGGTGCTGGTGGTCGGAGCGGGAGGGATTGGCTGCGAGCTCCTGAAAAACCTGGTGCTCACCGGCTTTAAGAATATTGAGGTGGTAAGTTGTACGAAGGCGGACTCTCTTTGTGCTGGAGGAATCGGGCCCATCATCGCCGAGTATCAATTATAATAACCTGCAATGAAACCCACAGCCTAGGAATGTGCATGTTAATGCATTACACGTTACGTTAAGATACTTAAAACCGTAATGCTGTTTATTATCTCATAGTGAACACAGAAGTCATATATATATTTTATTTCGCGCCATGTTTTTTTCTGTGCTGTAAACATTGATCACGATGGCCACACTTCACGCCAAACTGTTGAAGGAAATCTTCCGGGGTCATTCAAAGATTAAAAGCTAACTTCGATAAGATTTTATTCATTTTCAGCAGAAGAATATAATATTTAGTGCTAATAAACAACATTTTGGAGTACCTATTAAAGGTAAAGTCTATGATGAATTACAGGGTTGAACTTGAAAGTTTGTTTATTTTGCTAATATTATGCTAACTATTATTAATTGTAATAATGCTAATTATACTACTAGGTGCTTATTAAAATGACAATTAGGTCCCCTAATAAGTCCCAAAGCAGAGCAGAAGTCTTAAATTCAAAGTTATGGTATAATTTTACATGCTCAAAAAAAAAGTTCTTCAATTTTCCTGTTTAAATATTTAAATTTTCTAAGATGATACATTTTTTAAAAGATGTGATGTAAAGATTAAGTAAGTTTATGATTTATACGACTGAATCTTTAAAAAAATGTTAAAAATGCATTGTATTGTGACTAAGTGTATGTTGATTTAATAATTTTCAAGACATTCGATGAAGGTACTGTCAATCCAATGCAAAGGCAGTTAAAATGGATGAAAGAACGATGCTGAATATTTTAATATATATTTTTCATTTATTGTTATTAAGTTGATAAAAATATCCAAGCTTTCTTAAAATGACAATGTGAAAATGCAAAGTTTTTTGAAGTTTTAATGCCACACATTGTGTGTGTTTTGGGTGTTCATTAAATAAATACATAGTCATATTATTGATTGGCTTTTATTTTTTAAGGGGTGTCTACTTATGTCTCATAGTATCTTGGTTTTCTATTTATCCTCGTTTGCAGATTGACCTGGATACCATTGATGTCAGCAACCTCAACAGACAATTTCTGTTTCAGAAGAAACATGTTGGAAAGTCCAAAGCTCAGGTGAATGATACAAACTGACCTCAGCTCATTTGTAATATTTAGAAATATGCAACAGACCTTGACGACTGTGTGTTTTAGGTTGCCAAGGAGAGTGTGCTTCGGTTTTGTCCATCTGCAAACATCACTGCCTATCATGACAGCATCATGAAGTGAGTAATGTTACATTACTACCAAGAAAATCTTTGTGAAATTGGACGCAAATGTGCCTGTGTACTGTGAGAATCAATAATTTAAAAGTCTTGATATGTTTTTTTATTTTTTTTTGCTTGCAGCCCAGATTACAATGTGGAGTTCTTCAGGAATTTCCAGCTTGTAATGAATGCTTTGGACAACAGAGGTGTGAATTAGTTTCTGCAAATATTAATGTGAAGGATCATCATGTTTCAGTACAAAAAGTCTTTTGTCTTGTATTTCCAGCGGCCAGAAATCATGTGAACCGAATGTGTTTGGCCGCTGACATTCCCCTCATTGAGAGTGGCACGGCTGGCTATCTGGGGCAAGTCACAGTTATCAAGAAGGCAAGGCTTTTTTATTAAAGTAAAAACTCGCTTAAAATCAATATATACTCACCCACATGTTCTGCTAAACACAAAAGAAGATATTTCAAAGAAGGTTGGCACCTCCATTGTAGAGAAACAAGACGTTTATTGCCGAACTTTAATGTTGGCTTGAGAAAGCTAACGTGATTGCGCTGGGATGCAAAGGCAGTTGGCAGGAAGCACAACCCTTGCAAGGCAATTGCTTGGGTGTTCTGATTGGTTACTATGTGGTTCCTAGTGAGTTGCTGGGATATACTGGGTTGTTAATTGGCAAGCCTTGTTTACATGTTTGATCAAGCCCCATTTACATGTTTACTAATGTTCTGATTGGTTACTAGGTGGTTCCTAGGCAGTTGCTGGGGTACACTGGGTTGTTAATTGGCAAGCCTCATTTAAATGTTTGATCCAATTCTAATGCTTTCTCAAGCCAACATAATTACTGTGTAAGTCAATGGGGACCAACAGTGGTTTGGTCACCTTTCTTTACTTTCTTTACCTCAGCATCACAAATATCTCAAAAAAACAAGCAACACAAATTCATTCAATATCACATAAATTTAAAAACTCAACTAATACAATTAACAATTCTAATTGGCAAAAAAGACATCTGATACATATTTTTCTTGACTTGAGGTTGTCTAAAATGTCTTTTTGATGGCAAAAGCTGAAATGTTATATTTAAGGGATGGGGACAATCTTCAATAAAGACATGTGCTGTAGCAATGGTTTGGCTAACTATGGTATTCAAAATATCGTCTTTTTTGAATAGCATAATAAGAAAAGGTTTGGATCAAAGTAAAGAGTGAGTAAATGATGATATTGTTAATTTTTAGGTGAACAGTTGCTCGTGTACACGCGTAGGTGAATTGATCTCAATGTCATTCTCTTGGCTTTAATATTTTGTGTATTTCCCAACTTCAGGGTCAGACAGAATGCTATGAGTGCCAGCCTAAACCAACACAGAAAACCTTCCCAGGTTGCACCATTCGCAACACGCCCTCTGAACCCATCCACTGCATTGTGTGGGCCAAATATCTCTTCAAGTAAGTTAGCAACAACATCTGTCCTGTCTTAGAGTAAAACGTAAACTAGCATTGTTCTTACAGTACAATGTTTCTGAATTCCATTTGTAAAATGAGCTATTAGTAGGGACAGACAGAATCTGCGAATGTGGTTTGTGATTTTTTTTTTTTTTTTTTTTTTTTCTGCAGATAAATAATAAATCTGCAGATTTATGCGGAATGATTTTGGAAGTATCGTAACTTAACCTAATATATGAAATGAAAAATAACACCTTTTTAACTTTAATGTTTACAGGCGGTTCATTTCGCTGTGGCAACCGCAGATAAATAAAGGGGCTAAGCCGTAAAGAAAATGAATGAATAAATGAATGAATGACAGAATTTAATGTTTACAATGCAAATCCAATTAGATCCACTTATTTGGCAAAGCAAGTCTCTCATATAATATAATATACAACTACTGGAAGAAAGAAAATATTACTTTACAAACTGTGTTGCAAATAAATCTACTGAACATTTTCATATTAGTCAATGATATTACTGAAATTACTTTAAAAAAACGGATAAATATAAAATTATATAAATATAAAATAATATAAAATATAAATTTACACACATTTACATAAGTAAATACTCAATGATGGGCTAAAATTCTGTAAATTTCTGCACATGCAGATTATGTGGGCCCAGTTACTAGTAATTGAAAAGCATGAATATTACAGTTTAATTGAAATTGTTTAAACTTATTTAGATTTTTTTTTTATAAGAGATGTTTGTAGAAATAATAGGGCTCTGTAAAATGTAACTTTTTTCTTATTCTATTTTTGATTGATCAAATTAATAAATTCATAATATAGTTACTAATTATTATTTTAACTTTAAGTTTAATTGAAACATCAGCAAAAGAAATTATTTCCTTTTTCTGGCGAAATAAAGATTTATGATTTAATGTAGAACATGAATGAAAAATATTTCCCAGGTTGTGTTTTAATAAACTGGTAATTTTTATTTGAGAAGTAAATTCTTTAAACATACTTTTCATCAGTAATATCTTTCACGTAAACCCAATTTGTTTGGAGGGTTGTAGTTAAGAATCTTGAGTCACTGCTTGAATCTGGTGATTAGTTTTAATAAATTAATTCTTTATTAACTGATATATAAATATCAGCCTGTTTTGTGGAATTTTAGCTAATTTTGCTATTGTTCTATTTTTTTTCCCATGTCCTGTTAAATTGCCAACAGTCAGCTGTTTGGTGAGGAAGATGCAGATCAGGAAGTATCGCCCGATACTGCTGACCCTGAAGCTGCATGTAAGTAGTCGGACTTTTACTACTAATTTTGTGCTAATTTGCAAATGTATTTTTACAAAGAAATGTAACGATGCATTAACGATTAGCAAATAAATAGATCTAGGTGTTTCCGTCCAGCATTTGTGATATCTTGTGTGAAAATATTTCTCTTAAGTCTTAAAAAGGCCTTCAAAACTCTTTAATTTGCTCAAATATTGTGTTGTAGGATCTTAATTTTCCTCTGTACATGTAAAATTATCAAATTGGGCCAACACACATCCAATCACCAACAATCCATCTCTACTTTTTACAAAAAAGATCACATTTGACCTGCAGAAACCCTGTATATACTAAAGGTGCACCTCAAAGTGATTTTAGGCCTGTTTGATTAAAGGATGTTTTTTTCACCTCAGGGAATCCTGCAGATGCAGCAGCTCGAGCCACAGCCTCTGATCAGGATGGAGACATCAAACGAGTGTCCACTAAAGAGTGGGCTCGTTCCACAGGCTATGACCCCATCAAACTCTTCAACAAGGTGCTAGCTCTGTCACAAACCTCACCTTTACTTTAGTCTTTACTTTTTTTCCTAACGGTAATTTATACGTATCCTTGCAGCTTTTTAAAGATGACATCATGTATCTGCTGACCATGGATAAGTTGTGGAAAAAAAGAAAAGCACCATTACCACTAGAATGGGATGAAATCAAGCAGCTTTGTGAGTGTTTTGTTCAGTAATAGTTTTTACAAAAGTTATTTAGACTAATGCAATCATTATGGATGTAACGATTCACCTGACTCGCTATTCGATACAATTCATGATACTAGATACTAATCTCACGATTAGGTCACGATTTTTTAAATAACTTTTTAACAAATTTTTTGGAAAATAATATATTTTCTGCCATAACCAAATTGTTATTTTAACCCTCTAAGACCGGCGGGAGCACCCGCGCTCCGGTTTGCGTGCCTCTGTTTAAAAGCCAATAAAAACCGAAAGCATTTAGGTAGAGCAATAATTTTTTTTGCATATGAAATCAGAGACGTTATACTTTCAGATCAAGCCCAAAACAGTCTCCTGTTGCAATGTTTTCATTCTTTAATGAGTTTACACAAATAGCCTAAAATGTTTACAACAAAAAAAACACTTTATTACATAGCACGTGTTTGCAAATGTGTTTTATAAAGGTTGTTATTGGTTGCTATGTATGTGACGTAATTACCTCGTGTGCACTGTGAACCTATCAGGTTGTCTCACGTGGTGATGTCACTCAGCGCGCTGTTTGATATACTTAATATGCACGCGCTTTACTATGTATGTGTGCGCTCTTCTCGTAGCGGTTTCACTTTATCCGTGTCGGAACATCATAATTTCTTTCACACACACATGCACACAACACACACACACATCCACATTTACACATACAGGCACAATATCAGACACACACACACACACTGGCATGGAGTCGTGACCGCACAACAAACAAAAAAATAGTCCGATGTTTTGGAGTTATTACTCGCGTCAAACAAGGAATTCTCCGACTCCTCATCTGCTAAAGATTCTATTACCAGTAAAGACGAAACTGACTTTTGTGAAGGATTAGATCCATTCCAAGACATGCTAGTATATTCTTTATAATTGCTTTGCTTTTGAGTATTATATGCTCATAAACAATGCTTTGCTTTGAGTATGAATATAAACGATATATAAAAATAATAATCCCGATAGTATGACGCGCTATTTACTCTTATCGTTTCACTTTTATGCCTAAAACATCAAACTTTTATACCTTTAAACTTACATTTTTTGCTGTGTTGCTGAATCGTGCTTATTATTTTACTTACATTGATGTCGTTTTGAACACTAAAGCCCTCAGAACCCTCACTGATTTGTGGTAATTTGTAGAGATTTTTTTGTTCATCAATAGAATTGTTCTGTCTACACTGTTTATAAAAATAAGTGTATCTCACAAACGAATTGATGTAATTAGTCCAAATCAGTTTTATATAGTCTCAAAGGGTTTTGTGCATGCTTTTTACATTGACAAGTTTGAGGTTTACATTTGTGTTATTTCTGTATATAGTAAAAACTAAAATAAAAACTAAGCGATTTTTCAATTTTTTTGTGTTTTATTGCACTTTTAAGCTATTTAACTAGTTAATATGGATTTATGACATACATAAACTTAAAGTTGGGGATGTAAGGATTTTAATGATATATGGCATTTGAAAATACTCAAAAGAATGACATCACATCATGTAAAAATACTAAGATATACCCTGGTGGAATTGTTCTATGGCAGGTCTTAAAGGGTTAAAGAAAAAAGAAGAATAGAAACTAAAGACTCATTAATATAAACAAATTAAAAATGTGAGAGCTGAGATTTTAGGCTTTTTAAAATATCAACAAATCTATGTTTTCGGGCTTAAGCTGAAAAAAGTCTCATTAATATATATATTTTTTGTATAGACATCTGTGACAGTAGTTTTTCACTGTGCTGAGGGTTTATGTGCATCATATTCGTTGTTCGGTTAGTGTAAGCAAACTCTTTATGCAGTATTGGCACACAGTTTGAATGTTGTCTGCCGGACTTCACTGCTGTCATTTTACTCTGCCGCCCTACCTCCTGCTCGCCGCTCTCTGTTCAAAGCGTGTATCACAATTCATTCAACATTTCAACCGGTTTGAATAGTCACATATTTGAATCGATTTTCAACCGACTCACGGTGAATCGTTACATCCCTAGTTATTGTAGCTAAAAGATGTTCATTAGGGAGTTTTTTTAAAAGCAGGTTCTCAGGAGGAGGTGATTGGCTCGGGACTGAAGGACCAGCAGGTTTTGGGAGTCCAGGGTTACGCTCAGCTCTTCCAACATAGTGTAGAAACTCTCCGATCTCAGCTGAAAGAGAAGGGTGATGGTGCAGAGCTCGTCTGGGACAAGGTGAGATTTAAAACGCTTTTTCCACAGGGTGGCTGTACGTCTTTTGTCTTTTGGTTTAACTTTTACACAGATTTATAACTGTACGACTATCAGTCAACATTTCTATATCCATAACCAAAATATGAGAGATGTATTTGTCATTTTTAATGTGAACAAAACTTTGATTAAACATTTGGATGTTTTTTTTTTTTTTTTTTAATTTGTGCTGCTTTTTTCAGGACGATCCTCCAGCCATGGACTTTGTTACAGCAGCTTCAAACTTGCGCATGAATGTATTCAGCATGAACATGAAAAGCCGCTTTGATGTCAAATGTAAGTGTATGGTTGATTAAAATATTTTAAAATACTTTAACTCAAGTTTAATTAAGTGCATTTTGGCTGTATGTCCAAGGAGACACTGACTTTTGACTATGAAATTAATACCTAATTTGACCTAAACCTATTTTGAATCTGTGTATTATTGAAAAATGGCGAATGGGGTGAATGTATAAACAACAAACTTTCTAAAGTGAATCCATTTCTAAATGAAAGGTAATTACCGTTTTGAAAATGGACATGACCTGTTTGTACATACAGTATATAGAATTGACCACTCAAGACGTTCAAATTTATTGAAAGTGGAAGAAAAACATATTTGTAGCTTGTGTAAGAATGTTACTCTAAAACGTATAGAATTTATATTTTAAAATTATAATAGTGTTTTATTCAGGTATTTATTTAAGGGAAATGTTTTAAAAGGTGTCTTTTGGAGGAGTTTTAGTATATTTTATCATTTATCAAATTGGAAAGATCTTTTTATCTGTTTTTGTATACAAATACACTATTTGTATGTATTTTGTACAATGCATGATTTACAAAAAAACTGTTTTGATTATAAATGACATATTGAGTACACGTGTTGCCATCAATGTGGCATTCAAACAAATTAAGTAACAATTTAATGTTTCAACTGATATTATTTTGTTGTTTATGTGGCTTTAACCCGGGCTGTTTTCTCATCTAGCCATGGCAGGCAACATCATTCCAGCAATAGCCACCACTAACGCCGTCATTGCTGGTCTCATTGTTCTGGAGGCGCTGAAGATTCTCAACTCAGACTTTGAACAGTGTCGCACGGTGAGCTTGCTGTGCTGCTGCTTCTACAGTTCATGATCAAAACTGAATTTCATCATCTGCTTTCTAATCTGGCACATCTTCACATTTTATTTCTTTCTTTTGGTTATCAGCTGCTTTGGTTTTGAAGACCTTTCTGACCTTTGAAAATGTAGCTTTTGAATATCTTATCAAGCAAGCGCTGTTGTCTTTGTGTTTTACTTTAGATCTTCTTAAACAAACAGCCAAACCCCAGGAAAAAGCTGCTCGTCCCGTGTGCGCTGGACCCACCAAATGCCAGCTGCTATGTTTGTGCCAGCAAACCCGAGGTCACAGTAAAGTTTAACGTGCACAAGACCATGGTGCAAGCTCTTCAGGACAAGGTATCAACAATTGCGTCAATCTCGTGTTTAAAGAGTGTGACCTAGATTTGGCTTGGATTGAAAGGTAGGAATGTTTATTTGTGTTGTTTTTCAGATACTGAAGGAGAAGTTTGGCATGGTGGCACCAGATGTGCAGATTGAGGACGGAAAGGGAACGATCCTCATCTCTTCAGAGGAAGGAGAGACTGAAGGTGTGAATTGAGTAGGCCTCTAGAGGGCATCTTTCTATACTGTAACACTAGGCTGCTTAAACTACAAGGTGATTCAAAAAGAATACCCCAACTTTGAAAATCTGTATGTAATCAAAGAAACATGATGGAACATTGGGTAGTTAATCAACGTGAAGAGTATTTGATGTTTTTTTTTTTTTTTTTTGAGTATAAAATAAATGTTCAATGTGACCCCCTCCAGACACTTGTGTGACATCAACACGAAAGTTGTGGTATTCTTTTCGAATCATCCTGTATTTACCAGCTCAGAAAATATTTGTCTCTCCATGTTATCACCATAATGACCAGCCGTAAAATAAACAGGGTTTATACAGTCATGGAAAACCTGGAAAAGTGATGTAATTTTGACATGGCATTTTCAAAGTCTGCGAAAGTTTAGGAAAACTCACAAAATTTTGGGACAAGTCATGGAAATTAGTTTGACAAATATCTGTATACTTGAATTAGGGCTGCGCGATGTTGGAAAAATCTGACATTACGATATTATGTATTTCTATGAAACATATTGTGATTTCACCAGATAATTTAACAGGTTTTTAACAGGATTTTGTAGAATAATATATAACAAATCAATTACAGGTAAAGATAAAATACAGTAAATATAAAAGTGAATTGTAGTTTCCAGGTTTTCACTATTCAGGTACAGATAGTCAATAATCAACACTGCATCATCTTCATTGCACATTATTTCATCTTTATTAAAGTTACAAAAAATCTCTTGTGGCCGGATGTTTTAAACTGTTAAATATTGAAATGTTCACACAATCACAGACCTTAAAGAGACAGTTTACTTAAAGATTAAAATGTACTCATTATTTACTCAC
>CAIGQQ010038113.1:5616150-5658149 GCA_903798035.1 Danio albolineatus
ATGCAGCGATATCTCATTTAAATTTATTTTATTTACAAAAACATGGAGAATTTCTCTTTCGTGCTTTTATTTTACATAGCTTACAATGTGCTACCACTTCTTATGTACATATATAATGTTACATATAAATACATAAAAACATCGAAAGATATTACATGTTTACAAAGGTTTTAATCATTTTTACTGCGTGTCTTTAACTTTTACTTACAGATAATAATGTTACTAATATGATAAGTCTTGTTAAAATTTAAAGACTGAGAATAGACTATAAAAAGCGCTTTTAATCAGGCATTCAACGCAGCTGGTTCATTTGGGGTCCTAAGCGGACTCAACTGTCATGTGGACCCGATTTCTCATGACACCTGCTTTCATTTCAAATTTTTTTCTTGTGAAAAAATATTTTTTTTAAAACCTAATGAAAATATTCCATTGTCATTGTTCCAATTTTACACGAAGCAAAATGCAAACAAGATATTGTGACCTATACTTAATAAAACATGAGAATTAATCATTATACTAAAATGTATGATGTTTTTAATTTTTAATTTATTTTAAATTGATTTTTTTGTAAATTAGATGACAAATTTGTGAAATCTAGTTTATACTAGCAACATAATAATGGATGAATTTTAAATAACATAATTTGTATTGTGTATCTGCACTATAAATTTACTGACAAGATACTTTAGTTTTAAAAGTGGTTTTAAAAACTACTCTTGCACTGATTGACAAAAAAACTCAAATTAAATGGGACACAATGCTATAATGTTGTTAATATGTAATATCGGTAATTTGATGCTTAAACTCTTTTCGTCTTTAATACTTATAGCAAACAATAACAAGTTTTTGTCCGACTTCGGGATTCGGAATGGGAGCCGACTTCAAGCAGACGACTTCCTACAGGATTACACTCTTCTGGTCAATGTAATTCACAGGTTGGTGTGTATACTTATTTAGCTAATGGATAATATGTATTGCCATCTTTCATTTAAATTGTACCTGGCATTCATTACAGTGAGGAGTTAGAAAAGGATGTTGAGTTTGAAGTAGTCGGTGACGCCCCGGATAAAGCGCCTGCTCCAAGTGCCCCGGAAGAAGGGAAAAACATTGCCAATGGAAATAAAGATTCTGCCCAGCCATCTACCTCATCGAAAGGTATGAACAAAATATTGCTCGCAAAAGGAATATTTTACACACAAAAAATGAAATGTTATTCCAAAGCCTGCATTTTTAATCTGTTAAAATTCAGTCTATGAACCGTTATAAATGTAAAGTAGCACAGAAGAAGAATAATGCATATTTCAGCTAAAATAGCCACTTTAAAATGAGTTACTATTTTTGTTTTCAGTCTTATATGAAAATGATCCTTTTGCGAGGGACTACTTACTATTTTAAAATCCAAAACATTTCTAAAAATTTTATTCAATTATTGACAAAATTATAAAAGTACACAGCACTCATAGACTGCTTTTGTAATTTGTATTTTGGAGTTTTGAATATTTAAAAAAAATTACATTGACAAAAAATAGCTTAAACTAAATCCTGCATTGGAATGACATTAGTTTACTTTACATTTTTTACAAAACTGCATTTTAGTTTTACAATTTTTATTTATTTATTTTTTATTTTGCATGTTGAAGCTTGTTCTAAATGTAAACCAACAGACTGCAAGTATTACAAAGATGTCGTGAAAATATCATTGAAAACCCATTCAGAATTTTTTATTTTAAAAATCATAGTTAATAAACAAAACACTGACAGCCTGTCATAATCCATTGAAATATAAAAAGGTCTTGCACAATTTAAAGCTACAGATGGCATTTGGAGTTCTGCTTTAAGCCCTCTTTTCAAAGATTATTTAAAAATAATGACTTTCTTTGTAACAATTGCTTATACCATAAAAAAATGATAATTAAAAAATACATAGACATTATGCAAGGCTGGGTAGCAAATTGAAGTTTAAAAATTAAGTACATCAGGCTGCTGGTGCTAGTTTCAGCCCTCTGTCAAGCAAAGCAACAAAATATCCAAGCCATCATACAGTAATAGTGTTACTGTAAAATGATTTGATTTAAATATATATATGAGGTTGGCAACAAAAACACCCTGTAATAAATATGGAATATGTTTTTTCCAAGATAAAAATGCAATGAAAACACTGTCAGCACTTTTTGCCTCCTTTGTAAATGCTGAGAAAATCAGTTTTTAATCCACCACTGCACTGATTGCGATGGCTAAATTAACTGTTTGATTAGATTACACAAGTTGGATTCACTTAACGTATGTGCTAGTAGCGAACTGAGGATGTCTGTTTCCTACAAGGGAGGTTATGCTAAATTGTTAAACTACAAAATAAACCGATCGTTATCTTTCCTCAATGTGGATGCAAATTTATTGTTATCATTATTGTGCTTGGTGTGAACAGGCCTTAACACGCTTTATTTGTTTTCCCATTTCCAGCAGCTGTAGAGGATGACGATGTCCTACTCGTAGACTCAGATGAAGAGCCGTCATCGAGCACTATGGACACAGAGTCCAGTAACCGCAAGAGAAAACATCATGAGGCTGAAACAGACGATGCTTCGTCTAAGCGCAAACGCCTGGACCAGCAGCCGGCCGATGATGATGAAGACATCATCGCTCTAGACTAGAGTCTTTGACTAGATTTCACCTGCCTACAATACAGGATTTTCCTCCAGTTCAATTTTTTTGTACGGTTTCTCTTACCAAACATGTAAATATATCTGTACAATATGGTTCAAGCTCAATGGATGTCGTCTTTTCCTTTCTTTTTTTGGGAACAGAAACAGCTGAGATATGAACTTCACTCGGTTAGCTTTTCCTCAGATGGACAAAACAGCTTTTCAACTCGGTATTTTTTACAATGTGTGTCCTCGTATTTTGCAGTGTTTTAGAAAAGCTGACAAAACGTGCTGACGGTATTTTCAATGCATTTTCATCTTGAAAAAACATGTTCCATATTTATTACAGGTTGTTTTTGTTGCCAACCTCAGTAATATTTCAAAGTCAAATCATTTTACGGTAACACTATTACTGTACGATGGCTTGTTTATCTTGTTGCTTTGCTTCAGCATCACAATGAAAAATATTGTGAACTTTTCCTTTTTTTAAAAATACACTCAAGACAAGCGTTTATGCCTTGTTTCGTTATTTAAGTGCAGCATAAATGAGCTCATGCCTCGTTTACTGAGCAAACCGTGCAGCAGAGCGAAGACCACTTATTCTTTATTTACCACAGAAACGTGTTCATGTAAGTACAATGTCCTAATTACATGATGTTTACATTAGCATGTTTGACGTAAGAACATTCTGTTTTCTCCTGTTATTACTCACGTACATTTCAGAGTCCACGGTTCACGTGGTTTCTGTCGTCAGCGGAGTTCAGCCGAGATGCGTTGTGACACGTTTACCTTTTCCCTAGTTGGCAGGATTTACGTTTTCACATGCGGTTTTTGAGGCGATGGTCAACTGTTTGTTTACTTTGGTCTAGACATTTCTTTCCTGCTTGATATAACAATATAGGTTTTTTTCGAGAAATTATGTAAATAGCACTGTAAATGTCGAGTGCGTTATGAATTATAAATTAGCAACATTCCTTATGCTAACGAATTCCTTCGACGCGGCCTTTCTTTTTGGTGCGCACTTTTATTGAGTATTTTTTTAATGCAATCGATAAAGTAATGGTTTTAGATGAATAACTGCTAGCATGTCCGTGTCATTTTGCAGCAAGGATGTGAGGTGTTTTTAAGGAACATGCTAGAATTAATGTTTCATTAGTCTCTAATTTAGGTAAATATCTAGTGCAGTGAACGGTAAAACTAGTCTTTGGCTACAGCACTTGACAATGGCCTAAGAAATGCATGTTACAGTATCGAGAAAAGTCACTTTACAGTGTTAACATGCTTAAAGATTTACATTAAAAATAAAATTAAAAAATAGTTTTGATACAAATGTTTTTTTTCTCCTAAGAATATAATAATTTTAACACTATTATACCTAAATGTAATTTTAGAAAGTTTGTTCAAAACGACTATTTGAATGGCCATACGCAGTTTCATAAAAGGCACAACATTAAATCTGCAAGTAATTTTGTAAACTGAAATCTGTTATGCAGATGACTCGCCCACATTAGTGTAAAAATACATTTATTGTGAATTATTTTATTGTAAATTGAAATAAGTATGTTCTAAATTATTAAATGTGGGCTGAATAGACACAAACAGCAGTGTTTTAAGAAACAAATTCAAAGCTATGATTTATGTTTACAATAATAAACGCATATCTAAATAATAATAATTATCTCAATTATAATATAATACACTGACTAAATAAATAGGCCTTGGGTGCTATAATCACCACCTCCTGTCCTGCTCCTCCTCCGCATATATTTAAAACCTAACGCCCCTCTTCCGATGAAGCTGATTGGACCGAGACCTCGACACTCGACCCCCAACTGGACCCAGTCCACCATTTTCTCCAGGAATATTTAAACCTGTCCGACACGCTCATGCGCGTCATATTCGTCCTGCTGTCACAACAACATACAAAGAAGCTCTTTTGTGTTTCGTAAGACCGAGACAATAGGAAGCTTCTAGATCTTCTGGTGGGTGTTGTTAACCAGCCCTTTTTTTGCATTCATCCACCAATCAGCAGGACCGAGAGCAGGTTGAGTTGTTGTTGGTACAAGTTCTGCACGAGGGCGCAGGCAAAAAGGATTTTTTTTTCTTATGGCAAGGCGTGCCCGATACTATTAATCAAGCTTTATATGGTTTAGTCTGAGACTTAAGGTAAATTTTTGTTGATTTAAGTAAACTGAACACATCATGGTGACTCTGACAGCCATCGTAGCGCCTCTCGGACGTCAAATTCACAGGCATCTAGTCAAACATGTCAGAAGCCAGCGGTGGATTCCTGCTCGGGCGTGTAACCTGACTGCATGTTCGAGCAAACTATCAATCCTCAGTCAAGGTTAGTGCAGTTTTCTTTATCTTTTTTTTTGCGTCATGGTAAACAAACACCACATTGTCTGAGTTGGTGACGTCAGTTTGATATGTTATATTGTTGGACTAATTTCCCCACTACGCTTTTATTATACGTTGTGTCATTTATGGCAGGGTTGTTAATTATGCCCTCACAATGTGTGTGTTTACTTTGTATTATCAGCATAAACGACTTCTTGAACGACTTCCGCGTTTTGAATGGCGTGGAATGTTTACATGAAGCACAGCCGTGAATATTATGTATAATGTTAGAGCTGTTGCAGTAAAGAGTTATGTAATAACGTACATCTCATTGGATGTATGTGATAATAATACCCGTTAAAGTCGTGTTTGACAAGCATCAACTGTTTTTTCCACAAGCCCCGCCCATGAGGGGGTCTATATGGGTCATGTTTATGTCAGCTGAACATTCATTCATTGAAAAACGCTCTGAAGATACAATAAACGTCACATGGGACTGGCAGGTTGAACCTTGGACATCCATTACCTTTTTATTGAACAAAATGTTTTTTATATAGGGTGAAGAGTTCTTTTGAAATTATTTTACAACATATAGTAGGGCCATATATATTTTGTATTTAAATAGTTTTTTCTTAAAATAATCACCTTTCCGAAACTTTATTTTTAAAAGTGTGTCCTTGTAAACATAACACATTCTCATATGATTCCATTTGGTTCCTTTTTATTTATTTAGTTTTTTTGTAAACCTACAGGGACATTGCAAAGAGGTTTTGTTTGTAATGGGAACATTCTGTTTATGTAAAGAAAAAAAATCTTATTTAAACAACCGAGAACATTCTCAGAACAACTTTAGTTAAGATGATTGTCTAGTTTAGGGGTGCCCAAACCTTTTCGTATAAAAGGCCAAACGCTAAATATCAACAAGAGCCGTGTGCCGAAGGTAAATATTCCAAGCTATATTAAAGTTGCCATGGGTAATTTGCTAATTTATTTTATAAGATTTAAAAAGTAAATAGAAAACATTACTTTAAATCATACTAACTAATGCAGTATAACATGTAAAATGATAACTTGTTGCAATAATAACATAAGCATTCATAACACGGGGGATTACAATGATGAATACGCTAGTCAAGCACAATCTGCCTTTGCCTTGATTTGTCCTCTATCTGCCGGATGACAGTAGATGCATTTAAACTAAATCTGATAAAATTATGCCATTTAATTGAATTTTTTTTTTATATCCGTTAGCTTTTAGCAATAAAACAAACAAACAAAATGTTACATTGGATTTGAAATAACAACCTCCATCATTCTTTCTCTCAGACGGGATGGCGGGCCAAATCAAAAGTTACTGTGGGGCTTTTTTTTTTAAGGAAGAATAATAGGTGGGTAACTCCGTGCTAGTCAGTGCTAACTGTTTTTATACGTGTGTACTGTATGTATGTAGCATGTAGTTCGCTTGCAAAATTATACATATTAGACATGGGACAGTAACCGTTTTTAAGGTATACCACGATTTGGAAAAGTCAAGGTTTTAAAACCGCCAAAATGATCTGAGGTATGTGTAAAAGTTTTTTTTCTTTTTTGTTATATATTTTTTTCTTCGTTTTTTTAGGACAACAGTATCTCCAGCAGAAAAGATCACCAAAGATGCTGTTTTAAACCGTAAAGAAATCTGTGTTTTTGAAACTAATAAAGACAGCAGAAGTCAATGATTCATTTGAATTATTTAGCCTGACATGTTTACTGCTCCAAAATGTTTTAGATGTTTCTCAAAATTAAATATATTGTGTTCAATGGGGAAAAAAGTTTTTTACGCTGACATTTAAAAATATATACGTTTTAGAGCAGTAATCACAACACTGAAACCGTGATATTTATGTTCAAGGTTATCATACCAACAAAATCTTATAGCAGTCCATGCCTAATACATATACCTATTATTATTTTGAAATGGTAGTACGACTGCATGTTTGTATTCATATCTTTACCACACAATTAGCAACTTATCTTATCTAAACCAGATTGGTTTATCACCATAAAGGCAATCTTTTCCGATTTTAATTATTTAATGCTCACATTAAAGCCACATGAAAGCACAATCGGTTTAATAAATAAAGATTTTGCACAAGCCTTATTAAAATTAGCCATGCTTTTTTATAGTACTGCAATGTGACCATATTTTTGATGCATTTATAACCATTGGTAAAGCAGTTTTATTACAAAGGTCAAGGTTGTTTAATTTGCGTTTACTATAGTTTAACAACAACTTCGCCTTTTTTGGTTTTACTTGTAGTAAAATCATAGTTCATTTTAACCAGGGAACAATGTTTTTTTTTCTGTATATGTGCTACATTGTTTCGGTGAGGTAAATTACAGAGTAAACACCAAATCCAGTTTGTTACAAAAGTCCATTTTAATCTACATTTAATCAAAGACTAAGCTTAATTGAGTATGTATTTTGATATTTTATAATTTAAGTAAAGACAGAACTGACGTTTGCTCTCCACAAAATGGGTCAGCACAGTTGTAATCACCTTTCACTAGACCACTTAAATGGCTGACAGGAATTATAGTAAAGGCCATTTTAATCTCATGAAAGGCCACATTCTCTGGCAGCTTTAATTCCTTTTGTAGAAACTAGAGCATGTGACCACAATCTGGGCAGCAATTGTGTAAGAAGAGCTCTGATGGCAAAGCTTCTTCCTGTATAAAAGAGCTCATACGTGTTTGCTCAAGGATCGCCTGTAACCTCCTGAGGGAGTCTCTTTTCATAAATGTGGCATTAAACTCTGCTGACTGTCTTCCTGTTAAGTCAGTTTTTCCCCTCACATTCCAGAAGTCCTTTTTTTCTTCTTCTTCTTTTTTTGAATCATCGAGTCACGAGAGGAAGCATATTTTCTTTCCTACTTTTACTTCTGTAACGCATTCCAGACGGACGGCTCGTCGACTGTTTGTGCTGCTTTGAGTTGGATTGTTTTGCCGCCTTTTTCCTGTCAGGACTTCACACTTTTGATTTTAGCACAAATGTGTAACGCAACGCACAAGGCTGCACTCTGTGGTGTAAAATGTAGGTTTATCTATCTGTCTGTCTGTCTGTCTGTCTGTCTGTCTGTCTATTGTCTGTCTGTCTATGTTAGCATGTATCCTATGCAGCTTGTTCTTTGTGTTATTATTTGTTGTATAACCCACATGGATTGTTAGAATTGCTATAAAATATAGTGTGCTGCCTACTTAGACAGGATTTTGGGTGACTTCTTTGGAAAATTAACCATGGACTTTCTATAAACAAAGTATTTCTGAGTAAATAAACATGGTAATCACAGTTCAGCTCTGGTTTTGCTAAGTTCTATAGCTTAACTACAGTATTTGTAGTAAAACTGTGGTTATAGAAATGCTAGTCAATGCACCATAACTGTAGCTACTACACTTTTACTACATTAAAACCACAGCTCATGTAGATTTTTGTGTCATTCTCTTTTACAGTGCATCCAATGTGGCAGGAGCCTCTTGCCATCCCTGGTGGAGATCGGCAGTCACCTATTGACATTGAAGTGCGTAAAAGCATCTTTAATCCGCAGCTCAGACCTCTGAAGGTGCAATATGACCCAAGGACCTGCCAGCAAATCTGGAACAACGGTTACTCGTTTCTGGTCGAGTACGACGACACTACTGACAAATCTAGTAAGTCATTTTAATTATCTTAATCCGTTTGTTTTGATAACTATAGTTTCTGATTTAACTTTAACTTGGTATTAGCAGCTACTCTCGTTAGCATAATAAAAGTGTGGTTTTACATTTGTGTAACTTTGGTGGTAACTTCATTTTCTCCAACTAGAGATGTTTTTGTGTTACTTTGAGTTTAACCGAATGACGGAAAATGTTTTAATAGTATAACTGAACGTAAAGCTGCAGCTAAAACGAACAATTTATCTGCTGTGTGGTTTGAGAAAAATATAACGTCAAGCTGAATCTCTTTTAGCTGTGAAGGGAGGACCACTGAAGGATCAGTACAGACTCTGCCAGTTTCATTTCCACTGGGGAGAGAACAACAACTGGGGATCTGAACACTCAGTAGACCGCCGGCTTTACGCTGCTGAGGTAACCCCTATTATTTTATTTAATAGTTTACACTGGCGAGTGCAAAATGGCTCTAGTCTAGCCACATGGATGCCATTTATTACTATGATGAAGTGCTTCTCTCTTGCGACACGTGTATTTCTCTGTAAAAATGGGGCAGGGTCTTTAAAGTTAAGAACAACCCACTTTTTCTATTGTATAGTCACTTGAATGAATATGTGGGTGCTAACTCAGGACAAACTGTGCTACTTTAACCTGTTACATAAGAAGGCATGTGCGAGTGACTTTACAGTGCCAGAAAGCCAAGTTTGGCTTTGTTAGCGCTAGTGAGAATGTGTCTGGGTCATGGCTCTCAGCACTCTTTGAGCTCCACTGATTTGTGTGTGTGTGTGTGTGTGTGTGTGTGTGCGTGTGTGCGTGTGTGCGTGTGTGCGTGTGCGTGTGCGTGTGTGTGTGTGTGTGTTAGACGAGGCTCAGATTTCAGCCTTGTGTAAACGTATCCTCTATTGCGTAAGATGCTTTTATTCCCCCCCTCCTTGGTTGAATACCAGAATGAATTAAATTCTGTCCTTTTGTACAGATTGTGCAATGAGATAGAAGACTGTAGTAACATGAACCGAAGCAAAGTGGGTGGGGGTTATGGGAAATGTGCATGTCTTCATAATTGGTGTGTATTGGTGTAATGGGTGTGCGTCTTTATTTTCACAGCTCCATATTGTTCACTGGAACGCCGACAAGTACAGTTTGTTTGAGGAGGCTGTCATGGAGGATAACGGCCTGGCTGTTATTGGAGTATTTTTAAAGGTACAGATCTGTAGTTATCGACTTATTCCAGAACTGCAAGTACGTGTCAAAGCATTTTACATTCTTTTACCATTAAACTGGATTGATGTAGAACAAGTATAATTTACAGTCAACTAAATCCACTGTTAATGGAAAATAGTGCTCAAATGTGAATCAAACTTTTGATTCTGATACTAATTGTTGTGTAATGTGTTGTTAATCTTTTTAAAACAAAATAAGAGTTGACATTTCCCACAAATGTGTGCTTTAGTTTAGATGCTAATTTTAAATTAGATACTACATAGCATTTCATATACTTTTTTTCTGCAATATGTTGTTTTTAAAAAGTGATTGACAAATAATCTGTAATATGACCATATATGGCCCGTTTCCGCTAAGTGGTACAGTAGGGGTCACCTTTATCAGGTTTGCGTTTCCACTACTAAAAGGGTACTCTTTTGTTGGGTGTGGTGTACGACAGAAAGTTTCAGTCAACGTCATTTTTGCTCGAGAAAATGTCTAGAGTAAAGCTGTACAGGTCGTTCACATATCATATGAGAAGCACTTTTCACAAAACAGATGCATTATTATACACATAACGTAAATACTTGCAAATAAATGTTAATTACTAACTTTCTATGAACATGATCTGATTATAACCGCAGATCAATGATGCGCAATAGCCTACTGTAACGTCTGCGACTACATAAGTAATTAAATATGAAGCCCCTTACAGTATCTGATATGTTACCAATTACTAAAAAACTACAAACAGCATACGTTTAGTCCTTATTTGGGTTTAAAAACAACACTAAATATAGCCCAGTCAGTGCAAATAGTCCAACAGGTGATGATAGTAGTTAAACATGGCTGTTTGTTCATGTTTGCTGAAAAAATAGTTTGTCTTTTCCAGCTTCTCCTTTGTTTTTTTGCGCTTCATTCTTGCCTTTATCCGTTTCTGAAAGGATCGTGTTTCAATAGCACTTCAATAATCACGCGCACTTTATTATCATCAGCTCAAGAAGTTTGTAAGTGAGAAAGTGAAACCGCTTGCGCTTAAGACGAGCTTGTAAAAAAACTACAGGGCACAGGGTAAAATCTGCTCTTCTTCTTGGCTTTGTGGCTGTTCATCAAGACGGCGACAAGGTTTGTTTGAGCTTGGGTCGACCATGGCTTGTTATTATATGTATATAGTATTACGGTGTAATGTCTCGGCTGTGTATTTAAAACATGGCAGTTCCTTTGTTTTCATTCTAGCTTGTTGCTGGAGCGAGAGACGTATCTCTGTAAACCAACAGCGTTCAGCTGCGCGTCTAGCTCTGCCTTTTGGTTTCCTTTTTTTTTTTGTGATAGGTACCCTTTGGAAGGGGTACACAAAAAATGATAAGGTACGGTTCGCTTTTAGGTACCTTTTGATAGTGGAAACGGACTTAAAAGTGTACCGTAGCCCTCAGTGAAAACGGGCCAATATAGTTGACAAATCTACTAATGGTGAATACTAAATATTTTAAACTATTGAGAGAAGAATAATGGCATCCCTCAATGCCTTATAGTTTCCTACCAGAGAAGGTTTCATTACTTGGAGCAAGTCACATGCCTTTTTTCTTAGTACCTGATAGATTATTTTTATCCTTTTACAACTGATGTAACATAGTTGACCAGAATGTAAGGACAGACACAAACGGATTTATTTTTTATTTAAATTATTAATAAATGATTATATAACTTGGTAGAGGAAGTTAGATAAAATTAGACTTGATTATTTCATGATAATTGAATGGTTAATGTATGGGCAGAGATAGAGAGTATAGTGGATGTCTTTTAAAATTAATATTTGAAAGACAAGTTCCCTAAATGCACACACACATTTTTTGGAGATACTTTGATATAATTTGTGTTATTCATCAAACCCGTTTCATTAAAGTATTTGAAAAATAAGAGTTTATTTAGGTCATATTAGGTTTTGTGTATTTAGGAGATGCAAAATGTACCTGCAATTCTAGAATTCTAAGGATTCATGATAATGGAAAATCTAACATCATGATAACTTGTTTTACATATATATTTTGATAGGAGTATAATTTCACCAATTGATTTAAATACCTACATTTGCAAGGATTACAGTACATTCTTTTAGATCGACTGGGATGATTCAATGCAGTGGATCTGCATAAATTCTAATCAATTTTAAGCAAAAACAAACAAATAAATAAACAGTGCTTTATTTGTTTTTCTGAGAAATATAACGATATTCATGTACAGAAATGAAACAATCAAATGTAAAATGACATGGTCATCATTGTATGAATCAGTGGTTCTCAAACTGTGGTACTCGTACCACTAGTGGTACACAAGCTTCCCTCTAGTGGTATGCGGAGGAATCTCTGAATAATTAAAGTAAAAAAATTAACACACTTTTAACCCTTTGACGCCTACGATAACACTGATGTGATCAATAAATGGATTTTTTTAATAGGCTAAACCTTTCATTTATGTGGCTGACAATAATAAATATTCTGAATTTAAAGAATAATCTGCCTTGTTTTTGAACTGTGCAGTGCTGTAGCTGCTTAATTAGGCCAACTACGTTATTGTACGGGCGCCACGGTGGCGTAGTGAGTAGCACGTTCGCCTCACAGCAAGAAGGTCGCTGGTTCGATCCCCAGCTAGGCCAGTTGGCATTTCTGTGTGGAGTTTGCATGTTCTCCCCGTGGTTGCGTGGGTTTCCTCCGGGTGCTCCGGTTTCCCCCACAGTCCAAAGACATGTGGTACAGGTGAATTGGGTAAGCTAAATTGTCCGTATTGTCTGTGTGTGTGTGAATGAGAATGTATGAATGTGTTTCCCAGAGATGGGTTGTGGCTGGAAGGACATCCGCTGCGTAAAACAAATGCTGGATAAGTTGGCGGTTTAATCCGCTGTGGCGACCCCGGATTAATAAAGGGACTAAGCCGAAAAGAAAATGAATGAATGAATGAACGTTATTGTACTTCAATACCAGTTATTATGGTGGTACTTGGAGAGACAATTTTTTCTGAGGTGGTATTTGGTGAAAAAAGCTTGACAACCACTAGTATAAATATTTTTTTTAAATCTTTGTCTTTTTAAACTTTTTATTAAAAAAATCTAATTCTGCGATGTGACACGCATTGCAATATCGATGCTCAAACTAAATATCGTTCAGCCCTAACCCAATCACATTTGTATTTGATATTGAAGCTTACCAATCAGTTGTAATGTTTAAAAGTACATTTGTTGTTCTTTTGACAGGTTGGAAAGAGACATGAGGGTTTGCAGAAACTAGTGGACGCCTTACCTGCAGTCAGACACAAGGTACTACATATCAAACACTGTTTTGTACACATCGCGCTTGGCTTTGTTGTGAGGATAAAATGAGATTAAGTGCCTCATGGAATGATGTTTTGGAAACAGAGGGAGAATTTGATATTTATTAATGTTCTCATCCCTTTCCAGGATAGTGTGGTGGAGTTCAACAAGTTTGACCCATCATGCCTCCTCCCGGAGAACATCGATGACTATTGGACGTACTCTGGTTCTCTGACCACGCCTCCTCTTACTGAGGCGGTCACATGGATTGTGATGAAGCAGCACATTGAAGTCAGTCACGATCAGGTAGGAGGCTGATATTCTAATTTGTGCAGAATGAAATAACACATAATTGTTAAAAATGATGGTAAAACGTGTTGAAGGAGCAGTAAAGTATTTCCCATTATTACTGACTATTGTTGATCTCATTAGTTTAACAGTATTTTTTTTTCTTTTGCATCTTTACGAAACACCTTCTTTCAATGTAAATTTATCATTAGGTCAGTGTGTTTCCAGTTTCTGCTCAGATATTGGCTTTAGTTTAGCTTTTGTAGCTGTCTAGTATTGTTTTTAATGCCTCATAATTCAGTAACATCCTTACTGCAACAGTACTACTGTTGTATTATAAATAAATAAACAAACAAACATTTATGGTCAGATTGAAGGGAATCAACCACTACCAAGGAAGTTAACCACTAGTTCCTAACAGTGGTATTCTTCAGAATGTCCCTGGATTTCCCTGTACACAAGTACTGAACCACCAGGGGGCCCCCTTGCTCCTAAAGATGATTTAAATTTTAAAGGGGTTGTTCACCCAAACTAAAATTTCAGTCATTTACTCACCCTTCATTTGTCAAAAACGTGTTTGAGTCTCATTTTTCTGCTATAAACAGAAATAACAAAAAGAACAAATAAAAAAAATAAGTTATTTTGAACAATGTTATAAACTGGTAAACTTTGACTTCCAGTGAATTAGTTTTTCCCACCATGGAAGTCAACGGTTGCAAGTTTTCAAACATTATTCAAAATATCTGCACAAAATAGCTGGACGATATTGGAGAATATGACAATTAGATTATTTTGTTTTGCTGCAATATATATTGCAGTATGAATATAATTTCACCAGATGATCTGAATGGTTCTGTTTGAAAAGATCTTTAGATCGAATGTCTTTGAAAAGACATTATTTTAGATGGACTGGGATTATCAAGTCCTTTTCTATTCAGTGCATCTGCATAAATTATAAAATATAACAAGCAAGAATGATTAAATAAACAGTGCTTTATGGTTTTCTGAAGAGTTTAACAGTATTCCAGTGCAGAAATTGAACAGTCAAATGCAACCAAAATCATCATTGTATAAAAAAAAGTAATATTTAATAATTTCTTCATCTTTTATTCTTTATTAAATAATCTAATCCTGCAGTGTTGACTATTGTAGATATGCTCAAACTATATATTGTTCAGCCCCAAGCAAGTTAATATTTCACTGAATAATTTTACTAGATTTTTATACAAATATAAATAAATGTATATTTATTTTCTCCTGTGAAGACTGCAGTACTTTTATTTTGATATTTGATTACTTCATTGGGTTTCTGTATAGTAGCCATTTAATTTAGTTGACTAAAGCTGCGTCCCAAATGACAAACTATACACTATGCACTATGCACTTATTCACTTACACACTCAACAGCATAGTATATGTTTGTAGTGCTGTCCCAAATGGAACACTAATGGCTTTTTTACTAAGCGGAAGTTCAAACCATTTCCCTGATGACGTTTAATCGTTGCCAAATGAATGAAATAAATGACCAAAATACCAAATAATACCTGGCATGAGTATAACCACATTCACCATCAGGAGGCGCTTCAATCACTCTCATAGGACTTGCTTTCACAGTCCAAAATAAATAAAGTTATCCAACATGTGCGCCTGTTAGCTCCGCCCCTTCCGTTATGTGCACAAAGCTGCGGTCGTTGAGTGCGTGAAGTGTCCATCATTACACACTTTATTTTACCGGTGGAATGAGTGCATCATCCGGGTAATTAAAGTGCACTTATTATTTTTAGAGTTTTTAGTGTGAACGCACTACTTACACTATTTATACTACAAAATGGTGTAGAATGGTGCATAAGTATGTGATTTGGGACGCACCTTATATCAATTTAATATGCATCAGTTTTATTTGTTCTACTGTCTGTAATTTTCTTTTATAGTACTAATGACTGTTTCTACTCACTGTTGTTTGTCGAAAGTAAAACTGCTTTGAAAATGTTTTAAAAAGCAGATTAAGGGGATTATTTGGGGTATATAGTTAAACACAACCAGGAACAGTGCAGGGTTTGATGGGCGTTTACATTTAACACTTGGTCTTTTTAAAATAAATACTGTCATGTTTTATGCATTTTATTGACATCAGAACTTTTGTTTTATTTCAAATTTAATAGAACGCTTAATTCTCTTAATGAATCAATATGAGATCTGAAACTCTTGTCAAACACGAGACTCTTCATGATATAAAACAGCCATAAATTCAGGCTCACACAAGCTGCTTTGAGTCTGCTGGGAGTCTGTTTGTTATTCCGACTTCATGTTCCACCGCTCCATGGTAACCTGGGCGATGGAACGGAAAGCTCATCTGGCGGACTGCAGACATCTGTTTTTCTCTCTTTGAATTTGTTACATATAATTCTCCTCTTTTTCTAACATTTTAAGGTTATTTAAATACGTTCCCCATTTAACATCAACGTTTTTGGTGTTTATTTTTTTAGTTGGCAGTGTTTCGGAGTTTGCTGTTCACATCGGCAGAGGAACAGGAGCAGAGAAGTATGGTCAACAACTTCCGTGTTCAGCAAGACTTAAAGGGACGGGCCGTCCATTCTTCCTTTTCGCCTTTTCTCAAAGATACTCCCTCTAAGGAGTAACAACAATCCTCAAGTGACCTCCAAACAAAGCACAGACTAATCAGTCACTAATAACAGCGGGATGCGTATCCACAAGGTGAAGATCTTAACTGGATTTTTAAACCATTTCCAACCAGGTATTATAGACGTAAATTGGAGATACTCTGTTGAAAGGGATATAGTTCAATTACTGAAAGGGCCTGTTTGTTCCTCTTTGTCAATAGGTTTATGCAGTCATCATTTCACTCTATTATTATGAGTATCAAAAATATAATAATACTATTTTAATTTCAGAAATGCACATTTTCTCAAAATTGTAGCAGGACAGATGGCGCCCTCTTGTGGATCACTGACAGAATACACATCATTATGCCTCATGTTGGAGCCTTTCAAAGTTTTTATTGTGTGTATTCTGCCATTTTTGTTTTGTTTGTTTCGAGGGGATTTCTTTTATGTGTGAAGCTGCACAATGCCTTTAACTTTGAATTGTTGTTGTTTTTAGATTTTAGATTTTGAGTAGGCCTGTAGTACGCACATCAAGAGAAAATCAGAAATATTTTAAGGCTACGTTTGAACAGTGCAGTATAATATAGTTTTTATGAAAAGTGCACTAGACGCGTAGAGATGTTAGGAGAAGATTAATGCGCACAGTTGTTTAGTGAAGATTATTTGTTATATTTATGTACTTCATACGGTATTCACATCCGTAGTGCCTTTTGCGTTAGATATGATCACTGATTATTAGTCAGTAATCTGATCAACTGCATCAACTATATGGTCGGCCATATTTAGCTATTCTGCAAAACATGTGCCTCCGTTACAAATCACTTATTTTCTTTGCTGTTAGCGTCTTGTATATTTAAATCCGTGGATCTTTAAAGTGTATTCAGTCTTGGTGATTTGTTAGTAGTCTCTAGGTGAGAATGTGTTATAAAATAGATGTATAGGGGAGAACTTGATTGATGTGTTTGTCACCGTTTCATGAAAAGCTTTCAGAAACGGGATCTTCATTTTCAAGCGTGTTCAATTTCTCCACTAGAAGCGCATGTGAGACCACGCAGACACATTTTTGAGATGAGATCTACAGTAAGACCAACTGATTGTTGTATTTTAACTGCATTCCATTTTGCGTAACCGATACATGCAGCAGATGTTTGTGAGAATGAACCCATCAATAAGACCAGTACAAATAAATCCAATACTATGAGTTGATAGGATTATTTATGCACAAATGAATTGTACATTCAGATTATTGAGAGCTAAAGGTTATTAGATTGATGATGATAAATATGTTGAAGATAGCTGAACAGTAACGTCAATGTTGAGGTTTTTCTAGGGAGATGCAGAAACCACAGTTCAACCTACAGCTTTGTAATTTCCAAGAGACGGTGGTTTCTTTGTGATGGCTGAATAACAATGTTCTTGTATAAACTCTCCCCAAAGTGGCCTCTCATCTGAATGGGCCACCTGGTTTTCTCCCTATTGTGTGTCCATGGTTGAAATTCAGGGTGATAGTTACTTGAGTGGAAAACTGGATTTGTACTGTATAAGCGCAAGGTTTCCTCCACCTGCCTGAGTCTTGGGCTACTCTGAGAGTAGTGGACATTCTTTCACATCAGGAGGCCTTGGAATAATATTTTCCCATTGAAGCAGTGTTGAATGGTGTGTAAAGACACCTTTTGTTGGTTGAATTTGAGTTGTGCAGTGGGTGGATTATAGATTGAAAACATTTTGGCGTTTTTTGCTGTTATTGGTTGGCATGATGTTTTTTTTTTCTCTTCTTCACACTCTTTGATCGTTCTTTTAAAGAAGCGCAAGACCTTTTTTTAAGGGAAATTATTCATCTGTTTTACACTAAAACAACTTTTGGTTTATGGACTGTCCCTTCACTGAAGTCATAGTTGTAACTTTCACTTTTGCTGCTGGTTATCAATTTTAAAAACCATATGTATGCAAGACATTTTAAATGTATGATTTCATTCTTGTTTGCAAATGCTGTATTTTATTAATTATTAGTTTTGTGAGATTTTTCTAAGAAAGTGGGGCCATTTTTGGTGGATATTCGTTTTGTTTTACTTCTGGGCGGATGCAAGCAATATGCCCTGGGGATCTGAGCAGGAAGAGGGTGGTGCCGGAGGTTTATGGAGGCCCCAACCCAGCAAGCACTGTTGCACCAGGTGCTGGTGAGGTCCGGATCAGCTGCGCTAAAAACTGCATGTTTAGCAAAGGGGGTGCCTACAGACCCAAAAGTGAACATCAACACTTGCACAAAGAAACCTCTCATTCATGCTGTCCGAAATGTTGTGTATTAACATTTTTATGTGTAACCTAAACCCCAATCCTAAAGAAATAAAACGATCTTAAACCAAGTCTTCTTGAGTGGGCTTTGTGTTAATCTCAGAAAACAATAACCTAGTAATTACTACAAACTATCTTTCAAAATATGTTTGGTACTCCCTTTTCCTGACATTGAGCTACTTTACACTTAGCTAGTTGTCAGATATTGATCCACTTTGGCCTTCAGAACCGCCTTCATTATTTGTAGCACAGGAGCAAGAAGGTAGAAACACTCATCAAAGAAATTTCTTCCATATTTACATGATGGCATCTGGAATTTTTGCAGATTTGTCAGCTGCATATCGATGATGCGAATCTCCCCTTCTAACACATCCAAAGGTGCTCTACTAGACAGATCTGGTTGGGTACATTTTAGTAGTATACTTGTTCTCAAGAAAACAGTTTAAAAATGATTTAAGCTTTGTAAAATGGTTCATCACAATGCTGGAAGTAGCCATCACAAGTTGGTTCACTGTGGTCATAAATGCATAGACAGAAACACTCAGGTCGACTAGTGTTTACATGTGTCTCAATGAGTATAGAAGCCCAACATTGATCAAGAAATGTCGATACACAATCACCGCTGAGCTAATCCATTCATACAAGGCAGACTGGATCCATGTTTTCATTTCTTTGACACTGCTCCTGGAAAGCCTCTGTTCAGCATATTTCAGATCCTACCCTAATAAAACACACCTGAACTAATCAAGGTCTCACAAGGCATACTAGAAAGTTTCAGACAGGTGTGTTAAGAGTTGAAGTTAAATCCGCAGTAGGTTTTTATCAATTTCAAATCATACCATCTGTTTCACCCCATGGCTCCAACGCGTAATGTATCACCATAAGTCTCGAACTCCAAATGAGTCTGTCCCTGACTCCAATGTCCAGTCCAGTCCAATGCAGCCCTCTTCCAGAATGCCAACCATATGATTTTTAGAGAGTCCAAAGAAGTCAACGGCAGGTATTTCCCACAGCAATTAAGTTTGAAGATGGAGTCAACTCACAACCTTGACCAGAGGAAGTCCACCATCCGACCATCCAGGACATTACACCATGCGAATACTGCAGAGGAAATGGAGACTCATCAGGTAAGGTCCCCCCAATTTATTTGTTGTATAATTCTGGTGAGTACATGCTAATTATTCACAGTTCACTGTTCTTAGCTGACAGGAGTGGCACCGGTGTGCTTTTCTGATTCTGAACCTCACTTTTTTCAAAAAGTGAGGTGTTGTGCATTCAGAGATGCTCTGGATACATTGATTGTAACAAGTGGTTAGGAGTTTTTGTTAAGTTCATCATCTCCTGCTTATCTGGAGCTGGGTCGTGGGGGCAGCAGTCTCAAAAGAGAGCCCCAGACTTCCCTCTTCCCAGACTTTTCTTGCAGCTCCTCTGGGGGGATTCAGAGGTGTTCCCAGGCAAGCCAAGAGACATCGTCCCTCTAGTGTGTCCTGGGTCTTCCCAGGAGCCTCGTTTCAGTGGGGCAAGCCTGAAACACCTCCCTAGGTAGGCGTCCAAGAGGCTTCTGAAATAGATGCCCGAGCCACCTCAACTGGCTTCTATCGATGTGGAGGAGCATCAGCTCTACTCCGAGTTCCTCCCAGATGACAGCTCCTCGCACTATGTACTAACAAGCATGCCATATTCAAATTAATTTAAATTACTTTCCCCAATTCTAACTGGCTGTTACCAAAACGCCCCCCAAACCCTTAAAAAGTGCATTTGAGAGAGAAGCCATTTGTAGTGGCATGCAAAACAGATTTTCTAAAGTGCACTCAATCTATTCCCCAATGGACCACAATAACGAGCTGCACACTCAATGACTAGAGAACACTCATAATGCACTGTCACGCTGTTTCCTCTGGCACATTGCTAGAGCACTGGAATGAGTATTTTCAATTCATACATACAGAAGGACCCTGTTCACATTTCTGGGTTCCTCAGCAGTGGAAATCATCATAGATGAGTAAAACTAGAAAATATTGTGAGAGACTGATGTCTTGTGAAAAGGGTCCATAAACGTCGAAGCTTGTGCACTGTATTAATCTCAACTTCCATACGAATGAACTGAAATCACTCACACTGCTGTGGTCACAACTTGCCAGTGGAAATGCACTGTGCGAGTTTGTGCTCCATGATGAATTTCTGCATCTGACCACAAGATGGCATCTGCATATCTAAATTATTTATTTCGTTGTTAAGATTTGTATACATGACAGAAATCAAATAGCTTGCTAAACATTAAATAACTATGACAGGGCTTGCCCAATATTTTTTAAATCTAATCCATTCAGGCATTTATTACTCGCAAACACAAGCAAAATGGCATCCCATCCAGTGCTCGAATTCATTCACTCCTTTAAGCGCACTACACTCTAAAAAAAAAAGGTGCTAAATAGCACCAAAACTGTTTCTTTGGTCGTAACGAGGGGGGAACCTTTTTTGGTGCTATACAGCACCTTAAAAAAATAGGTGCTATATAGTACTTTTGTCAAATGGTGCTATATAGCACCTATATTTTAAGGTGCTCATAATGTTACTTTACCCTTTCCGCAAATAAAACCGGCATAAGAGTTATGAGAATTAGATATAAGAACAAGTGCTTACCAGTAGTATTGGTGCTATATAGCACTTTTAACACCCCAAAGAACCACTGAAAAACCTTTATGGTGCTTTAAATGTTCTTTACACAGTAAAAGTGCTAAATAGCACCTCAAATATCGCAAAGAACTTCTGAAGAACCACTGAAGAACCTTTTTTTTTTAGAGTGTATGTTAGTGGACTAATGTGTGTATTAGGGTATCGGGGTGGTTTTGGATACAGCCAATGCCTATTTGCACAATGTTGTGTCATATGGTTGGTTGGTTGGTTAAAGTATCAAGCAGTTGGACAGGTAATGTAATGCTGAGGTCACGTTTCTTCACCCCACAGACTTCCATTCATATGCATGAGAATGCAGCAAACAAGAAATGCAAGTTTGTACGACAAGTTTCGTATGTTGCTGCATTCCAAAGTTCAATCCGTGAAACCAACAGAAGATCAAAACTTGACCTCTCTGTACAGAAAAGTAAAACACTGAGCAATTGCTTGCCTTATCGATATCTAATCATCATGTTTTATCATGCCCCTTGTCACATCGCCGTACAACAGAATTTCACACTTAAACTTAGTTTACTACATTTACATTATCAGACACCTTTATCTAAAGCAACTTACACCCGTGAACACACACCCTGGGAGTAGTTCGAGTTCGGTGGCTTGCTCAAGGGAATCACCTCAGCCGTGGTATTGAGTTGGATATTCCCAACAACTCCTGCTCAAACCTGCAAACTTTGGATCACTAGTCCAACTCTCTAACCATTAGGCCACGGTTGCCCACTCATGCGTGATGGAAATTAAGACTGCAGCATTGCAAGATTCCATGCAATAAACCAAACGTTTCCAATGCATTGGGGCTAGACAGTACCTTAAAAATCAGACAGCGTATCTGACCAGGGTGTGGGTGTTTGCAGAGGCCGAGGAACCTGGATTGAGTTTTGTCTCAAACTTTGTTCAAAAAGATTCCATTCCGTGTTTGTTGTTCTTGGCTGCATGAGTTATAAAAATGGGACGAGACACTGAGTTTGTGCGTATCCCAAACACACCATGGTTTCCTATCATTGTGTGGGAGAACTTGGGAAAATGCTCTTTGAGCTCAACAGGAAAAACAAACTATGGAGGTGACCTGATTGAAGAGCAGCAGATCAAGATGATCCTTTGGAAAACTCTCCAGACGGTCACAGTTGTGATGTGGGAAGAAGTTTGGCAACTGACAATGGTGGATGCTGAGGTCTTTTTGAATAGAAGTCACAGATAAAAGTTCCTAATATGAGACTTCTTCCTCTTACGCTGGTTTTGTTCTTCAGTGTTGTTTCAAGTTATTTTTAGACAAAAAGTAAACTCCATTCACTCCTATTTGCCTTTTATAAACAGGAATCTATGGCTTGAAGATATTTCTTAGAACTCCAAATCCATCTGTTTTCCTCTTTAGATCAAACAGGTCCTGAAAGTTCATCAGCTAACTGGTTCAGTTGACAGTTTAATCCATGTTCACACCCTTAAACCACTCAAGTTCATACCTTCTACGAATTTAAAATACACGTTTGGTCAACCTGACCCTCTTAAGTTTCACTCGCTGATTGTTTTCCATTTTTAATGATAACCAGCCCTTGTGATGCCAGGGAACTGAGACTCCCGCGCCCCTCTCTCCAGTTGAGAAAGAAAACTGAACTTTTAAATATCAGGGCACAACACAGCATCAACCACATAACTTGTACACGGAAAAAAAATCACCTGCTGGCTCATTTATCTTTAAGCTGAAAAAACATACACCATAAATACAATCGAATTCTCGTGATAAGAGCACACATGCAAAGAGGATGCAGGTGGCAAATAACCATGATGAATAACCTTTAAATTAAGGTCATGAAGTTCGTAAGTATTACTACAACACACTTGCCCCCTGCAGATAATACTCCCCAGGTCTTCTGAGACGGATACCTTGTGACATGCAAGTATTTGTCTTTGAAACGCAAAAGCTTGTGGATGAAATTTAAGATGTTGTTTTGTTTAATTTGAGAACCAATATCTTTGAAGGCCAAAGGGAATGTCACATGATTTTTTTTCAAGGGTCTATTTGAAAACAGGAAATTAGCAGGGACAACCTTGTTATTTTTTCATATGTTTCTTCAGACATTATGATCAAAGAATTTCAAGAGGTGAACCAGAAACGGCAGCTAATGGTAATTCACGTCTAGCCAGGGATTCTGAATACTTAAAACTGAAAATAAGTATCTGAAAAAAGGAAGTCTAATCATTTTAGAGGAAAAACGCATCATCCAGCAGAATTTCCTGACCAATCGTTCAAGTTCAAGGTGAATCGCAAAGGGTTTGTATGGATTGTGATAGAAATGCCAAATTAAAAATGTGTAAAACTTAAATCCATCAAAAAATTCCACTTGACTATAATGAGAGAGGAAATCATATTTCATTAATTTTAAAAAGTGTATTGATTATTATTATTATTATCATTAGTAGTAGTAGTAGTAGTCGTTTATATTTAGCTTTAAGGATGTGAGAAAACAACACGTATAGCACAGTTTTGGTCTGCTCTCCAGATAAAATTAATTGTATATCCCATGAATTTTACACTAAAGGTGCTATGATACATTCATTTCTCTACCCCCCGATTTATTTACAAGCCCCCCTCCCCACATGGGTGCTTTAAACAACTGTTTAATTCTTTTTGGTTACTTGAATGTTTTAAAACTAGCAGTCACCTATAGAGCCAGATCAGTCTCAAAAACATAACGTTTACAAAATAAAATTCATACATGCGCAGCGCAATTCACCTTTACAAAATCCAATTTGTAAATTCAAAATCCAATTCATAAATTGAATTGAAAAGTAAAAAATAGATGAATATTTTCGCCAAATGAATTGTATTTGTGTTTTTATGAATCACGTTTTGAATTTACGAATTGGATTTGAGTGTTTTTGAATCATGTTAAAAATTTACAAATTGTTTTTTTATTTTTAAATCAAATTTTGAATTTATGAATTGATTTTGTGTATTTATGAATGGAGTTTTTAATTTATGAATTGGATTTGTGTATTTATGAATTGGTTTTGAATTTATGAACTGGATTTTGTAAATTGGAACTGTGTTGTGGATGTATTAATTATAATTTGTAAGTGTATTTTTTAAGGGCGCCACGGTGGCGTAGTGAGTAGCACAATCGCCTCACAGCAAGAAGGTCGCTGGTTCGAACCTCAGCTGGGTCAGTTGGTGTTTCTGTGTGGAGTTTGCATGTTCTCCCTGTGTTGGTGTGGGTTTCCTCTCGGTGCTCCAGTTTCCCCCAACAAGTCCAAAGACATGTGGTATAGGTTAATTGGGTAGGCTTAATTGTAGTGTATGAGTGTGAATGAGTGTGTATGGATGTTTCCCAGAGATGGGTTGCAGCTGGAAGGGCATCAGCTGCGTAAAACAAATGCTGGATAAGTTGGCGGTTTATTCCGCTGTGGCGACCCCAGATTCATAAGGGACTAAGCTGACAAGAAAATGAATGAATGAATTATTTTTTAAACTGATTTGGTCACCTCATTACACCTCTTTTATCGCATTTGTAAAATGAACCTTTTTTGTATTGTTCACATTTTAACAAAAGTTAGATTGACAATTTTGGCAAATCGTCATGGGGTGTAGGAAAAAGTGCAGCTTTCAAAGTATAGAGTTACTTTATCATGCTTTTCAAAATGTCAAGAACACGTATCGAATAGACTTACTGGTTATCATAAAGCTCTAATAAGTACATTATTTTATTATGTATTTTTATTTATATACTATGACTTGAAATCTCTAACCCAACCAGCTGGATTGGAAATCTCTAACCCAACCAGCTCTCAGAGCAAGATTTTCTTGATGAAATGGATGCAGACACTAGAGGGCGACGAGCACACCACAAACAGATCTATTAGATTCAGTGACGCGCCTTTAAGAGGCAGGCCGAATCAGGGGATGCTTTTGTCCGTTTCAACATCGTTGACACACTTCAGAAACCACGTTTCAGTGAGTCAGAGCAGACTCCACGGTACCAACGTGAATCAGCCGAAGCCAGTCTGAAGGAGCTGAACGGGTCGTTTTCACACTAACACCCCAAAACAAAGCTCATTGCTTTGTTAGACAAGAGGACGCGATGTCCGGGCTTAAGAAACGGAGTTCAAATGCATCCACGGAACGGGATGAAGACGACAAGCAGGTGACGGAGAAGATGCTCACAGGCAGGGGTGGAAACGGCAACACCAGCCCGTCAGGGGACATCACACCTGGGAGCCCGAGCACAGATATCAGCCCTGCGGATGGAGAAGAGACAGTCGTGCTGAAAAGAACTATAACTCTGGTGAACGGCGTGGCCATTATTGTGGGCACCATCATCGGCTCTGGCATCTTCGTGACCCCAACCGGAGTGGTGAAAGAAGCCGGTTCGGTCGGGCTGTCGCTGGTCGTCTGGACGGTGTGCGGGGTCTTCTCCACTATAGGTGCGCTGTGCTATGCCGAACTGGGGACCACCATCACCAAATCCGGGGGTGACTACGCTTACATCCTTGAAGTTTACGGCTCCCTGCCTGCATTTCTGAAACTGTGGATCGAGCTGCTCATCATCAGGCCGTCCTCGCAGTATATTGTCGCCTATGTATTCGCTACTTACATCCTGAAGCCAATCTTTCCCGTCTGTCCAGTCCCCGAAACAGGGGCTAAGCTGGTGGCTTGTCTGTGTATACGTAAGTAACCTGTTACCTACATTGTTGAGCCTTTAAAACTTAAATAAACTAAATCACCAAAATCACACTTTTTATAGTGAATCTTCTCAGTTGACCGTTTGCGGCGTGGAATTTAACTTACCTCAGCTGTCATTCGCGCGCTTCTTCGCCTCTTCTATCATCTTTCATATCAATTACATAGAAATAAATTATTTACCTACACGTGTGATAGTAAATGTGTAAATATAGACGAAGACGCTGCGTTTCGAAACTGAAAAGGCATGTTTTGCCTATAGGAGGAAGTGAGGATGCTGAAAAAGTGCAGAAGAATTTCATCATCTCTTGCGGGCGATGCAACTGAGGAAGTGGCACGTGCTGCTACATTACCTTGGCGGGCTTTATGCAAATTAAATGTATTCTTTGTATTGATAGGAATTTAGCTGTAAGTTC
The DNA here is from genome assembly GCA_903798035.1 of Danio albolineatus. Classification (NCBI taxonomy): domain Eukaryota; kingdom Metazoa; phylum Chordata; class Actinopteri; order Cypriniformes; family Danionidae; genus Danio; species Danio albolineatus. The sequence goes on from CAIGQQ010038113.1 coordinate 5,642,313, forward strand.
ATACTGTACTTTGATTATGAATATTGATATTTTATGAAACAGTAAGTCATATTTTCGAAGTAAAAACATTTTTTGTTATTTAAAGTTATTTTCAGTTATTTAAGTTAAATCGTTTTTGAATTATTTAAGATGCTGCTAACATAGCATAATATCTGATGCAAATCTTTTTGAAATTACATTTTAATATACACTCTAATAAACACTGACAGTTATTTCTATCTTAAATGTTTTGCTACAGGGCGACACTGTGGCTTAGTAGTTAGCATTGTCGCCTCTCAGCAAGAAAGTTGCTGGTTCGAGCCCTGGCTGAGTCAGTTGGCGTTTCTGTGTGAAGTTTGCATGTTCTCCTTGCGTTCGTGTGGGTGCTCTGCTTTCCCCCAGTCCAAAGACATTTGGTATAGGTGAACTAAATAAGCTAAGTTGGCATGTATGTGCATGTGAGAGTGTATGGGTGTATGGGTGTTTCCCAGTGCTGGTTTGCAGCTGGAAGGGCATATGCTGCATAAAACATATGCTGGATAAGTGGGCAGTTCATTCCTCTGAGGCAACCCCTGATAAATAAAGGGACTAAGCTGAAGGAAAATGACTGAATGAATGTTTTGCTACAGTACTTCCAACTTCTATCTGTGTCAAAACAAATCTGGAATTTGTGCTTTTCTTCTATGAACAATAATCCTCTATACCCACCTTTAATCCATCGTAAAGCATATTTAGAAGTTTAAATATTTGTGTGGCCATCACAGCCATTTTGACACTGAGCTAATTTGCCATTCTAACAACAATCATAGCGCTATTCAAATAATCCCTTTTATAGTTAGCAGTACATTTCTAGCAGTGAGAGTAAATCCCAGAAAGATTTAATGAATGTTGCCCTGCAGCACTACAATCACAAATCTTTGACATGCATGCTCATGGCAATAAGTTGAGGGTGTGATTTACCATGGCAGCCATGCGAGCAATGCAGCCCTCCCGCAGGTTTAAACCAGCCAGGATTAGCAGAATTAGCTCAAGCCCTAATTACCAATTGGCCAACAAAATAAAACTCATATTTCTCCCTTTCCGTCCCTGTCGTTTTCTTTGTCACTCATTGCCTTTCTCCACCTCCTTTCTCATTTAGGCCAGATGAATGCTTGATTGGGGTACAGGAATTTGTATTCTTTGTGATTGTGAGGGAATGAATGAACACAGCACTTACTATTCGCTGTAATCTTGTCCTGCTAGTGACTTGTCTAATCCTACCATAAGAAGCCACATGACGAGACAGAAAGGGAGGTAAAGACGACTACGTCCATAGGCTTACGCTGAGCAACGGCAAGTTATGGGATTTACACATCTGATGCAAACACTGAGAGTTCAGCCAAAGATTTATAGCCAGGCTCCTCATGGACCTTATTTAGGTCTGTTGGCATACCATTTTGCTGACCTGTTTTATCATGTGTTTTGAAGTTATGATTGAAAAAGTGCCTCCTGAATTGGTTCATTGCTTCGTATCCATGGGAGAGGCCCCCAGAGTGGCACCATGTTCTTGGCATTAGGGAGTTCAGGATGAACCTCTGTCTCATGATCCTTCATTTATTAAGAATGAGAACAGCAATGCTCAACAGTGTAATACAACAGTGTGTGCATGTGTTCTTTGGTGAGGCGACCCGGGCCCTACTGTCTTACCCGATACAGACCCCCTTTTGTACTTTAAGGGTGCACAAAGGCTGTCAGGCTTCGCCTCTCTGTTTGGTGCCCAGACCGATTTACAGCTAATGCTGCTTTGAAGTATTCGTTAGTTAATCACATTTAATAGGGAGCTTGGAGGCAGGGACCAGAGGCTGAAGCAGCTCATGATTTTTATTATTCTCAGAAAATCTGTTTACCAGTAATTGGTCAATGAACAATTGAGTTTCATGCAGAACGCTGTACCTATGGCTGCTAATTTTAGATTCGCACATCAATTGATTTTCCAAAACAATTATCCTGTGTATAGCCTATCCCAACGGCTTAGGACACAGGCAGGGAAACACCATACCTTTAGATACTGAGTAATATCCAGTTTGTGTATGCTAACAAAAAGAACATTCAAACCTCACATAGAAAAGCTCCTGAGCTAAAACTTAATTAATGTGGTACCCATTAAGTTACTGTGCCCAGTTAAATGATTGAGTACATAAAAATGATTGGCCTTATTTATTAAATTGTAATAATGTATGTAATAGCATCACGGATACAAAAAAAAAAAAACATGACAAAAGGTGGAACCGTAATGAGGACTTCAATACATGACTAAACCAAACAAGACACAGGTGAACATAGTCAATCGTCCTATGAATAACTATCCACTTATTAAGTCGTGACCTATGGATTACTGTTTCCGAGTTCAAGCCGCTACTCATTTGAATTGAGGAAATATTTGTTTATGTCCACATTTTAGTCATATCACACGTCAAGTGAATTTTATATTTCTCTGTATTTGCTGCATCACAGACAACAATATTTTTACAATTTATAAAAAATCGCTATCAGGCCATCGGACATTAGGCATAGATGTGTATATATTGCAATGGTGATTTTTGAAAGTATTACATCGCTATATAAACGTTTATTACCAATTGCCGAGGCTTCTCATTACAGTTTGATAGAGCACTTGGTCCCAGAAGCCGATTCACATGACGTCACACTTAACAAGCGTATTGAAACAAACAGGAACAAGAAGAATTAATAGTTTTAATTTATTAATTTATTTAATTAAAATAACTTTTAATAGTTTTTAGAATGTTACATTTTACAATTTAAATAAATTTTGTAAAATTAATTTAATAAAAAAAGACATTATTTTTAGGTTTAATCATGCATCTTACAGCTAACATAGCAAAACTGTGTTATTATTTTAAATTAAATGTAGTCACAGTTTTTATTCGAGAAAATGCAATTTGATTTGTTTTTCCAAAATTGTTGCCCACAAGGCTCCCTGCCACGACAAGTCCAATCAATCTTATCCAGGACTGTGTGACATCAATAGGCTTTCTTTTAATCGCATTGAAACAGAATTAAACAAACCAAAATTGCAAAGTAAGTGGATGGAATAAGTAGGGCGAGACATTTGAGTATGATTCAGGTAATCACCTGCAGATCCACCCTGCATTACAATCAAAACCCATTAGCCAGATTAAAGCTTGCTGTTGTATATAGTACTTACAGTCATTTGAACCTACATGTGGACCCAGCCTTTTTCAAGATCAGGCAGATTTGTTAGTTCACCAAAGCTTACCATGCATCTTCTGAGTTAATAAGTACAAATTTGGCGGTACAATTTTTAAAAGGCAACAACTCTTTGTTGACGACACCTCTCAAGTTAAAGTGTGGCTGACAAATTGTACCCTAATTAGTTTACTAAGTATTTAGGTTAACTTCCTCTGAGCCTCTGTTGTGAAAGACTAAAAATAAGTGTTCTGTTTCTCCCATCTCTCCCAATAGTGTTGTTGACCGCTGTCAACTGCTACAGCGTGAAGGCCGCCACAAGGGTTCAAGATGCCTTTGCCGCTGCTAAGCTACTCGCTTTGGGCCTCATCATCATTATTGGGTTTGTGGAGATCGGCAAAGGTGAGTAGCACAAAAACACACTTACTGAATGAACACCAGCAGTCAGTCGGGCCACTAAAGGCAAATAATCATTCCCTATTATGTGTCACATAGATTTGCATGCTGTTAGGTAGACCCTGGCGTCAGTGTTTGTTTGTTTTTGCTATGGATACCGTGTACTGTTCCAACTATTTTCATTACAGTGTCTCACATTGCTATTTAGTCAGGTGGAAAGTGTCTGCAAGCTACATATATTTTGAGGCCAAATTCAACATTGCAGTCATCTACAAAAGACGTTTTCCAGGAATTAGTGTTTTTAAAGGATTGTTAGTGAAGATATTAATTATTTCTAAAACAAAGCAATATCATGTCGTGTAAAACATAATTTATTTTCATTAGTTCTGGACTGATTCTGGACTTATGCAGAATCTGGATAAGTATCTATCTATCTACTTTATATATCTGTCTGTCTGTCTATGTTCTATGTCAGTGGTTCTCACGCTTTTTCTCTCCAAGTACCACCTTAATTGAAGTATAGTAGCATAGTAGGCCTAATTAAGCAGCTACAGCACTGCACAGTTCAAAAACGAGGCAGATTAATTCTTCTAATGGAGAATATTTATTTTTGTCAGCCAATTAAATAAAAGGTTTAGCCTATTAAAATCAATTTACTCATCACATCGGTGTTATTGTACGCGTCAAATGGTTAAACGTGTAAATTTTTTTACTTTAATTATTCAGAGATTCAGAGATCCGCGTACCACTAGAAGAAAGCTTGTGTACCACTAGTTTGAGAACCACTGTTCTATGCGACTGGAAGTGAACACGCACACACTTGCGCTCGGAAGCTTACCTGCGTCATCACGTGCATCTTCCCCTTACATACGAATTAGCCACTAAATCAAAAAGTTACGAATTGCCATGAGATCGTGTTGGTGTAACCTACACCTACATTTACTTTTAAAAAAACATTTTAAAATAGAAAATTTTAGGAAAATCTTATCTGAACCCCAGGCTATACATGCCTTACATACAGATTATTGAAGGTTTAAAGCAGGGGTCTCAAACTCGCATACTAGTTTATGGCCCCTGCCTTAATTTTAAAGTTTAATGTCATTGTGGCCCGCGAGTTTGATATATATGGCACTTCACAGTGTTGTGTGCGGAGCTGAGTGAACCTACCAATCACGGTGGGGTATATGGCTCTCGGGGTCGGGACATTGGCTTGACGCAGGCAAAGAAACATTGCTCAATGAGTGAAAGTTACAGCAGCGAGTGTTTTCTTCCGTGCCTGCTTGCTACCTCATTTCGTCGCAGCGCGCTTCATTCACAACACTTCAAAAAAAGTTGCTGCCCAGCAGGACGTTATACGTAGATAAATGTATACAAATTTGTGATTTGAGCCGGATCTTGCTGTTTCCTGTTTCGGGAAATGTCAGATATTTGTGTTTTGCTTTCCGCTATTTATTTGAATTGATTCGCCTTTAACTTGTGTGCGGTGAATACCTGCATGTGTGTGTGTGTGTGTGTGTGTGTGTGTGAGAGAGAGTGTGTGCGAGTGCAAGTGAAGGCTGTGTGGAGTGTATGTGTGTGCGCACGCCTGACGATATGGCCAAGTTAAATCAAAAGTTGCATGTGACTATTGGTCCTATAAGAATCCCTGATGAACCAGACCAATTAGTTATTGTTATAAATTAGTTATTGTTATAATCAGTTAATGTTACAAATGATACGGTCGCACCGTTACTTGTGAAATCAAGTTAAAACAAATGAAAATGAGTTGAATGAAATGAATATTAATATTATTATTACTATTATTTATTACTGATTGATTTATTTTCTTAATATTTTTTCATTTGCATATTTTTCTTCTTATGTTGTGTAAAAAAAATTCCAATCTTCTCAAATCACTTGATTTTTATTTTTTCACACAAAATAAGATGAAAAAAATAAACAAATTAGAAATTAATAATATAATAATAATAATATAATTAATTTCTTGTGGGAAAACCTGATGTGGCCCAGCCTCACCCAGACTCTGCCTCGTGCGCCCCCCGGGAGCCCCCTAGTTTAAAGCAGTGTGTTTGCCACTTTTGTACAATTTGTTTTAAGTAAAATCGATGCGTTCATAATAATGAACACGTTCTCTCATTGACTGTGTGATTCATTTTGACTACTTTAATTTTAATACAGCATTTTATTTTTTTTAATCTAATTAATTCAACCGATAAGTAACTCGCGTTACATTTTCAAAAAAGTACCTCAAATGTCATTACTTATTTTTTCAAAGTAATGCGTTACTTTACTCTTTACTCGTAAAGAAATATTAATAATGGAACTCGTGTTACTTGTAATGCGATACTCCTAACGCTGATTACCAAAAAACGAATAAAAATGACCAAACACGGATCTAAAAATCAAATCAAATTAAACTATAAAGGCTATTAAATCTATAAAAAGTGCAATACTTACTGGATACAAAATCACCAAATTTGACTGAATGCACTAAATATAGATTATATTTGAATGCTTTTTAAGTCAATGATTTAAACTTTATAACTTTGCACACAAACCTCATATTTACAATTAATTTTTAAATGAATATTTGAATATTCTATTACTGATTTTATGTAAACTATTTTGAGGGGTGTAAACAAAAACAATGGTCTCAACGTGTTTCCTGTTTTGCATTTTTAATTTCTATAGCTTCGGAGATTCCAAAAAGAGCCACATATCAATAAATAATGCTATGATAGCTGTTTCAACATGAAGTTGTGATTAAATTGCCACTTGTTATAGTTATGAAATAGTTTAATAACAAGCAGGAAATGTCCACGGGCCAATGAAATGACCACATTGAATTGGTCTACAGAGAAAATAACATAAATATACAGTTTACCTGCCAACTTGATTTAGCAGTCTGATTCCTCAGACCCTAATATATGTTGGTACTTCATCTTTTTTAGGGCTTTCTATTGCTGAATGTGCCAGCAGCTCTGATTGTTTGCCACTGAGACACTAAAACACCGACAGCAGTAGTCTAGAGAAAGAGTGAGCTAAAAAAAAAAGAAAAAGCAGTCAAAGATTTGTAGTACTAGCTGACAAAACCTTACTTGACATGAACTACAGCAGTTTCTGTTTAAACAGTCAAAACCAGCAACTGGAATTTACAGTTTCCAAGAATAAAAACATGCAAAGTTCTGCTTTTCTGTTTCTGTGATCGTTTATTATTATTATTTTTTTGGTTTACTGATTTCAATAAGGGAAAAGAGGATTTCGCAGTCTGAGATGTAGATTAACAGAGGTCCATTCATTTCGTCCTGCACAAACAAAAGCCTGGAGCTGGTATCACTGACTTAGCTGTGAGTCAGCTAGAAAGGACAGGTTAATTTGAAAGGTTATTAGCTTTTCTTTTCATCTTTTATCTCCCCTGCATCCATACTGCCCACAGAAGCAGACCTGTCTTGACAGATAGCAGGGTTATTATTGAAAGGAAGAATAATGGGAATGCTGATTGGTGATTATAGAAGCCAGAACTGTAGGGCACGACTCTTTTAATTGGCCTTACTCACCCAAATTTGGCCAGTTTTTGGACTTGCCTTTGGGTGTGGGTTTTTTTGTGTGGTTAAAGGGTTGGTTCACACAAAAATGGAAACGGTTCACCCAAAATGGAATAGTTATGAGAAGGGCTGCATGATATTGGAAAAATGTGACATTGTGATGTTTTGTTTTTCTGCGATTTATATATTGCGATGTGGATACAATTTCACCAGATGGCCTGAATGTTAGTGATGTGAAGTTTGGATCATTTTACTCGGATCTTTAAGTCTCGTTCATTAAAGGGCCATGAAACACCAAAACACATTTTTTGAGCGGTTGACAGTCATATATGTGTCCCACGCTGCTATAAACACTATTAGGACACATATAATTGACTGAAAAGTGAAAATTGGTTGTTTTTGCGTTATTTCGAGCAAGTTCGTTCTTCTGGTTTGAAACAAATTTTTGAGGCTGCGTCACGCCGATGAGATCTATGCATGTACTCCACCGTACAGAGTGGACGTCTGTCCCGGCGAGTACATCGTGACGTCTCTGAGCGTGCGGCATTAAGTCATGACAAGGACGTTGTTCAACCCAATCAGCATGCACTATTTCATTAATATGCATGATAGCTTTGAAGAATGTAGCTGTTACAGTTTTTAGACAGCAGAGCGACGCCAGGTTGACAAAATAAGTGGAAGAATAAGGATTGTTTGGAGACACAGGTCTTCAGTGTTACGTTTATAAATGTGCTTCAACAAAGGTTTTGCTTTCATTTCCCCGCTATGAGAGCGCAGCTGGACTCACGGTGGATTACAGCGCACGCGACGCGCGACAGAAATGCGTTTGTAAGAAACATTTTTACCCGAGAGCTTTTTGCATCTGGGAAAGGTGAAATCCGGATTTGCCGCTCGTCTCCTTTTAAAAAATACACGGCTCCAGTTGGTGTTCATTGTCCTGTCACCTGATCGGTAAGTAGGCGACCAGTGGTGTTTGTTTGTTTATTAAGATGGCAAAGTTAGTTCGTTTCGTCAGCAATACTCTTTCAGTGTTTAAAGATAGACCTTAGTCAAATGATTAGAACTGTTACTGAGTTTACAGCACGTTAATATGACTACAGTATTATAGACTGAAAGATCCGTGTAAAGTGTAAACATCTTAATCAAACGATTACTGTCGTGTAGAATTTTTGCCGCATTTTGTGACAGAATAGTCTATACACACAGGGCTTTCTGTCGCTACCTACCGAGTGCATCTAGTTACCGAGAAATGCGGAGGATTTTTTTTTCCTGAAATACGCCGTGCGTTTCAAGTACTCCATTAAATCTGCACTCTTCCAGCAGTTACTAACATTTAATATCTCGTTTGTCACGGGGGACACGCAGGAAATGTTTGTGAATAAATGTGAAAGTGCCAAACTGCAGTTAAAGTCGACAAATTAATAATTTGGCAAATAATTGGATGACTGACGTCCATGTAAACGCAGTCACTGTCTTTCTCCCCCTGCGTCTGTGTGTTTGTTTGAAAGTCAGCGCGTGCACAAATGGAAACTCCCATTTATATGCAAAACCTTACCTCTTTCTCTCTCCTGACTCTCCCACCTAAACAGAGCTGGACACACCCACTTTCCTGAGCTTTTCCAAACTAGAGGTGTGAAAACACCCCGCTGAGACTGGGGGGTTTCGTGGCCCTTTAAGATAAACTAATATTTTTTCGAGTCATTTCATTCATTCCATCCAATTTGCCAAAATATTAATAAAATGATACGAGTTGCTTCCAAACTCATCTACAACTATACCAAACATTGATCACACTACAGACAAGTCATACCTGGAATGCTATAAGAAAGAGAAAATAATAGTTTATTGTTTGCCGTGTCTTTTGTCTATGATTATGTCAGCTCACCTCTTCTGACTGGTCGTCAAATTTGAGTGGTTCGTTCACGTCACGCTGACAGTCCCATATAAGCATAACCAATGCAGACAGTCTGAAACACGCATACACGCTCATTCACACACACACTCATACACTACTGCCAATTCAGTTTATTCAATTCTACTACAGCATGTCTTTGGATTGTGGGGGGAAAACGGAGCACCCGGAGGAAACCAGCACTAACATGGGGAGAACATGAAAACTCCACACAGAAACGCCAACTGACTTTACCAGCGACCTTCTTGCTGTAAGGTGACAGTGCTAACCACTGAGCCATAGATCTCAAAGTCAGGTGCAAATTTTTGTTTTTGTTGGTATTTTTTTGGTATGATAAAATCGGTCAATCTGAACTTTAAATGTTCAAAAAGCTTGTTAAAGTTAGTTTTAGGTTTAATATTTGATAGAATATTCAGCTATGTTGCTTTAGTAACAATCTGCCAATTAAATCCACAGTGTAAAAAAAAATATATATTTTAGAAGCCTGTGGTAAATTAGTTAGTATTTAAAAGTTAGGAAGTACTTGCAATGGCATACGGTAATATGTTCAAGTCACTTTGTTTGAGAAAGAGAGACATTTTCTACAAGCAAAAAATTTAAATAGCAAAAAATGCTTAATAAAAAATTGTTTGTTTCTAGGTTTTTATTAAATTACATTTGGAAGATGTTGTCGATCAAATCATTTTATCATATTATATGGTAAATCCATCTTAACATGATATTTTATACAGTTGAAGTCAAAATGATTAACCCTCCTGTGATTTTATTTTATTTTATTTTATTTTATTCTATTTTATTTTCATTCATTCATTTTCTTTTCAGCTTAGTCCCTTTATTAATCCGGGGTCGCCACAGCGGAATGAACCGCCAACTTATCCAGCATTTGTTTTACGCAGCGGATGCCCTTCCAGCTACAACCCATCTCTGGGAAACACATCCATACATTCTCATTCACACACATACACTATGGACAATTTAGCTTACCCAATTCACCTGTACCGCATATCTTTGGACTGTGGGGGAAACCGGAGCACCCGGAGGAAACCCACGCAACCACGGGGAGAACATGCAAACTCCACACAGAAATGCCAATTGGCCCAGCCGGGGATTGAACCAGCGACCTTCTTGCTGTGAGGCGAACGTGCTACTCACTACGCCACCGTGGCACCTTTATTTTATTTTATTTTATTATTATTATTATTAATATATATATATTTTTTTGTCTTTTTTTAATATTTCCCAAATGATGATTAACAGGGAATTCTTCACGGACAAGGCAAGGAATTTTTCACAGTATTTCCTATAATATTTTTTCTTCTGGAGAAAGTCCTATTTGTTTTATTTTGGCTAGAATAAAAGCAGTTTTTAATTTTTTCAAAAAACATTTAATGGTCAATATTATTAGCCCCTTTAGCAATATTTTTTTTTCTGATTGTCTACAGAGCAAACAACCATTATACAATGTCTTGGCTAATTACCCTAACTTGCCTAGTTAAAATAATTAACCTAGTTAAGCCTTTAAATAGCACTTTAAGCTGAATACTATCTTGAAAACTATAAAATAGTATGTACTGTCATCATGGCAAAGACAAAAGAAATCTTATTAGAGGTGTTATTAAAACTATTATGTTTAGAAATTTGTTGAAAAAATCATCTTTCCATCAAACAGAAATTGGGCAAAAATACACAATAGGGTTAATAATTCAGGAGAACTCTTATTTAGAAAATTATTAATCTTAACAAAGTTCTTATCAATACAGATGCAGCGTCTTTTACGTAACAAATATTTTCTCTAAAACTCAAAGCTTAAAGATTTTCCACTCGTAATTACGAAACTGGTGGCCTTCATGTGCATTCATCTCACGAATACGATCTTTCCAATATGAATCAAACAAACTTCCAATATGAATCAAACAAACAAACAATTTGAATCAGATTATGAGGTCGATGCCTAAGTAGAGTGCTTCACGTCAGCCATTCAGGACTTTCACTCTTAGTAAGTCTGCATTTAACGGCCTACTTTGACTGAAGACAGCAGGGCAGCTGGGCGTATTTGTGTGCGACTTAGATAAGCAAATGCAAAGCAATCGTGGAAACAGCATGGCCTGTGAATCAAGACCACAGATATACACACCCACGCTGTCCTTAGAGAGAGAAATATCTTATACGATATGCTGGGGAAGATGTGTGGATGACTGAACTGACAAACAACACATCCAGGATTACAGATGAAAGAGTTGTTTAATTCACAGCGTGACATTTCTCTGTGCACAATGTGGCTTCTGTTTGACTGCTTAACAGACTTATCTCCTTTAGAAGTTCAGAAAAGGTCTTAGCGTGTCTCTTAGTGCTGGTGTTTGTTTTGAGAAAGGCACTAGTTCTTAATTCTGTTACGTTATCACAACAACCTGCAGAGTCATTGCTAAAAAGCAGCTTGCAACAAGACACCTCATGGTTACTCAAGCATCTCGACCTCTGCCGGGACGTCAGCCCCGCCCACATTGATACAGTGGGAATCCACCCTGCATCTAAGACTCCACCCTTTTGTTCACGTAAATTAAGTTTCAGGGTATGTTTGCACCATTAAAAGATGCTAAAGACAGAAGCTATGTTTGGTAATTGGGCCTATATGCTGACAAGTTGGTAAAAGAAGGAACAGACTGGAAATGATGTTCACACAAAAAGCAGGCACATGTCTTTGTTTTGGAGAGTAAATATTTAATTCTAATAAGTCTTAATGGAAAATAATATACCAGTGTGACTGTAACCCAGCTGTGAATTGTGTAATATGAATGTAAATGTTGCTTTAAGCGAAATTGAATGATCAACCCACATCACTCTTATGTAAGGGTGATGGAGCTGTTTGTGTTTTATTTGGAGATGTTAAATAATTACTGTTTCGTTTTAGGGTTATTTAGATTTTAATAATTATTTAATACATTATTTGTTTAATAATATTTTTTTAAATCAGTTATTTTTTATAATTAGTTCATAAAATTAAATACAAATAGTAACTAGGGCTGTGCAATTAATCGCAATCGCCAAAAAATCGCGATTTAAGCACATGCAATTTCTAAATCGCGAAGGCTGCAATTTTATCCATTAATTTACTTTCACGTTCTTGTGCACATGATTTTAGTATGTTAACCAATCAGAGCTGACGCAGCACATATGGCAAATACAGCTAAGCTAAGCAGATGAAAGATGTTAACCAATCAGAGCAGGAGAACCAAATAGGTCTTTTTGATTTACTTTTTTATTTATTGTTATGACTGGAATTGCGGTTAGTTCATCTTTATTTATTTTTTTAACACAATTTATTACAGTTCTGTTTAACAAGCAGTTAGTACTACTGTGTACAGTATGTTTTGAGGTTATGTCAGCTAGAGTTGAGGTTAGTTAATCTTAATTTATTTTATGTCGTCTGTTTTAAAGACAATTTTACCACAGTTAAATTTACTTAAGTACTTATTAAACTTTTTTAATTAATTTTATTTATTAAACATTGTGAAATGTTTTGTAGCACACTTCTTGTGCACTGAATACATTTAGAATCTGTGTATGTAGCTTGTTTGAAAAAGCAAAAACAGTAGCCAAAATCGCAAATAAAACTCGCAATCGCAATTTTCGTTCCAAAAATTGCAATAGAATTATTTTGTCCATATTGCACATCCCTAATAGTAACATTATGAAATGTTATAACAGTAGCTGTTTTCTATTTTAATATTTGAATGGTGCTGTATGTAAGTTTTTGACTCTCCTAAAGCATAAAAATACCATAATATGTTTGCAGATATTTAATAAACATGCTAAGTGAACATTCTTGTTGATTAGAAAAACAATGCTGAAGTCAGATATGCCGGAACACGTAACTCACGTCCCCGCCCAATGCCAGTTTAGCCAATTATATTTCAGAACACCGGGTTGCCTTGGTGGAAAACAGCGTATTTCATTCTTTCAGTCTGGAAGGCTCTCAAAGCATGCATTTGTGACCGAAATGTGACCTCCGGTGGACAGTAGCAGACTCCGAAATGAGACGCAGATTCAGAGTTCCACATTAGGTTATTAATTAGCAAATAGTATAAATATTACGAACGTAAACATAGGTTACCTCATGTCATTGGCCGGATGCCCTATTTTTCCTCGCCATCTCTCGAACAACTCTCAGTGTCTGTTAAACTGTCTAAACAGATGCGACAGTGGTTGCACAACAGATGCTGACATTGCTCGCTTTCACACACCGAAGTGAAAAGTGTGTGTTTGAGATTGCCTGGTGTTTTTAGGAACTCTTCAGTCTAGAGTAAGCTGAGATCTGCTGTTGAAGCATTTCTCTCAGACAGAGATTGGGGTCTTCTGGTCGGATGCGGTTCTCTGAAGCTCCGGTCTGAGCCTGTAATACTCAAGTTTATACAAAGAGTTTATACAGGCTTTCAGTCTTGTTCTGCGCCTGACTGCTTCAGGCCTACAGTCTCACACACACACACACACACACACACTTTGCGCCTGCCGTGTCATGTGACCACACAGCATTGGCCTCCATTGATCACACTGATTCACATGAGCTCGCCTTGGGCTGCAATCACTCTCATATGGGGCAGATGTTTATAAGTCCACTAGGTAGTGTTCCAAACCAAGTCAAGTCTAAATTAGTTGCCTCGGGACAAGTCATTTGATGACTTGACTACCAATTCATTCATTCATTTTGCTAGTATTGAAACCAATTTTAGTATATTTGTGAAATGGTGGCCATATCCTTAAACGTATTTTGAGGAAAGTAGCCATCATAAGATGGTACACTTGTGGTCATAAAGGGACGGCCATGGTTAGCAGTAATAACCTGCAATTACACTAGTTTGAACATTCAGAATTCTGTCTTGTGATTCTGTAAAATAAAAATGACGAGGCATGGGTCGGTATAAGATTGTGACGGTAACATAACCTTCTATAAAAATGCCATGGTTTCACAGTATTGTGATTGCTTCTCTAAATAAGTCATTTTTAAATGTCTGGACAAAACTACTTTTTCCCCATTGAACAAAATACATTTTATTTTAAGAAACATTTAAAATATTTTGCAGAGTCCGTTTCAATACTGCTGCCCTAAAAAATGAAATAAAACAGCAAACACATACATAAACAAAAAGTACATATACCATAGAAAATTGTAGCGGTTTTAAAACCTTGACCTTTTCAAAATGCAGTACGCCTTGAAACCGGTTGTCATCCCATGCCTAGATATGAGAAAGTGTTGAGACACTTATAATATTAATATATTCTGTATAGAGAGGTCATGGATTCATCAGTCTCACACATTCACCTTAAGTGAGGTCAGAGTTCACCAAGCTTTGACTTTGTAACACAGCGGCATGCAAAACTTGCGTTTCCGTTCGGGCATGTTCACATGTGTATCAATGTAGGTCAATGAGCGAGACGTGCGGTGTGACCACGCCTATACTTATGTATGCTGTGCCATTTCAAATTTACTCACTGTTTACTCACCCTCCAGGAATTCCAAACCTTTTTTACTGCTGTTGAACACTAAAGAAGATATATCGAAGAGAACTGAAAACCTGTAACAATCGACTTCTATAGTAGGGAAAAGCGAATACTATGGAAGTCAACAGCTACGTTATCATCCAGCTATTTTTATTTGCATATTGTATATGCGCATAAAAAAACAGTTGATGGAAACGCCATGATGTGCATAAATTTTGAAAAAGCGCATAAAAAATGTATGTGCATAACGGAGTAGGATAATCTTTTTATTTGATTAGAAAAGATGCGCATAAACTGTGAAGGAAACACTTTTACCGCATAAATTCCAGTATGCGCATGAAAAAAGGTCATGTGATTTTGTTATAAGAGATCATGTGGTGATAAAAATGGACAAACCAGCAGTCTGAACACATCATAAAACATCTGAAATGTTGTTTTGGTCATTCTAAAATGCCTTAACTGTTTAAGTAGGTGTGTTATTATATTATTAATGACCTCCAGAATCAAGAGCGTCTGTATTCCGATGGTTCTGGTTTTCAGCTTTCTTCAAAATGTAAATGATGACAACCCCCCCAAGCACTAAAGAGCAATTCATCGATGCACAGCTCCACAAGTACCAAACCAAGCAAGCCAGTGGTGAGAAACAAACTTCACCAATTGAGGAAAGTGAAGGAAAAAAACGAGAGAGAAACCAGGCACAGTTGGACTTCATTCCTCATCTGGCAAAGCTGGAATCTAGGCGTTGGAGGCGTAATGTGTACCCGTGTCTTAGATAGGCATGGGATGATAACAACTGTTTTCAAGGTATTCCACGGATTGAAAAAGTCAAGGTTTTAAAACCGCCAACATTTTCTGTAAAACCATTCCTAAGGTATGAGTAAGATTTTTTTATATAAATTTTTTTTGTTTTCAGCATCTTTCAGCAAAATATCCAAAGTATATCCAAAAAAATATTTCACATTGTAAAGAAATCTGTGTTTTTGAACTAATGAAGGCAGCAGAAGTCAATGATTCAATTGAATTATTTAGCCTGACATGTTTAATGATCTAAAATATTATAAATCTTTCAAAAAATAAAATATATTGTGTTCAAAGGGGAAAAAAGTTTTGTTTTTTTAAAGAATATATTTTAGAGCAGGGGCGCCACGGTGGCCGAGTGGTTAGCACGTTCGCCTCACAGCAAGAAGGTCGCTGGTTCGATCCCCGGCTGGGCCAGTTGGCATTTCTGTGTGGAGTTTGCATGTTCTCCCCGTGGTTGCGTGGGTTTCCTCCGGGTGCTCCGGTTTCCCCCACAGTCCAAAG